>CM076582.1:457915638-458347153 GCA_034641835.2 Pinus albicaulis | reverse complement strand
CAGAGAAAGAACTTTGACTAGGTTGAATTATACCCGCCTCTAACATTTCTGCAATCATGCGTTCAATTTCGCTCTTTTGGAAGTAAGGATATCTATAAGGCCGGATGTTTGGAAGAACACTTCCTGGAATCAAATGAATAGCATGATCATGATCACGAATAGGTGGGAGTCCTTTGGGAGTTTCAAACACCTTGGAATGATTGTCCAAGACTTGTTGGAGATCTGCAGAAATAGATGATTTTGATGTTGGAACTTCTATTGAGCATAATTGTGCAATTACGCCTCGTTGTTCTTTCTTTAGAAGCTTTGTCATGCCATTAGAGCTTATTATCCTTCCTGGCTTCCCTTCAATACCCCGTAGTTTGACTTCCTTTCCTTCTGAAAAGAATTTCAAGAAAAGTTCTTGAAAATTAAAAGCTACCGTCCCCAAAGATTGTAACCATTGTACTCCTAGTACAACATCAGCACCTCCCATAGGAATGGAAAGCATTAGACTAGTCAACACATATTCCCGCATGGTTAGCTTGATATTATGGCATTTTCCAGAGCAATTTATAGTTCCTCCATTTGCAACCATCACTTGACATTCTGGTGCTGGGTATAGGAAACAATTTAATTCCTTGGCTACCTCACAATGAATAAAATTATGGGTGCTACCTGAATCAATCAACACTATTACCTTTTTCTTCTTGATTTGTCCTTGTATCTTGAGAGTTTGAGGAGTGGTAATTCCTGCCATTGCATTACACGATATGGTCAGATTCATTTCTTCCTCTTCTAGGGTTGGTTCCTGGTGTATATCCTCTTCTTGTTCATTTTCTTCTTCCTCTTCACAATCTATGTAAAATAATTTCTTCTCAGCACACTTATGACCTTTAGTGTATTTGCTATCACAACTGTAGCAAAGCCCTTTTGCTCTTTTTTCTTCCAATTGTTGTGGTGTCAACCTTGTAGGTTGTCGAAATCTAGATGTAGCCACACTTCCTTCTTTATAGAATTGAGTAGTATACTTCCTTGTTGCCATAATTTTACATTCAACTTTTCTTGCCAACCTGAATGCCTTCTCTAATGAATCAGGTTCCAGAACACGAACTTCATGTTGAATGTTATCCTTTAAACTGCCTAAGAAGAGATCAATCCTGTGGTCCTCTGCAATATCAGTTACCCTTATACTCAATTTTTGGAAGTCCTCAATGTGCTGCCCCACTAAACCCTTTTGTTTGAGATTTATCAATTGGGTAAAGAAGGTGTTGCTCTTTGTATCCACATAATGTGCTATCATTTCCTCCGTAAAAATTGACCAAGTGACAATTTTTTTACGGGAGCAAAGCCATTGATACCATACAAATGTATTTGTTCTAAATGTAAAGTTGCAATGCGTACCTTTTGTGTGTTTTGCACGTTATGGAGATCAAAATATTGCTCCATCTGTAGTATCCATGTTACCGGATCCTTTCCATCAAACTTCTTCATATCCATTTTTGGAATATGGTGGTTCTTCCCGCCAACATTCGAGTTTATGAAGTCATGATTAACATTTATTTTGTTCTCATCATGAGGTTCTTCTCCTATATTTCCGCCATTAGGAATCATTTCTGGTTTTAAGCTTGTCATCAAGCCTTCCATGTATGATTTTAGATCATTCTTCATGTTTTCCATGTTGTCTTTCATGTCATCCATCTTAGCTTCCATGCCCACTTCCATGGCATCCATCTTAGCTTCCATGCCATCCATCTTAGCTTCCATGCCATCCATCTTAGCTTCCATGCCTTTCTTCAAACCGTCCATCTTCACTTCCATGCCTTTCTTCAAAACTTCCATTTCATTTTTTGTTGCTCTTTGCGAGAGTGAAATCTGTTGCACTTGCTCTTGTAATTTTGATAGATCATATTGCAATTCTTCATCTTCATGAGTCATAGTAGAGCCTTATGAAGGCTTAATGGGTGTTGAATTCTTTTTAGGGGCCATTTTAGAATCCAATATTGATATCTATTCTACAAGATGCCCTTGGAATCAATTCAACTTGATTCTTCAAACAAGACTTATGCAATTCGGAAAAAAATACACACCTTTTACTAGCTTTTAGGAGCTCGATATTGCAATTGAATTATCTCTGTAGTTGAAAATCTTCGATATCTGAAATTTAGCCCTGTAGTAGATCTCTGAAGCTTCTTTCAAATGCCACAGGTCTGACCTGATTTGGATTCTCCAAGACAAAGTTGTGTCCAATCTCCCACAATGACCTAATTCTGGACTGGTTTAGTAGAGCGAACTTGTACGACTTTCCACGTGTCACTGTTTTGTCCTTTGTCTCTGAAATTGATAGCCTAGAAACTTCAGTCTGTGTACTTGCAACCAATTTTTACGGAACTTCAATCCAATGCCCAGAGAGAGAGTTATTGAAGTTTTCCCACGATCACCTCTTTGAGATGCAATTCAGGAGCCTGAAAAAGCACTACCTTCCACAGATCATATCTCCAAAAATATTGCGAACCAATCTCTGAAATTTTTTGTCGAATTTCCTCCAGCTTTCAGCTTCGCACCATATGAATTTCAGACTCTGAAACTTCGTACAAAAAAATTTATAGCGCAAATGCCACGATGACCTGTTTATGAGCCTGAAAAAATACCTAACTTCCACAGATGATATCTCCTCAAATATTGCGAACCAAGATCTGAAATTTTTAGACAACCTTCCTCCAGATTTCAGCTTCGCACCCTAGAAATTTCAGCTTCTGAAGCTTCGTAGAAAAAAAGTTATAGCGAAAATGCCACGATGACCTGTTTGGAGCAGCGAAACCCTAGAATCCCAAAGCTACGTGCAAATGTTGTGTAACGGCTCCAAAAGAGATATTCCACGCCTTAGAAATATGAGCCACTTAGAGGAAACCTCATTGCCTACATGAATGAACAATTCTTGGATGATACAATTTACAAAACCTCCTTTCTATATATAGGAGTCCATGGGGCCATAATGTAATCCTAGTGGGCCACAATGTAATCCTAGCCGACCTAACAATAATAATTTAGGGGCACAATAATAACAGAATGGGGGTTACAAGGGTACAATAATAACAATAAAGGGGTTACACTAACAACAGTAAGGTACTATACTAGTAATATAGGGACCTAACAGATTCATTCACTGTGCTGTTTGAAGTTTTCCCACGATCACCTCTTTGAGATGAAATTCAGGAGCCTGAAAAAGCACTACCTTCCACAGATCATATCTCCAAAAATATTGCGAACCAAGCTCTGAAATTTTTTGACGAATTTCCTCAGGATTTCATCTTCGCACCATATGAATTTCAGACTCTGAACCTTCGTACAAAAAAATTTATAGCGCAAATTCCACGATGACCTGTTTATGAGCCTGAAAAAATACCTAACTTCCACAGATGATATCTCCTCAAATATTGCGAACCAAGATCTGAAATTTTTATACAACCTTCCTCAAGATTTCAGCTTCGCACCCTAAAAATTTCAGCTTCTGAAGCTTCGTAGAAAAAACGTTATAGCGAAAATGCCACGATGACCTGTTTGGAGCAGCGAAACCCTAGAATCCAAAGCTCTGATACCAAATGTTGTGTAACCAGCTCCAAAAATAGAAGAAAAGAGATATCAACGCCTTAGAAATAAGCCACTTCGAGGGGCAACCTCCAATACATTACATAAATGAACAATTCTTGGATGATACAATTTACAAAACCTCCTTTCTATATATAGGAGTCCATGGGGCCATAATGTAATCCTAGTGGGCCACAATGTAATCCTAGCCGACCTAGCAATAATAATTTAAGGGCACAATAATAACAAAATGGGGGTTACAAGGGTACAATAATAACAATAAGGGGGTTACACTAAAAATAAGGGACTATACTAGTAATATAGGGACCTAACACGTTTAGTCGCTGGGAGGAATCAATTCGCCTCCTTTTTGTGGCGGTGGAGGGTTTGCTGTCGCTAAAACACTTTAGGTATTCTACAGACTGTGTTTTAGATTGGGGGATTAGGCTTTTGATAACCGTCGTAGCCGTAATCCCCATAAAACTGTCTTCAATTCTCTGTGCTGGCACATTTATGGTCTTCTACAGCTGATACTCTTTGACTGTGCCAGATTCTTGGTGCTTCGCTGTTACACAGGGCTGTGCAGGGTTAAACGGCATCAATGCCTCATGAATCACTGATGAAAATGTGAATTTGACACCTGCGAATGATTTCCTTTGATAAATCGAAGGAGGGAGGGTCGTCACCCTCATCTTTCGAATTTCATCTGAATATAGCGAAAAACGTTAAACCCTGCAAAATACAAACAAAAGTTATGAAATCCTGCATTTATAGGTTAAACTGCGTTGGAGGATGTGCGGAGGAAGCAGGGCCGTTGGATGGCATCATCCAACGGTCGAGATTAATTGGAGAAATCATAGAATGGTGAAAAAAGATAAAATCTGAGCCGTTGATCGTGCAAAATCGACGGTTTGGAGAAGGCACTAGAACGTCAGTGGCTTGGTTATAGTGCAGGCATTTTGGTTAAAGGGCGAACGACTAAAGTGAACAATAGTTGCTGGATGCGTGGGTCCAGATCGGATGGCTATGATGAATTCTGTTGGGCGACTTGATCCGAACTATAACGCGCGGGGGACTGAGGTTACACGATGGTTTTGTAACAGTGCAAAGGATGCGTGTCACTGGATGTATGAATTCGCTGGCCATCGGGGAAAAACTAGTTCCCACCAAAGAGTGGTGCAGAAAAACCAAGCGGGTTTGGTAAACAGCGCATAGATGGGGGGTCCACAAGGTAAGTCACCCTCCGCATCGTCTAATCTGCGGGGCAGATCGACGGCGGAGATTTATTAAAAACGAACCGGTGGAAAACCTTTGTAAAAAAATAAAATATGACATTTTTCAACTTTACAAAGGAAAAAGGCGTATTTGATATGAATGGCAGGGGTGTCGTACGGTGGGCCCGGCGGGACTGATCGCAAATCGCAAAAGTGGAAAACGCGATGGCGGATTATGCGATGGAGAGAAAATGCGATATTGCGATTATGCGATGGGCGGAAAATGCAATGAATCGCATCGCAAATATTTGCAACGGCTCTTTGGAGGAAAATTGAAAATTGCGATCTGCGATCTGCGATGGATCGCAGCGCAAATATTTGTGACAGCTCGTTGGAGGAAAAGTGAAAATTGTGATCTGTGATCTGCGATGGATCGCAGCGCAAATATTTGCGACGTCTCGTTGGAGGAAAAGTGAAAATTGTGATCTGCGATGAGCGCCAAAGGGTTAAAACTTGGTTCCAGGGTACGAGCGTATGGAAGAAAAGGGGCTAAGGGCTTAAGCTCAAGGGGCTTAAGTTCTATACATAAAAACAGGTATTTTCATGGTTTTTGAAGGGTTTCTTGAAGGAAATGAAGGTTTTGGTAAGGTTAAAAAGTGGGTTTTTAACCTTATAAAAGGGATTTTAATGAAATGGAAAGGGAGAAACATGAAATGGTGGGTTTTTCATTGGAAATGGAGAATAGAAAATGAGGTTAGTGAGGAAGAAAAGGAAGGGGACCAAGGGGTTCTGCAGCAGTATTTAACTTGGGATTTTTGAAGGATTTTAGAGGCTTTTTAGGATGTAAACAGTAATAAGGGATCTAGACAGAGGCATGAGGCCTTAGAGAGACTTCAAGAGCCAACAATTTTTAATGATAAATTTTTTCCTTGGAGGCTCCAAAAAGATTTAGCCACCTTTTGGTATAACAAAATATTATAGGTGGCTAACAGCAGCAACCAAGATCTCAATTTTTTCTTGGGGCATAGTAGAGGTGGGAATGATAATTTCAGGTATCTCACCACACAGTCAGTCGATTAAGTGTTCTATCTCAACTCGTTGTGCGACTGTTGTTTGTTGCATTGCCTGCGCTTGGGCAGATTTTGCTGCCTTGGTTGCAATTTTCTACTCTGCCTCACTTAGCTGCTGCCATGCATGCGCCTCTCTGCTTTGTAGCTCAGCAGATATGAACAAGTGGAGAGCATGTAGTTGCCCACTCATTATCCTTGCAAGATCTAGGCTGACCTCTGTACATGCTTGGACTTGGGCGCACAAAGTTGGCCGCTCTATGGTTATGGCTGTGCCCAGGAAGGGGAAGATTCTTCTTTCTGGTGCGGTGATCAAGGTTGTGGCTGGCAGGCTCACTTGAATTGGCCTCGCATGATTCACGCTCACTTGCAATGTGTCTTCCTTCAGCTGCAACACCTGCAATCTGGATTGCAAGGCCTCCACTATGACCTTTTTCTACTCTTCCATGGTTGTCCATCTATCCTCCGACATGATGGTGACTGCATATGCTATCTTCTCCAAGTCTTTTTCAGTTAAGGTGACCTCTACAACTCTTCCGGACTAGTCTCCCTTTTGTTTCTTTCACTGAACTTTTGCAGATTCGCCAGTGCGCTTTATACCTCATGGGGGATTCGCACCCTAAACACCAACTCCTCCAGTTTCAATGTCTTGCTCTGGTTCCTATTCAGTCTCCTTGGAGGTGTCTTTGGTGGTCTCTTTCCCGCTGGAGCGCAGCTCAGTGTCCTTTGTCATACTCTTCAGAGTGGTAACTTTTGGGGTTGTGTCTATGCCGTGTGTGCCTGTTATAACTGGGATGGTGGATTTGAGTCCAATCTTCCATGTTGGCGACCATGCTTCTATGACGTGGTCCACTTCCACCTCTATTACCATGTAGGGTATATTGTACCTTGCAGGTTCTTTGTGCACTCTGATTTGCACATTATGCATAGTGACATGGAAGTCATTAATGTGTTTGTATTTATCATAAATGGCAAGAAACATTCGCGGCCTGGAGTGTATTGTTTTCGCCAACGCACCTTCAAAAGCACCCAAAATACCTTATTTTCCTTTATTCATTTTTGGTCCTTGGAATCCCACAAATTGGCGTAGTGTGCCCCCTCACATGCAGCTGGCTCAAGTTCAGGGAGCATCGCATCCTCAGACATCTCCCAAGCGACTAGGGTAATCAATAACAACAACCACGAATAGCACAAGGTATTTCCCTGGTCATGTGCCTTGCGCACATTGTCGAGAAACTCCTCACACAGGTGTTGGGACTAGTTATAGCTGACCCCCTTATCACATTTTCCTACCAGCTAGATGAAATACGTAGGGATAGTTGATGGCCGACATTTTTGCATCAGCTTACATTCGAGAAAGAGAGTACCCATGCGCACTCCAGTGTTAGCAATTATATTGACCAAGAATCCTCTTTTATCACGGTCCACCTTGTATTTATCTCAGACATCATCTACCACCTTCTGCTCATTCTTCTTTCCAAACCCTTTCATGGGATGGGGCCCCTTCATGGCTAGGCCGGTGATCTTGTGGATCAATGCAGCGTCAATAGGAATGCGTCCTTGAATCCATATACAGCCATATAGTCATCTCGTAGGCACCGGATTCTCCCTATAGGGCTTCAGATGACTTCTATTAACATACCAGGGAAGGTATTATCCTCGCACCATGGCTAAGCGCACCGCACCACCATCAATAATCTCTTTTACTATATATGGTCCCAACCAGTGCTTATAGAACTTCCCTCGATGGTGCGCAAATTGACTATCGTAGAGAAAAACCAATTCTTCTTCCTTAAACACCTTCTGTCAGATGTGTCGGTCATGCCAATATTTTTCACGTGCCTTCTATACTTGCTGATGAAAGTTAGCAATAAATTGATATTCTTCCAATGCAACTAGTTGTGTCAAGCGTTCCTCCATGATGTCAAGTTCCGCCATATTTGTGAAAGCTGCAATGCGTAGGCTGGGGATGAAGTATTCCATGGGCATGATGGCTTCATGTCCATAGACCATCCTAAAAGGAATCTTCCCAGTTAGCTTCTTGCATGTATTATTATAGGCCCATAGCACCTAAGGGATGCGCACATCCCAGTCATTCCGATTGGCATTACAGATCTTGGTAAGTGCATTCTCCAAAATTTTGTTGAAAGCTTCTACTACACCATTATCTTGCGGGTGATACGGGGTGCTTTTCGCGTGACGGATCTAAAATTCTTTCATCAAAAATTCAATAGTTTATTTAACGAAATGCATACCTCTATCGCTCATCAAGATCTTTGGGTAGCCAAACCTGGTCAGAATATGATCAAAGATGAAATGCATAACAGTATCTACAATACAATCCTTAATATCCTTTTCCTCCACCCAACTAATCAGGTAATTAGTGGCAGTAATGATATAATGTGTGCCAGTCTTCTTTCCCGAGGGATTGATTGGTCCCACAAAGTCTATAGCCCATTTATCAAACACCTACAAGGCCATCTATGGTTGTAGGGGAATTTCATCTCTTCGTGAGGACTTCTTGGTTCTCTAACATGCGTCACTGGATCGGCAGTACATGTGTGCATCACTATGCAATGTGGGCTACCATAACCCCGCACGCAACACCTTTTGCACAGTGGCTTTCCCTATGTAGTGGCCTCCTTCCACCCTTGCATGAGCCTCAACCAAGATATCAGGTCTCTCATGTTCTAGTACATACCTCCGCAATACATCATTTTCTCCCAACTTATATAAATGACCTGCAATCACATTGAAATTAGTTTTGCAGGCCACCGGCTCTTTCTTCTGTTGTACTGAATATTCTATAGGTGTCATTCCAGTTTTCAAGAAATTAATAATTTCCACAAAGTGCTCATCAAACACCTTGATAGAGAAAATCTATGCATCGGGAAATCCTTCTTCCAAACTAGTTGGATCTTCTCCATTCTCAATTTGAGACAAGTGATCAAGTCCTGCATTTAGCCTCCCAGGCTTCAAAATAATTTCAAAGTCATACTCCTGAAATAGTAGCAACCATCTACATATCTTCCCCCCCAACACAAGCTTATTGACCAGGTATTTTAAATATGAATGGTCAGTGAACATTTTCAAGTGTACTCCCAATAGATAGTGCTTGTATTTCTACAGGGCATACACCATTGCCCGTCCTTCCCATTCGGTTGTAGAATAGTTGCGCTCCGCGCTTTGAGAGCTTTCTGCTAGCAAAAGAAACTGGATTATTAATGTCTCCTTCTCCCAGTTGCGCTAAGACAGGCCCAAGAGCTATTCCTAACGCATCCACATGCACATGAAAGACATTAGTCCAATCTGGAAATATTAGAATAGGTACAATGACCATCATTTCCTTCAACAGTTTGAAAATTTTCTAACATTCTTTATCCTAGAAAAAGGACACATCCTTCTTTAGCAGCTTTTCCATTGGTTCAGTGATCAAGTCATACCCCTGAATAAACTTTATGTAGTTACTTGTATGTCCTAAGATTGAGTGCAGTTGTTTCTCATTGGTGGGGACTACGAAATTGATGACAACCGCAATCCTGGCTGGGTCAACCATCAATCCCTACTCACATACAATGTGCCCCAAAAAAATTCCAAAAGGTACGCAGAATATACACTTCTTCAAGTTCAATGAAATCTTGTGTCTCCTGCAGGTATCCAACATCATGTGGAGGTTCGACACATGTTTCTTTACCAATCTGAATATTGTCCAGTCATCAAAATATACCTCCAGAAAATTATGTATAAATTCTTTGAATACTGCTACAACTACGCACAAGAAAATGGTAGGTTCATTCTTCAATCCGAATGGCATGAAAGTGTACTGGAAGGAGCCCTGCTTAGTTGAAAAAGTTTTCTTGTTCCAGTCTTCAGGTGAAATTATGATCTGATGGTACCCCGAAAATCCATGAGTGAATGAGTACACTTCTTGACCTCCCACATTATCCAAGATTTCATCAGAGAATGGCGTAGGGAAGGGATCATGTATGCAGGCATCGTTCAGCTTGTGTAGGTCTACACAGATTCTTATCTCTCCTTCGGTTTTATTTTCTTGGACTACCATTGTGCTTACCCAATCAAACTGATCCACGGGCACAATGATACCTGCGGCCACCATATTATCTAACTCCTCCTTGAATTTATTCTTATATTTAGGGTTCAGTCGATAGGGTCGCTACTTTACAAGATGTGCATCCAGCTTCAAGGTATCTTCATCACACTCAGATCACCTACAATTCCCTTGAGCTCAAATAAATTCATAGGAAATAGATCTTGATATTCGGTCAGAAGCTCCAAAATCTTTCCAACAGTATCATCGTCCCAATAATCCCCAATTTTTGCCAACTTGGGCTGCTCCATCTGAATTTTGACTTCCCTCAACTTCAATGGTTTGGTAACGTCCACTGTCTGTAATGAGGGTCCTGCGATTGTGTGTTCTCCTTCAAATTCTGGGATTGCAATATTCATGGGTTCTTCGTCACTGTCCTCTACTGAAAAATTCCTACAATTTAAAATATCTCGCATCTGCACATCCCATGCTGGCACAACACATTCCTTCCGAGGTAAGGACTAATCAAATACAAAAGCATCTATATCCTACAGGGCTTCATCCAATTTCTCTGTCCCTCCAACTAAGTCAAACGTCGCCATGAAATCCTCTGTCATTGTATCCCAGTGGCAAGTGCTTTGGTAAAGCTCTGCATCTGAATACCATGTGGTGGGAACCAATCCTAATGAATGAATAAACATATGGACCCACTCATTCTAGGTCCTTTCATTCCATACCTCCATCCACATAGCCAAGTTCTTGTGTTGATCCCCACAGCTAGAAAATGGCTCCATAGGTGGGTTGAATGGAGGCTCAAAGCATAGGATTATAATTTTCGACAGTCCTCCCAGTCCTGGAAAGCCCCCTTGTGTTTTTTCCACCAACACGTAGGGGTTGTGCGCATAGCTAAGTCAAGTTCCCAGAATCTTCGTTCCTCAAGGAAATATTTTTCTAATGCTTAAAGAAAATCCTTAACACTACTAAAACCATCAAAGTAAGGTAGTTCTCTTACCTCTGAGGAGATGCACTAGAATTTCTTTGTCATCTTGAGGCAGCGCAGCACAGATACATCATGAAACCAATTCTTCCAATTTTCCATCTCGCCATCCAAATCTGAGAAACACAAGCTATATTTTTCCCAATTTAACATGCCATCGGCTGTAGGGTTGACCCAATCATCATCCTGCATAGTTAGTTTGTAAATATGGTCAACATCCTCCTCATCATGCACTGGCTCTATATATCATTCGCCTTCTGCTGGATATAGAGGGATTATTACTCGCGTGACATCATTCTCAAAGATCATGGTCCTCCTTTTCAAGTTGATGATACCTCCCATGTCAGTAGCCCAATCCAATCCTAATAGCACAAGGTAAGGGTCCACATCATCCACAATCTAGATTACTTCGAAATCTACATATACTTTAACGCCTGCAATGTCTACCACAACCTTAGGCAGCCTTTCCAGTGGAATGATATTTTTTTGGTTATCCATATGTAATTGAATGGTGAACCACTCCAATTTTTGTTCTCCCATCCTCTGCCAGGTTTTTTTGGGAAAGACATTGGCATCAGATACCAGATCCAAGATGACTTGATCCATTTCGTACTCTCCAATCTGTGTAGTCATACACATCTCCCGATCAGTCCTGTTCTTGTTCTTATAAACCTTGTTCACGGCCTTAATCTCCATTCAAGGAGCTTCCTTTTCTAGGCAGTTGTCTATCAATGCTTGGAGATTCTCTATCGCCTTCTGGTTGTGTAGTAACTTCATACTGGCTTGAAGGAATGATTTGACTGCTTCGTCAACTTATGGATCCATGGCAACTTTTGATGTTGATGCTCCCGCCGTAGCAAAATCTCTTCTAGCCTCTATAAAAATTTCCTTCTCTTTTTTTAGGTCTAGGCCTTCCTTCTTATCGGATGCCTTTATGATCCATGACTCTGCAGCAGCTTTCTTCATAGGTCCTCCAATGGTTGCACCACTACGTGTTATTTCATTTACACTAGGGCCATCATCGCGTGCCTTAGATTTCACCATTTGTACATTCTACGTGGGTGTTTTTTGCTTTTCCTGCATCTTAGCTATCAAAATGGTTACATGATCAAATTTCCTATAGTACCTATAGGACTTTTGTGCAAGGTTAGGGTAGTCGCGTGCGTAATTTCTTGGATCTCCATAGTTATAGCAAATTAATTTCCCTCTTCCTCGACCTACGTCTCCACCTCTCCCCCCTACCCTTCCTCTTGCCAAGGATCCTCCACATCCAGAGGGAGATGCTAGCAAAAAGGTTTTGACCTGCACTCTGTATAGGTTTGCATTGTCTATCATCAGCTCATATGTCCAACAGTGTCGTTTATCATGACCAACCGATGAATAGAATCTGCAATATTGTTTCTTCAATTTTGGCACATAGGCTCATAGCCACGGGTAGTGGTCAGTGTCATTCTGGCCAGCTACCCATAAATTAGTGCACCATAGGTTGGGGTTGCAACATCCCTAGGGAGTAGCAGATTTGGTCCTCCAGCTTGTAAGTAATCCGTAAACACAGGGAACTAATCTTTGGTGTGCCCTACTCCTTTGCAACGAATGCACCAAACATCTGCACTAACCTCTTTACCCTTATCTCTTCGTAGGTTCTATATATCTAAGTGCATAGCTTCCAACTGAATTTTGATTTGCAGAGTCCTAAGGTGAATATCTTCTCTAGGCACAAACTCCAACTTCATAGAAATCTCCATGGCTTCAACCCAAGTAGCAATCTTTTGTTGTCCCATAGGACCGCATAGATGGGGTAGCAACATGGCGATGAACCATTCCTTATGCTGGTCATCATCGTAAGCAAATCCTCTATTACTGATAGTTTTCTTCAGTCAGTGATCGGCTTCCTAGACTGATTCTTTTGCTCCTTTCTTGAAATATTTTAGCTCTACCACTACCTGCGCATAGGATTTTGTCTTTTTGAACTATTGATTTAGTTCCTTCTTGATATTAGTGATAGTAGGAGATTCATTTTGTTTCAGATATCCCATAAAATAGTCTAGCATGCGACCTTCAAAATCCATGGCTAGCTGTGCTCTTTTCACAGCATCAGTGTTAACGTTTTTCATAGTCCATCTGCATCAACTACGAACCAGAACTGATACATGTCCTCATCCCCTGCACCACTAAAGGTGGGTAACTTCATGTACGCAGGCATATCGTCTACAGGCGGGGATGGTGACGAGGTAGGAGATGTTTGAGTCCTACGTGAATTCGAGTATGGCATAGCAAGAGGGATACCCGCAGCGTGTGTAGCCTTAGTTTCTTATAGATCTAGCGAATCCCTCAGAGGGATGTATGCATATCTTTCCCCTCTTTGACTAATCTGATAATACTTCTCATTGCCTATGGCGCTTTCAATCTGTTCGTAGTTCATTCACTCGATGTGGCTGCACATAACGCTTTTTTCACTCAATAGAATCATAATCAGCAACAGAAATGTTCACAAGAATTTACCTATTAAACCCTTGAAAATATTCTTTCAGCTTCTACGGTCCGAGTGATTTTTTTTATCAATGTTTTCCAATTTTTGGATCAATTCAGGGGTCCACTGCATAACCATATCGTCCATCCTGTTGATCATTAATTAACACGAGTCAAATTTTTTTTTTTAATTAAACCTTGAGAAGCCATGCATCGAATATTATGACAGATGGTGAAAAATTTAAAGGATGGTTGAAAAGAAACGATGGAAGACGAGTCACGTGCCTAAAAACCGAAGCATATGTATGAAAAAGGTCCAAATATAAAGCGAAAAGGTAAAGGTAATGCAAAAGGGCAAAGGTATTGTGCAAAGGACGCAAAACGATATTATTAAAAGGCTTTCCGCTTTCATAATATGCACGTGAGCGAACTCTTCGTATGGGAAATTCTGAGGGGGTCAAGAAGTAGAAGGGGCAAGAGACCCGTACCCCCGGGGAATTACAGTGATGTGCCACGGGGTGGATCCAAGGTAAGGGTGATGTGGCAGAGCAAAGCGCGGGCAAGAGTGATGTGGCAGAGTAAATTGCAGGCCCTAGAGGCCTGTATGCTGTGTATTTAACCAGTCTTATGAAGAATATGTTTTAAGAACCGTGTGGTTTATGCGGAAGAAAGGTAAGGTAAGTTTCTAGGTTAGTTGGTACCGAGGCCCGTACCAGTATTAAACCTGGTACGCGGTGTTCACCTACTTCCAGTTGACACCTAATCTCTATACGCCGTGTGCTCCACTGTCAATGTCCTTACGACACTCACCCCGTTTATTTCACCTCTTCGCCTTTTACCTCAAAACTTTTAGTCTTAGATAATGGTCCTCCCATATTTTACTGCAGTAAAATTTACAGGTCTTCCAGCTATGGTATAAACTAAGTGGGAGCTAGTGCTAGATCTACCCAGTCACTGTCAGTACCCTCGCGTCGTTATCCCGATCAAATTTCCTACTGCGCAGGTATTCCATCCCTCATATTCCCTCTTCTTTCCTTTTGTTTTTGTATGTTAGTCATGGGAAGGGGCACACCCAAGAAAACTGAGCCAGAGACTCCTCAGGTCCGTGAAACCAGAAATCCTCCTAGGTTCGAGCCTTTCATTGACCTGCAAGCTGAAATCTGTGATCCCCAATACCATTTTCCCATCAGCAGTATAAAACCTGAGATTTTTAGGTGACATGTCAAGAATAGGGATCGATATCGAGTGGTTGTATCAATTTTATATCATCAAATTACCCCCCAATCTACCCGGTGGTCGATTTTATTTGCTGGCTTAGAGATGCCTATGATGAGCGTCGAGGTACATTTACCTCGGCTCAGGGGAATAGATTTTTTCTCTTTCTCCCAACATCATCAAGCAAGCCCTCCGCTTTCCCACCAGTGCCATCTATACCAGTTTCAATGAAATGGCTTTAACCTCCCAATTCACTAAATTGCCATGGGAGTAGCAAGAAGACTTCATTTCCTCTATAACCAACAACCAGGCTACATCTCTTCCTTCTGTAGAGACTTTCTTATTAATTTTTTTTAAAGAAGAAGTGCAGCCCATCCTTGCCCTAATCGAAGGTCTTCTAGGTGTAGGCAGTTTGGGGGAAATTTCCATGGTATGTGTTTATTTCTTGTGGTTAATGTCTCAAACGGGGGTAGTTTTGGATATCCCTAGCTTCTTGGCCGCTAACATCCAGACCCAGTTCCAAGAGATTTTGGAAACTGGTCACTTCCACTTTTGTTTGATGGTCTTATACCTCTTCTTATATCAGCATGCTAATAAATTCGAGGGTTTGGGTTTAGATAGGGTATACGAGGTATATTCTCAAACCCGACTAGTTTTCGACTGGAACTTTGCAATACGCCAATTACCAAATGGGGTGGGTTATTCCAGGTTTCTAAACGACTTCATGCCTATTGTCTACACTATCATCCATGACTCACCCCCACCCAGAGTTTTTCCTGAAATGAGAAGCTGGCTACAAGCTAGTAAAACCCAGAGCACTAGGGATTCGTATCTATTTGACAATTACACTGAGATTTGGGTCTATGGAGCCGAGGCTCCCCCTTACTAGCTACATGTGTTTCCTGCTCGACGAGTTTACGCCCTGGAGTATATTCAGCAGACTCTCAAATCTGACCAACTCCACTTTGTCCCTGCTAAGAAGGGTTTCATCCTGAAACTCCCTATCACTATTGGCCCGTTTATTGTAAATTCAAGGCACGCCCTTCCTGTTGTTGAGAAGATGTTGCAAGGCATGGATTTAAGATAGGGTAATACTTTGGCCTATGATCCCCGGGGGATTATCTCTAACAGAATAAGGAGGAACAAATCTACTCCTTATACACATGAGTCGAGACCGTTTATAGAGTGGAGGGCTAACCTTGAAACTTGGCCTTTGATTTCGCAGATGGAGACAGATTCATATGCCACAGGGGAAGAAGTAGAAGCCAAAAGAGGCCAAGAAGAAGAAGTGGGACCCTCAAGAAAAAGTTTCCCCATCCGCAAAAACTAGAAAACAGTCTCAAGCGAGGCAGAGATCATAGGGGAAGAATAGTTTCTTGAACCATTTGTACCATACGGCCAACCAGACGGAAGCAAAGCGGGGCTCAAAGTGCTGAGAGATAGTATCACCTCCTCCGACTACTCTAAGGTCTCACAGGCCATTGGTGACAATGCTTCACCAATTGTAATTGAAAGGAGTCTGAAAAACAGAGCGATAAGGGACAATTACAAGACCGCGCTGGAAGGTTACATGGAAAAATATCATACCAGGGTTTTAGCTTCCATGAATGTGGACACAGAACACCTGGTATTGTCTATGGCTGAGGCCATATTGGATCCTAATGCAGGCACCACTAGTTATAGGGTGCTTGAGTATGCAATTGACATGGCCAAGGTACCAGCCCTTGAAAAATGCAACCTGTTCCAGGTGGTTGGTGACATGCTGAAGGATGAGGTAATGAGGCTCACCATCACACTGAGGAAGTTGGAGACTAAGCACACACAGGTGAGCGCGACCCTAAAAAATGAACAGGAAAATTCCCGCACCCAGGCGAATCAAATACGCGGCCTCCTGGAGTTGATCAAAGGAAAGGAAATCGAATAATCCAACCTGCAACGCTATGTGATAGAGAAATTGCAGAAGGAGGTCGCATCATTTAAATGCAAGGTCAGCATACCAGCATCCCACCATGTTCAGACAGCTGAATTGGCACAGGTGGAGAAGGAAAAAGAAGACTTGGCTGACTCCTAGCAAAGGAGAAAGAGGAAAAAGAAAAAATGGTAGAGACAATAACTATTCTTCAAGGCAAGATGACGGAGTTACAAATGACCTGGGACACGCACAATTGTGTGCCAACTACCACTCCATTGGAGACTAGTTTGTTGTCTGAGCAGCTAACTACAACAAAGGCCGCGAATGTTGTATTATAAAAGCAAGCTTCCACCGCGAGGCTGAGAATCACCGAGTTGGAAACCTCCTTGGCTGAGAATACTAGAAAGATAGAGACATTACAGAAGGAAATTGAACAGGAAAGGAAGGAAAAAGTTGACCAGCAGAAGACCATCACTAACCTCAATAACCGCCTGAAGGGTAATATCACCCTCCGGGATGCGAGAAGGATAATTTGTTCAAAGGTCATCTCGGAGCTGACAGAGCAATGGGGTTTCCTGAAAATGATTGGGGAAACCAAATCTTTTGTACTCTATATCAATAGGAAATTTCAGGAAGCAGATCTCAACTTATCTAGCAGAGCCCAGCACGCCCGAGCTTATATTTCTTTCTTGAAAGAGTTGGAATTTGATGAGGTGGAGAAGCATGGCATACCAAGTCGGTTCAGTGAGGCCTTTGAATGCCAGAAAATCATCGAAAAGGAGGTGGCCCGTGTTATAGATTAGTGAGCCCTGCAACAGGTGGCAGAAAACGTGGATCGATTCGATACGGTTTGGGCCGAGATCACAACAGCTGGACTTCCATCTTGCTGGGACCCAACCACTCCTTCCATACTACGGCCGTTAACAGAATATAAAAAATGTCTCCAGGAAGAAAGAGACCAGATGGACATCCTGTCAGATAAAACCGCTCAGTTAAAGGCTGAGACAATTGTTTCATCGCTCCGCCAAGAATTCATTCTCCTTCATCTGATAAAATACAAGATCCCCACCGAGGCAGGTTTCAACGCCCTCACTGAAGCCTATATCAAGGTGGAAGGATTCGCAGTAATGCCTGAACCTTCAACAGATAGCCAGCAAAGATGCACTTAGTTTTCCAGCCAGATCACCAGCTCGTCAGCAAATGTTACACCACCAGTGTCAGCGACTACCTCAACCCCTTCTCATCAGTGAAATACTGTCAAATTCATGATCCGGCCCTAGTGGCCTTTTTACTTTTTACCTTAGTTAATTAATTTTAAGTTTCAAGTGGAATTTATGTTCCACTCCAGCATTTTACTTTTCTACCAAGACTGTTGTTTAATATTTTTCTTCAAAACGGCCGAGTGCCCAACTGCAAATCATGAGATGCCTCTATTCCTCATCATAAAATTTTGGTTATTTTGATAAAGACCTCTAACTAATTTCTGGCATGCGAGGAAGATATTTTTCCCAAAAATATCTTCCCTCTCATGTACTGAGGCCTCTATATAAGCAAGATCTGAAGAGAAAAACAGGTTCCAAATTTTCGGAAGAATTTTGCTGTGTAAGAATTTTGTATGCTTGTTGTGGAAATATTAATAGAAATGCAAAGAGCCCGTTGGGTCTCAGCGAGGAGAAGTTTTACTTTACGTGAGGATTCTGGTCTTTATTTTTTATAGTCTGTGACTCTATCTTATGTGATATTGTTTCATTGTCTATTTCACTGTCTCCACTTTTCTTATATCATGTTATGGAATGCGAGTGGCTCACTAGCTCTGGTATAAATTTATCGCTATTGATACTTATACTCAACTAGTCTAGGCACTTTAAATATGGCTCAGGCATGGTATGTTGTTTCACTTTTCACTTCACTCATCTTTCCTCTATATTAAATACTGTGGGATGTTATTCTTTCAAAACTATTGACATGTATGGATTCTTATCTTCTTAAGCCCATCTCATGTTTTATATGTTTATGGAATTCCATTTCATTAGTAGTTAGTATTACTCCTTTACTTTCTACGCAGAGAACATCGTTGATTTTTAAATCTCTGTAAAGCGTTTTAGAACCCATCCCTCCCTACAGAAAGTTGTCTTTGAGTTTTCTGAAGCATCTATATTGAGGATTCACTCCTTGCCTCTACAACGTCTTTTCATTATGTTGAATCTGTGAGTAGTCTGGTTCCATTTATATTGTAACTCCTTGTAAAGGTTGAAGAAGTAAAGAGCCTCATTCTGATAATAGTCCTGAAATATATTTTATGCTCCTTACTGCATGAGATGTCCTAGGCACTAGTCTTTCACAACTCAAGGCTGTCTCAAGGCTGTCTCTAGAGAAATTAAAATCCCTGGGCCTCGACCAAACCTATTCACTCTTCAATTAGGTGAGAATGGAGAGTTGAGAGTTGTATATCCATCACCATGGCAACTCCACATTCATTTATCAAGTAAATTTAGTTGCAGTCCTGGCTCCTCATACGCCACATCTGAGGTCAGATACGTCTCAGCCAAAGACACCTTTTGTGTCTGACCCAGAAAAGATCCTACATAGAAGGAGTTGGAGGGAGAGACAGTCTGTTCATACTGAGATCCCTGAATTCTCCCTAGAATATTTTCCATCCTCAAGTTGCCCAAGTGCAAGGTCCCATCTCCACTGTGGGAGAGACTGATTACTACTCAGATAGTCCACCCTATGGAGGTGTCTGATTCAAAGACAAAGCACAGTCAAGAGATACCACATATTACACTTTCCACCCTACCCCTGAAGTCGAAGAGGTTAAGGAGGTCACTGAAGTATCTGCTGTCCACAGCCCGTCATTCCCATCAACTCCTCAAGCTGCTGTCGAGTACATTCCCATCGTTATTCATAATTCACTTCCACCTCCTCTTCCTCCTTCTACACCTCATATCTTTTCACTACCTCCACCTCCTCCAATGGCCAATGTCGTTGGCTTCCTGTTGAATAAATATGCCCCTCTAGCGTTACCTCAAGTGCTAAATTACATGCCACAAGACTATTTAAAGATATTTCCCTGATTCAATGGGGAAAATGAGATCGAAGCTTAGAAACATCTTAAAGTTTTCTGCTCTTTCGCAGAGAATTTTAACGTGGAACACCTTGACGTAGTCCTAGGACTGTTTGTGCAATCTCTGGATGGTGAAGCCAGAAAATGGTTCAAGACACTAGGAGACCGTTCCGTCACCACTTGGGAAGGAATGGAGGACACTTTTCTCAGAAAATGGGGAGAGAAGAAACATCATGGACATTGTCTTACTGAGTTTAACACACTCAAGAAAAGACATAACGAAGGGGTGGTTGAATTTATTAAGAGATTTAACAAGTTTTATCCGAGCCTTCCCACAGATATGAAGCCTCATCAGACTGCTACCAAGGTTGTTTTCGTGGCAGTTTTTGACTCAGAATTCAGCTTCTCTCTGAGAGAAACAAATCCAGCCACCCTGGATGATGCACAGACAGAAGCACTGGAGCTAGAAGCAAATTTTGCCTTTACTGGAAAATCCAAGGGAAAACCTGAAAAGGATACTAGAAGAAGGGGAAAAGAAGAGGTATCCACCTCGAGCCAAGATAGAGATTCAGCTTATGAAAAGATTGAGGAGATGAAAAAGATGATTAAGAACCTTTCAAGTAAGCTGGTTAAACTTGAAATGGAGGCCAAGAACTCACCCTCCAAGAATCTCCAAAATGCTCCAAACAGGGGATTCAATCCTCAATATAGGAAGCCACCTTTGCAGATACTGCAAAGGGAACGAAAGGAGAAGCTAGACCAGGTACTGTTTGGTCAATTTAGTGTGTCCTAAATTGCTGCATTTAATTGTCAATCCGGGAATCGTAAGCTGATGAAGTGCGGCGCACTATATGTGCAAGATAACCTCTTTCTTAACTTTTTGTCGTTTATGGTCTTTCTAAGGTGAAATGGAAATTCTAAAGTGAAAAGCAAGCTTGGTTATATTTTTTCAAGGAAGTGATATCCCCTATAATGATTTACCAATCTCGAAACTTTAAAAGCAAATTGAAATTACAATGACAAAAGAAAGTAAACTGCTGAAATGGAAAGTGTTGTTAATCTAATGAATCAAAACAAGAAACTAGTGAATATGAAAACTAAACTATTCTTGTTGCCAACTGAACACAAAAGAAACTACGCTTATGGAAATTCAAAATTGCAATGAAATAAATCTAAATCAGATTACATCAATTCATTTTTTGACCCTTCATCATTAGACCAGCTATGACTTGCGGAAGTAATCATAAACAACTTGTGTAACTGATTATTTAATTTGCAGAAAAGAAACTAATACTAAACTACACATTTCATCATGCAGCCCCTCACCATCAGTCCAGCTGTGGCTTTCGGAAGTAACCGAAGACGCTAAGAGCAGCTTAATATATCTAATTTTGCAGAAAGGAAACTAATACTAAACTACACATTTCATCATGCAGCCCCTCACCATCAGTCCAGCTGTGGCTTTCGGAGGTAACCGAAGACGCTAAGAGCAGCTTAATATATCTAATTTTGCAGAAAGGAAAATAATACTAAACTACACATTTCATCATGCAGCCCCTCACCATCAGTCCAGCTGTGGCTTTCGGAGGTAGCTGAAGACACTATGAGTAGCTTAATATGTCTAATTTTAACTACTGAATCAGATAAACAAAACTGAAGTGCACAAGACAAAACTGAAGTTAAACAAAGACTGTGAAAGAAAACTAGCAGCAGAATAATATCAGTTTCATATCATTATCAAAAATACTATGAAAATGCCCCGGGCTGTCTACCTAAAACCTGCACAAGAAAACTGATCAGTGTTTTAACAATCATAAAAACATAAAAGACAGGAATGCAATGGAAATTACAGAAATGTGTGAACAGAAATGAAACAACTATGAAATATGAACATGTAATGGGTTATGATACAATGACTGCTTAAAGAAATGAAATGAAAAATATAAACATTAATACACAGAACCTCGGCTGAGCAGGGGCCCTCTACGCAACTTTGGTAACGATCCTCAACACAAATTAAGTTATGAAAACAGAGTTTTTCACATTAAAAAGCAAGTCATTACAGACTGGTGGTATTACGGCTCAAGGCAGCGTAATCACCACATAACAGAGTACGCACATCAACTCAACAGCTATATCAACTAACAACTATCAACTCACATTCACTAACTCTACGTGCATATGCAAACGCTCTTTATAAAGCAATAAAATGTAACTATCTCCTGAAGTTTATGATAGCAGCCAGCACGTAGACCACTAAGGCCACGGATATAGGAGTATGGCCATGTTGGAAAACGGATCTATGGAAGGTGGGCGCTTAAATTCAGCTCCAGAACTTTGCACAGATGTCAATTAACCTCCGCAAGCTTGGAAACGGCCGTATGGATGTTTCTATGCCACGAAACAGAGTCCAGCCGACATAGAACTCCAGAGTTGACTTCCACGTGGATGGCTTTGACCGCGGCTTTCCTTGACGAATTTACTTGAACCAATAGGACACGAACCATGTCCTTGTCATTCCTAGCCTGCCCATGTGGCTCGTTTCCTTCGTTGACACTTGTAACATTGATTTCCACAAAATAGCTGCAGAAAGTTGCAGCGGCTGCGGAAAGTGACAAGTTTCCGCAGCTGTATGAACAAAATCTAAATCAAATAGAAAACACACAAACATAATTAAAAACCATGTTAGATACCCTTTTGCACATGATATTGACAATTTTGGAGGTTTAGATGAGTGAAAGAGATATGGAAAAGTGTATGGAAAAGAGACAAATTCGGGACTCAACATACCCCCACTGTGAAGGTGTTGCATGTCCTCATGCAACCAAAATTTTGATACTCTCTGTTCAATTCATGTGCCTTGATACTTCAGCCAGCACATCTAACCCCCTTCTCTTCTTCTTTGGTACTGCCATCATTCTGGGTTTCTTCATGAGGCACCTGAATTTGATATTCACAAGTGCTCTGCTCAATTTTTGGCATTTCCTTTTTAGCTTCTTATTTTTCTTTTGCCAAATACCTAAATGTAACATAGTATTGTCATGGATAATCTTGTCCAGTTTGCCTTGCTCTTTGAGTGTTTCATTTTCATTTTTGATATGCCGATTCAAAAGCTCAAGCTCAAAAATCTCCTGTTTTAATGACTGAACCAAGTCATCCTGCAATGTATGAGGCTAAATAGAAGAGGTACTTGGGCCTGTGGCTGCCTTCTCCAAGGATTCTATATAATCATAGACCTCCTGCTGTTTGGGGTCTACTTCCGGTGTCTTTTTCATTGGACTGTCCTCAAAATGCTGCAAGGGAGAATTATGTTCAAAATTTGGCCGAGGAGAACTTTCATCAATATTTTGCTGAAAATAAGATGGAGTACGCTCATTGTCTGATTGGGAGTGAAAGGAGTCAGGTTCACTAACTGACTGAAATGGACTATGGTCAGTTGGAGACTGTTCAGATGTCTCTTCACCCAAATCAATGAAATGAGGACCTCTAATTTGTGTTTTTCTCAGTTTTCCATTAAGCCTGCTGCTTCTCCTCACATGCTGTGGTACTCTACCCTTTTGTTCTTGTTTTCCTGTTTTTGCCTTTTTGGATAGAGATGACTGTTTTTGAAGAAAAATTAATCTCTCAGATAGAATTTGGTGATCTTCTTCTTCAGAAGAAGAATTTTTATGGACAGCCTCAACAATTTCTTTCCCTTTTGATATTTTTGGCTTCTTAGTTTTGATTTCCTTCTTCTTCCTTTTTACCAATCTCTCTTCTCTATCATTTTTCTTCATAGTAATAGTAGAAGTATCTTGGATTTCATCTACTATTCTTTTCCTTCTACTTCTTTTTGCTGTGCTAGCCGCGGGAACTTCCTGTGTAGGAGCAACTTGGGTTTCAACATCCATTTTCTTTCTTCTACTCCTTCTAATTGGATTACCTTCAGGAATTTCCTGAGGTTCTTCAAAGAAGTTTCTTACTAAGAATTGTTCCCATGTATCTTTTCTTTCTTTTAGCTCCTTTTCAATCAAAAGTTTTATAAGCCCATGATGATATAAATGAGGCTCTACATCTCCTAGGTGTTTTTGCACAGTCACAGCCATTTTCTTCAAGCTATTGAATAGGAAATAAGGAAGATTGAGAGCTTGGTTTTCAAGGAAATTCATCAATATCCTAGTATGATACATGTACATAGAGCCAAAGCGGCCTTCACATGTGATAAATTTCTGAACAATGAGTAATAAAGTGGCCCATTCATATTTTATTGCATGCACAGGGATTCCTCTTTTGAAAACAATGATATCCATACCTTGATTTCGGAGGATTGTTCTCCATGCCTCATCATTGATACTTTTGTTTTTGAACCAACGTTCTCCTTCCTGAAGAAGCTCTGTGGCTGCTGCTATTGATGCTTCATTAACCAAAAACTTGAGGTCTCCCACTTCTGCTTCCGAGCCATCAAATGATCTTGCAAACGCTTTGGTAACTTCTCTGTGGTAACCCCGGAATTTCTCAATAAAACGCAGCCATTTAGCTTTTCTCAACATCTCTTTTGCTTGTGGAAATCCCTCTATGAACTTCGGTCCTTCCGGCTCTGCCCTTAATAATTTTCCCATTTTACTTCTCTGTGCTTCACGGCTTGCCTCTGTGAGGGTTTAAGTGGAAATAAAACAATGGGATATACAGAGTCGAGCACAATGCTGTGGGGACGTTATCACAAAATGGAAATGAGCACCATACACAGAATGGAATAAGACTGTGGGTGAATATACGGGAATGAGAGTGAACAAAAGGAACGGAATGGAGTGAAACAGGGAATGAGAATGAGTAGAGTGAGGTTTTGTAAACACGACAGAGACACGACAAAGAGGTTAACAAAGCATAATGCATTCGGCCGCATTTTGAATTTTTGGTGGCTGTGTCATAAATATGAACATGTTTCAATCAATGATTATGAAGTTATGCGGCTTGTAAGAGTCCTTTGTCAACTCAAATATGTATCATTATCTACGGTGGGCTATTTGAACATGAGTAAGAGTCGGAATTTCAATAATGAAACCGTTTGTGAATAAATGTAAGAGGATAACATAGAGATCGTGGAAGGTTACGGACTGTCAATATAATCATTGCGCATTATGGGTAGAGCTCATAGTTTAAAATTACATAAAAATGTGTTTTTTTATACTATTTGAAATAAACTTTATTCATACCTTTGAAATCCTTGCTTTTGCCCTTGGTCTTCAACTGATTGATCTTCATTAGTGTCTTGAATATTCCATTGATCCTCTCCTGCATTTTATTTCATGATTTTATGAAAACAACAACTAACTGTACATTCTTTTTGAAAACAGAGTAGTAGTAGCTGCGGAATCTGCTCCTGGCTGCGGAAACTGGAGTCAGCTGCGGAAACAGATGTCAGCTGCAGAAACTGACACAGCTATTACTTGGCTGAAATAGAAATGAACAATGACAAATGACCAGGTGGAAATGGTCATAAAAAGATTTTTATTGATGGAATGGATGAGATGAAGTGGAATGAAGTGAAATGAAATGAAATGAAATAAAATGAAGTGGAATGAAATGGAGTGGGTGGTGAGATGAAATGAAATAAAAGACAGAATTTTTTTTGGAAAATATAGAGTGTCAGGTATCCCTGATTTTCACTCCATATTTTCTGTATAAGACTGCCAATCAATGATTGGTTTTCAGGCTTATACCATTTTTTTTCTCTTTTTTTTTTTTTTTTTAACTTGAAAAACAAAAACTAGCTTGGTAGAGAAGAAGGATTCTTCTGTACCAGCCTGATTGCATAATTTTCTTGAAACAACTTGACAAAATCCTCTTTAGAGAGTGGCTTATGATAAACTTTCAATCTATGGCCATTCACTAAAAGAGGAGTTTGAAACTCATCAATGGTCTTGATTCTTACAGCTCCATTGTTAAAGATCTTGTCAATCTCATATGGCCCAAGCCAATGAGTCTGAAATTTCCCTTGAAAGTCTTTAAACTTGGAGTCCAATAACAATGCCCAATCTCCTTCTTGAAACTTCTTCTCTTTGATATATTTGTCATGCCACTTAGTTCTTTGATATTGAACTAGATCAGTTCTTAGAATTGCTTCTTGTCTGATCTCATCTAGCTCATTCAATTGCTCCATTCTATGCTCTTGAGCTTCTGATAAGTCCATTCCCAACTGAACTGCTATCTTGAAGGTCTTGACTTGGAACTCAATGGGGAACAAGACTTCTTTCCCATAAACAAGTTCATAGGGAGAATGTCCTGTTGTATTCCTCCATGTAGTTCTGTAGGCCCACAAGGCTTCTGGAAGCCTTTCTGCCCAATCTCTTCTATGTAGATGAACAGTTTTGGTAATGATACTTTCAAGAACTTTTTTTGTGGACTCCACTTGACCATTTGCTTGTGGATGGTAAGGAGTAGATTTTCTGTGCTTGATTTTGTATTCTTCCATCAACTTCTCCACCAAATTTGATGTGAATTGGCTCCCCTGATCCGTTACAATTTCTCTTGGAACACCAAAGCGAGTAAAAATATCCTCATAAAGAAAATGAACAACTGAATTTTCAGTAGCAGATACTAATGCTTTAGCTTCTACCCATTTAGTAACATAATCAATGCAAACCAATATATACTTCTTTTGCTTCGATGGTGGATTAATCGGTCCAATGAAATCTAAAGCCCATTTTTCAAAGGGTTCAATGAGTACCTGTGTTTGAAGTGGCATTTCATTTGAAAGGGTAGGTTTCCCTACTCTTTGGCAGCTATCACACCTTTTGACATATTGTTTTGCATCTTTGAAGAGAGAAGGCCAATAATATCCCAAGGAAAGGATTTTATAGGCCGTCCTTTTGTCCGTAAAGTGTCCGCCGCATGGTTCATCATGACATGCATTAAGAATATCAGGCATTTCATCTTCCCTGATACATCTTCTGATCACAAGATCTGGCCCTGTTTTAAACAATTCGTTAGAAATCCATGAATATCTTGAACTCTCCTGAATAATTTTTCGTTTTTCTCTTGGAAATAAATGTGAAGGTAGTTTCCCTGTAACCAAATAGTTAGCAATATCCGCATACCAAGGGGTCTTAATAGTTACTGCAAACAAATATTCATCAGGAAACTTATCTTCTACAGGAGAATCTTCTTTAGTATTCTGAATCCTAGACAAGAAATCAGCTACTGTATTCTGTTTTCCTGGTCTATCCAACACAGTAATATTGAATTCTTGCAAAAGTAAAAGACATCTTGTCACTCTGCCATTAGTAACAGGTTTGTTCATTAAATATCTAATTGCAAAATGGTCAGTATGAATAAAAGTTTCATAGCCTGTTATGTAATGTCTAAATTTATTAATTGCATGAACAACAGCTAAGAACTCTTTTTCAGTCACAGTATAATTCAACTCTGTAGGAGTCAAATTTTTACTGGTATAATAAATGGCATAATGAATTAAATCTTTTTGACCCAACACAGCTCCAAGAGCTGTATCTGAAGCATCTGTAGAAATATGGAAAGGAAGTTTCCAATTTGGTCCTCTCAAGATAGGTGCTTCAGATATTCTTGTTTTCAAAGTTTCAAAAGCGGATTGACAATCAGGATCCCATTTAAATTCACAGTCTTTCGTAAGCAACTTGAAGAGTGGAGATGCTATTTTAGTGAAGTTTTCTATAAATCTTCTATAGTAACCAGTAAATCCTAGAAAACTTCTAACATCTCTTTGACAATTTGGAATAGGCAACTTGGAGATGACTTCAACTTTTGATCTATCAACTTTAATTCCATCTCCTCAAATATGATGTCCTAAAACAATCCCTTCAGTAAACATCATAAAGCATTTTTCATGGCTTAATGAAAGGTTTGTTTCTTTACATCTTATGAGAACTTTTTCCAAATTTTCTAATGCCTCTTCAAATGAATTACAATAAACTGTAAAATCATCCATATAAACCTCTACACAATCATGGATTAGATCAGAAAAAATTCCTAGTACTACTCTTTGGAATGTTGCAGGTGCATTACATAACCCAAAAGGAAGCACTCGGTAGGCAAAAGTTCCCCATGGACAAGTAAATGTGGTCTTATCTTGATCTTCAAGTGCTACCTGAATTTGATTATAGCCACTAAAACCATCCAAAAATGAAAAGTACTTTTTACCTGCTAATGTATCTAATACCTGATCAATAAAAGGCAAAAGAAAGTGATCCTTCAAAGTTGCTTTGTTCAACTCCCTGTAATCAATGCATACTCTCCATTTACCATTCTTTTTAGGTACTATAACCAAAGGAGAAACCCATCAGCTATCTGAAATTGGATAAATGAAGTTTACATTGAGAAGTTTTTGGAGCTCTTCTTTCACTATCTCTCTAAGATTTGGATTCATCCTTCTTTGAGGTTGTCTGATTGGTCTACTGTTTTCCTCAATATAGATATGATGGATGCAAGTCTTAGGATCAATACCCTTCATGTCAATATACTCCCATGCAAATGCAGTAGAATGTTTTTGCAAGATTCTGGTTAGTTCTTCTTGTTGTGACTTCTCCAGATGTTTATTGATATTCAATGTCTTTTCTGGAAAAATCTCAAAAACAGACTTACCAAATTCTTCCATAGAGTAAAGAGACATTTGTCTTGATGATAAATATTCTATGTCAGATTCCAACTGAAATTGTGTGGGGTCATATTCTGAAGATGTCTCAAAATTTTCTAATGTGTTCAGAATTTGACTATCCTCATTGATTTCAGAAATGGTAAAGACAGGTTGTATAATGTCCTCATCATCGACCCATTCATTGTCTCCTACTTCTGTGATTGCTTTTGCTGGAGGATACAAATTGAATTTCTTTGTCGAATTACCATTAGAAATGTACATGTCCCCAGATCTACAACTCATAAAAGCATCAGCTGTGGCTAGCCAAGGTCTTCCTAAGATAAGTGGGTGCCCTCCTAGATTACTTTTGGGAGTCAAAATCATAAAATCTACTGGATATTCCCAAGAATCTAAGGAGACTGAAATATCTTCTAATACACCATCTGGTTTAATAACCGATCGATCTGCAAGTTGCAATAAGGTAGGTGTAAAAAGAAGGTTAGGAAGTTTTAACTGTTCCATAGTCTGTCTACTCATAATGTTGATAGCAGCCCCTAAGTCAATCAATGTGTTTGGAATTTCTATCCCATTTATATGTGTCTTGACAATTGGACTTCCCGGATCTACATATTTCTGCATGGCAATTTTTCCCATCATAATGTCTGCAATCTTTCCTACCAGGTGGATTCTTCTTGTGTCCTTTAGCTTTCTTCCTGGTCTTTTGAAACTCAACTCCTTTATGGTTTTTGCTAGAATAGGAATTTCTCGAATGGCTTGTAGCAATGGAATCTTGATACAAACATTCTTCAATTCATCTAGAAAGTCATAGTTATGCAACAAAATTTGTTTTTCCACCCCCTTATCAATTTGTAGTCTTTCCGGAAAAGGAGGTGTAGATGAAGATACAGGTTGCTCAACTATAGGAGTTGTGGATGCTAGCTTTTCTTTTTCTTTTTGAATTTTTGAATTTTGAAGAGATTCTTCCTCAAAACCCTTATTGACTTGAAGAGAGTCCTCCTCAGAGGTATCTTGCTCTTGAATGTCTATAGAAGGTTTTTCTAAAACTCTACCAGATCTGAGTTGTACATCGTTGAGAGGAACAATCATATAGGTAGGAAATTGTTGTCCTTCTATCATATAAGTAGTTTGAGGATTCTTATTGTTAGGATTTGGCAATGGCTGAGCTGGAAGTTGATTTGTCTTCTGTTGGTATGGGAGCATGAGTTGAGGATTTGTATTTTGTTGAGAAGGTTGATGTTGTGGAAATGGCAATGAAAGTTGTTGTGGATTCTGGCTTGGAAATTGTGGAGCTTGTTGGTTTTGAAAAGATGGAGGATATTGATAAAATTGAGCAAATCTCCCATAAGGATTTTGCATTCCTTGTACCCATGGCTGATATGAGTATTGATGTTGGGGCCAAGGTTGTTGCCAAGGAGTCCAATTTGGTGGGGTTTGAAGATTCATAGGGTTATTAAACCCTTGAGATTGTTGTCCCTGCCAAGGTCTCCTTGCGACAAAACAGAGAGACTCTATTGAATTTGGATCTTCTTGAAAAATAGCTTTGAGTCCAGGGATTGAAGGACAATCCTTGATTTCATGATTTTCTGAGCAAATCAAACATGTTTCTACAACTTTTGCATCCAAGGGACATTCCCTTAAAGCATGTTTCTTTCTACATTTCGGACAAAAGATGGCTAAAGCATCTGTTTCTGCTTTCTGCTTGTTTTGGATTTTAAGGGTGTCTAGTTGTTCACCAAGACCCCCTAAGATATCAGTTTTAAACTCATCAAGCATATTACCAATCTCTGCCCTACTTACTGATCCAGTTGCAGATTTGTTAGCCCTAATAAGAGAAGAATCCCTAGGCCCTTTTCCAATTTTAGATCTTCCCCTTGAGAATTGGATACATAGTTCCGTTATATCATGAAATGGGAGTTGAGAAATGTCTCCTTTACCCATCATGTTTAAAATGTCTATCCATTCATCTCTAATGGCTTTTAATAGGAGGGCTTTCAAGGTTTCATTATCTAAGTTGCTCATCTTTGCTCTTTTCAAGTTGTATTGAAATCTTTCAATTAAGTCTTCCAAATTTTCATCTTCTCTTTGCATCATTTTGAATACCTCATCCTTGTGATTGGTGGGCATACAATAGTCCAAGTATCTATCCAAAAATGTTTGTTTCATATCATTCCAAGTCCTGATAGATTGAGTGGCTAATCCCATGAACCATTTCAAAGCAGATCCCTTCAAAGTTGAAGGAAATAGTTTGAGTTTTGAGAATCTTCCATATAGTCATAAGTTCGGCACACTACTTCAAACTCAAACAGAAATGTTTCAGGATCCTCACTTCGTAATCCATAAAAGTTAGGGAGAACAGATGGTGAAATATTTTTCATTGTTGCATGAGTTTCCTCATCAACTATAGGGAATCCAAGAAAATCGTCCCTATTTCTACCGTTATTTCCTTCACCATTGTTATCTTCATTATCTCCTCCTCCTCTACCTCCACCTCTATTTATTACTTCCTCTGCCATGATATTTTTTTTAGAGTCCTTATAGTCCTCTAGTTCTTCTACCAAGGAAGGATGAGAGAAAGTCTCTTTGTTGACTAAGTGGGTTTTAGTAGGTGGTGTAGGAGAATCCTCTAATTCAGCTGTTCCTTGACTTCCAAAAATCTTAAGGCTAGGGGTAGATGATGGTGAATTTGGTCTATGCCTTGAAGAAGATGGAGTTATGAAAATCGAACTCTTGGCTTTAGCTATAAACCTTCCCCTAGAATCTCTTGCTCTATGCATGTCATTTTTTTTATATATTTTTTTAACAAAAGTTGGGCTAATAATTCTCTTTCTGATCTTCCAGATCACACTAGGTGCAAGAAGAGAGCATACTTAAGAAATTACTAAACCAATAACTCTCTTTCCTGATCCTCCAGATCACACTAGGTGCAAGAGGAGAGCATACTTCAAGAAGTTATCAAGTTTTCCCTTCTTTTATGATTTTATGTGTTTTTTTTTAAGAAATTGGCTACCTAGTTACACTTCCCCGGCAACGGCGCCAAAATGTTTGGTCAATTTAGTGTGTCCTAAATTGCTGCATTTAATTGTCAATCCGGGAATCGTAAGCTGATGAAGTGCGGTGCACTATATGTGCAAGATAACCTCTTTCTTAACTTTTGTCGTTTATGGTCTTTCTAAGGTGAAATGGAAATTCTAAAGTGAAAAGCAAGCTTGGTTATATTTGTTCAAGGAAGTGATATCCCCTATAATGATTTACCAATCTCAAAACTTTAAAAGCAAATTGAAATTACAATGACAAAAGAAAGTAAACTGCTGAAATGGAAAGTGCTGTTAATCTAATGAATCAAAACAAGAAACTAGTGAATATGGAAACTAAACTATTCTTGCTGCCAACTGAACACAAAAGAAACTACGCTTATGGAAATTCAAAATTGCAATGAAATAAATCTAAATCAGATTACATCAATTCATTTTCCGACCCTTCATCATTAGACCAGCTATGACTTGCGGAAGTAATCATAAACAACTTGTGTAACTGATTATTTAATTGTTATTTAATTTAGAGAAAAGAAACTAATACTAAACTACACATTTCATCATACGTGCCCCTACACCGCTGGTCCGCCTGCAACGGCTTTCGGAGGTAACCGAGAGCGCTAGAAGCGACAATATGTCTAATTTTGCGGAAAGAAACTAATACTAAACTACACATTTCATCATCGACCCCTCACCATCAGTCCAGCTGTGGCTTTCGGAGGCAACTGAAGATGTTATGAGCAATTTAATATATCTAACTTGCAGAAAGGAAACTAATATCAAACTACACATTTCATCATACAATCCCTCACCATCAGTCCAGCTGTGGCTTTCGGAGTATTTGAAGACACTATGAGTAGCTTAATATGTCTAATTTTAACTACGATAGATAAGCAAAGCTGAAGGTACACAAGACAAGGGCGAAGTTAAACGAAGCTGACAGAAGAAAACTGGCAACGGAATAATATCGATTTCATATCGATAGCAAAAATACTATGAAAATGCCACGAGTGCTCTCCTAAACACTGCACGAAAGAAGCTGATCGGTGTTTAACAATCATAAAAAACACTAGCGGGAATACAGCTTGATGCTAAGTAACGAACGAAGTAAACAACTAGCAAATATGAACATGTAATGGGTTATGATACGATAGGCGCTTAAAGAAAATAGAAATGAAAAATATGTACATTAATACACGAGAACATCGAGTGAGCGAGGGCCCTCGTTGCTGACTTTGGTAACGATCCTCCTTTAAAACTAGTTATGAAAACGAGTTTTCTCATTAAAAAGCAAGTCATTCTGGAGCGGGTGGTATTACGGCTCAAGGCAACGTAATCACCACATAACAGAGTACGCACATCAACTCAACAGTTATATCAACTAACAACTATCAACTCACATTCACTAACTCTACGTGCGTATGCAAACGCTCTTTATAAAACAACAAAATGTAACTGTCTCCTGAAGTTTATGATAGCAGCCAGCACGTAGACCACTAAGGCCATGGATATAGGAGTATGGCCATGTTGGAAAACGGATCTATGGAAGGTGGGCGCTTAAATTCAACTCCAGAACTTTGCACAGATGTCAATTAACCTCCGCAAGCTTGGAAACGGCCGTATGGATGTTTCTATGCCACGAAACAGAGTCCAGCCGACATAGAACTCCACAGTTGACTTCCATGTGGATGGCTTTGACCGCGGCTTTCCTTGACGAATTTACTTGAACCAATAGGACACGAACCATGTCCTTGTCATTCCTAGCCTACCCATGTGGCTTGTTTCCTTCGTTGACACCTGTAACATTGATTTCCACAAAATAGCTGCGGAAAGTTGCAGCGGCTGCGGAAAGTGACAAGTTTCCGCAGCTGTATGAACCAAATCTAAATCAAATAGAAAACACACAAACATAATTAAAAACCATGTTAGATACCCTTTTGCACATGATATTGACAATTTTGGAGGTTTAGATGAGTGAAAGAGATATGGAAAAGTGTATGGAAAAGAGGCAAATTCGGGACTCAACAGGTACCACATCCTCTATACCTGGAAGGTCAAATGGATGGTCCTACCGAAGACACCACCTATGAGCAGGAGGAAGCATACCTTGCCTTCTCAAACAGTGAGGAAGTTGAATGCCCCCTACATGAAAGTGATGAAATAGAGATGTTGTCACATGCCGAAGAAAAATTTAATGAAAGCACTAAAGACCCTGAGATCGATGACTACTGCAAGCAGTTCGTCGATTTCATGCAAGCTCATTTCAATAGAATATATGATCTCAAATCTTCTAGGAAGATAACTCACACTCAGGATCAAGAGGAGGACACACCTCCAAAAGAAACACCTACTCAAAAGGAGGCGATAGCTCAAAGAACCCCAGACAAAGGTAAGAGACCTCTTGACCAATCTTCACATTCTGCTGATCAAATTCCTTCATCTTCACAAGTAACTGCACCCCCTAATGTCAAGCCCATCGCAAAGGAAGTCAAACCTCTCCTCCAAAGCAAAAACTCAAAAGATAAAGAATAAAAAGATGTGTCAGTGGATAGGTCCTCCTGTGCCTTTAGTTTACAAAAAGAGCTTGAAAAGGTAAAGATCCCAGTTCCCTTGAATGAATTGTTAAAACAGCCTGCATATCAGTCCCAGGTCACATCCTTTATGCTTCCCCCAGAAGTAATACATATTCCAGACAGTCTGAACCTTCCAGAAGAAAGGCCTATGGTTGTATTTGGCCCACATGTTGAAGAATTAGATGCTGCCACTCCCCCGTTTTATGTGTCTTTAGTAATACATGACATGCTGCTGCATAACTATATGTTAGATTCGGGAGCCTCTCATAACCTTTTACCCCTCTCGGTCATGGAACAACTAGGACTACAAATCACTCATCCATACAAGGACCTTTATTCATTTGACTCCAAGAGAGTTAAATTCCTGGGCATGATCAAGGCTATGGTGGTCAATTTGGCCCAGTTCCCAGCAAAAAGTGTAGTAATGGACATCGTTGTGGCTGACATCCCAGCTCACTTCGGCATGCTGCTTTCAAGATCTTGGGGAACTAAAATTGGTGGATCAATCAAGATGGACTTGACCTATGCCACTATCCCTGTCTTTAGCGACCAGGAGAGGAGGCTGTATCAGGAAACTAGATTTGTCAAGACAGTTACCAAGGTGGATGACTCAGTTAATTCTCCAGTTTATAGTAGGGAGGGAGATTTCTCCTGTTTGATGCTGGAGGAAGATCAAGAATATGCTCACGAACCATCATTCTACCAGATCAAGACTGAGAAGTCATTTCAGGGTCATGAAGCAGAGATCTGGACACTTCATTTTGATGGAGCAAAATCAAAAGAAGGTAATGGGGCTGGAGTATTATTGATTTCTCCTACAGGTCAATGGGTCCCTTTGTCTTTCAAGCTGGAATATGAAGCCACCAATAATGTGGCCGAATATGAAGCACTTGTATTGGGGCTGCAGACAACTAGGAGCATGAACATACAAAGTCTAAAGGTTCTGGGAGATTTGGAGCTGGTGGTCAGACAGGTGAAAAATAAGTGCCAAGCCAAACATCCTAGGCTAAGGGCTTATAGGAATGAAGTTTGGGATCTAGTGGAAAATTTCTTCTTGGCATTCAATATCCATTTCATGCCCCGGGAGAAAAATAGGATGGCAGATTCTCTTGCAGTGGCTGCCAGTACTTTCCGTCCACCTCAGAACCCTCTCTTGAGATATGAAATCGAGGTAATATATCGGCCATCAATTCCAGACAACATCAAACATTGGAAGGTGTTTGAGGATGAAGAATAGGTGAAAATTTTTCTGGAAATAGTTGGGGAATTTTCCAACATGGAAATTGATACTTGTGAAGAAGAAGAAGCTGAAAACACTTCAGGAGATAACTGGGAGGAGAAGATGGCTGGTCACAAAGTTCTGCAGCTGAAAGGGAATGGCGTTCCCCGAGGACTAGTGCCCTTATAAAGGTTGCTTAACAAGAATGATGTCCCCCCATAGCCAAACAAAGTTGTGGAGGAGAATCAAGTAGAAGACCTTAATCTTGGCATAGAAGCTAACCCCAAAATCGTGAAGTTATCCAAGAAAATCCCAGAATAATATAAAGAAATCTACCAAAAACTATTCTGGTCATATAGAGATGTGTTTGCATGGTCTTATCAGGACCTAAAAACCTTCGATATTACCATAATGCAGAATAAGATTCCTCTGAAGGGAGATGCTAAACCACATAAACAGAAGCTTAGACAGATAAATCCCTTGCTGCTTCCCTCTATCGAAAAAGAAATTAAGAAACTGTTAAAGGCTAAAATCATTGTGCCATTGAGATATTCTGAGTGGGTGGAAAACTTAGTCCCTGTAAGGAAGAAGAATGGGGAAATAAGGTTATGTGTTGACTTCAAGAATTTAAACAGAGCGTCCCTAAAGGATAATTATCCACTTCACAAGATGGATCACATCCTGCAGAAAGTGGTAGGAGATTCTCGGATGTCAATGATGGATGGATTCTCTGGGTACAATAAGGTGGCTGCTCTACCAAAATATCAGAAGAAGACTACCTTTACCACTCCATGGGGGACGTTTATGTATGCCAGGATGCCTTTTGGATTGATTAATGCAGGGGCTACTTTTCAGAGGGCCATGGATATTGCTTTCGTTGGGGAACAAGATAAGTTCATGGTGGTGTATCTGGATGACATTACTGTGTTTTCAAAAGATGATGCAGAGCACATTAAACACTTGCGCAGAACTTTCGAGAAGTGCAGAAGGTATGATCTCACTCTCAACCCACAAAAGTCTCTGTTTGCATTAGATGAGGGCAAGCTTTTGGGACACATTGTAACCAAGGATGGGGTAAAGATAGACCCTAAAAGGGTAGAAGTTATAAATGGCATCTCTCTTCCCAGAAATAAGAAGGAGGTTCAGGTGTTCCTAGGACGTATTAACTTTCTAAGGAGGTTTATCCCTAACTACGCAGAGATAGTTAGACATATAACTAACATGCTGAAGAAGAATAATGAGGTAAAGTGGTCACAGGAATCACGGGAGGCCTTTTCCAGGATAAAAAATGCCATTGCTGAAGCCCATGTGCTAGCTGGGCCAGATTATGCCAAACCTTTCATGATATTTTCCTTTGCCTCACCTCACACAGTGGCTGGAGTTCTATTGCAGAAGAATGAAGAAGGGTATGAGCAGCCTATCGCCTTTTTCAATCAAGTGCTCCGTGATGCTAAGCTAAAATATAACATATTAGAAAAGTAGGCATATGCTCTGGTGAAGTCTCTCAAAGCTTTTCGTATGTATGTCTTGCAGTCCCATGTCACCGTGTTTGTACCTACAGCAGTTGTAAAAGATATTCTCATCCAGGGAGACAACGAAGGAAAAAGGGGGAAATGGATTGCCAAAATACAAGAGTATGAGCTAGACATCCACCCTACCAAACTGATCAAGGGACAAGGGTTAGCCAAAATCCTGTCCGAATTAAACTGTCAGGCCCTGGGTATCAATTTATCTATGATAGAAAATGAGGATTCTGGGATGAAGGAAGAGTCACAGGGAATAGAGATAGCCTCTCAAAAGACACATATAAAGTACCTCATCAGAGCATGGTACAAAGAGATAGTGGAATATCTTCTAACACTCAGCTGCCCGCCCAGCTGTGACAAAGCTAAATACAGAACACTGAGGTTGAGGTCACAAAAGTATGTTGTTGCAAATGGTCGGCTCTACTGGCGAGACCCCTCAGGCATCCTGCTCCTGTGTCTCATAGAAGAAGAGGTAGAGCATATAATGGCTAAGTTCCATGAAGGAATCTGTGGGGGTCATTACAGTTGGAGGGCTACTGCTCACAAAATCTGGAAGGCTGGTTTCTTCTGGTCCAAAATCTTTGGAGATGTGTTTGCCCGGGTCAGAGCTTGTGAGAAATGTCAGAGGTTTGTTGAAAGACATAAGTTAGCACCTATGCCCATGATCCCGGTTCATGTGGATGAACCATTTCAGCAATGGGGAATCGACTTTATAGGAGAAATACACCCACCCTCAAGTGGATAGCATAAATGGATATTAACGGCCACATATTATTTCACAAAGTGGGTGGAAGCTATACCTGCCAAGAATGCAACATATGTTGTGATAATAAAATTTATGGAAGAAAATATCATATCTAGATTTGGCTGCCCTGCCAAGATAGTGACAGACAATGCACAGGCCTTTAAATCTACAAATTTTGTCAACTTCTGCCAACAGTATAATATTGCACTAGGTCACTCTATGGCATATTACCCACAAGGAAACAGCCTGGCTGAGTCCTCAAATAAAACTCTGGTCTGAGCACTAAAGAAGGCTATCAATGAGAATCAGAAAAATTGGGATTCCCAACTGAAATTTGCTCTGTGGGCCAACAAGATTACCAGCAAGAGAGCAACCGGGAAGTCCCCATATGAATTAGTATATGGGAGGGCAGCAGTATTTCCTACGCAGCTGGCTTTACCAGTAGCTCGATTCATGCAAGAAATCCAAGAAGAACCTGATGATGTGACCAGAAGAATCAATCAGCTGGTGGAGTTAGAAGAAACATGAAACCAGGTAAGTCAGAGGTTAATTGAATATCAGGAGAAAATGAAGGATCTTTTCGATCAACATGCAAAGGACCAGAAGTTGCAGATTGGAGATCTAGTGCTCAGATGGGATATTCGAAGAGCTGAAAAGGGGAAACATGGTAAATTCAACCCCCTCTGGTTCGGCACTTTTAAAATTGTAGAACAAGGGGGCAACAATACTTTCAGGTTGGAAAATTTACAAGGATATTTTCTCGATGCCCCTGTAAATGGTTAGTTTCTCAAACCTTACTTTGAGTTCTGAGTCAGGCCGAGAGAGTCTGATGTATCATATTGTGTATTAGTTACTGTTTTCGTCTTTGTTTGGATAATCCGTGTGTCATGATGGATCATGAAGAGGAAAATCAAAAGTGTCGAAGAATGGTGTCCATAGAAGATAAACAGGTGGTCTGTGAAGTTCTCGACACACTCAAGAATGAACGTGCCATCCCCAGGTGGAGCCAATGTTGATCATTAATTAACATGAGTCAAATTTTTTTTTTAATTAAACCTTGAGAAGCCATGTATCGAATATTATGACATATGGTGAAACATTTAAAGGATGGTTGAAGAGAAACGATGGAAGACAAGTCACGTGCCTAAAAACTGAAGCATATGTATGAAAAAGGTCCAAATATAAAGCGAAAAGGTAAAGGTAATGAAAAAGGGCAAAGGTATGGTGCAAAGGACGCAAAACGATATTATTAAAAGGCTTGCTGCTTTCATAATATGCACGTGAGGGAACTCTTCGTATGGGAAATTCCGAGGGGGTCAAGAAGCGGAAGGAGGAAGAGACCCGTACCCCCGTGGAATTACAGTGACGTGCCACGGGGTGGACCCAAGGTAAGGGTGATGTGGCGGAGCAAAGCGTGGGCAAGAGTGATGTGGCAGAGTGAAGTGCGGGCCCTAGAGGCCTGTATGTTGTGTATTTAACCAGTCTTACGAAGAATATGTTTTAAGAACCATGTGGTTTATGCAGCAGAAAGGTAAGGTAAGTTTCTAGGTGAGTCAGTACCGAGGCCCGTACCAGTATTAAACCTAGCACACTGTATTCACCTACTTCCAGATGACACCCAATCCCTATAAGCCGCGTGCTCCACTGTTAGTGTCCTTACGACACTCACCCCGTTTATTTCACCTCTCCACCTTTTACCTCAGAAATTTTAGTCTTAGATAATGGTCCTCCCGTAATTTACTGCAGTAAAATTTATAGGTCTTCCAGCTACGGTATAAACTAAGTGGGAGCTAGTGCCAGGTCTACTTGGTCACTGTCAGTACCCTCGCGTCATTTTCCCAAGCAAATTTCCTACTGCGCAGGTATTCCATCCCTCATATTCCCTCTGATTTCCTTTCATTTTTTAAAATTTTTGTATGTCAGTCATGGGAAGGGGCACACCCAAGAAAACTGAACCAGAGACTCCTCAGGTCCGTGAAACCAAAAATCCTCCCAGGTTCAAGCCTTTCATTGAACTACAAGCCAAAATTTGTGATCCCCAATACCCTTTTCCCATCAACAGTATAAAACCCAAGCTTTTTAGGCAACATGTCGAGAATAGGGATCGATATCGAGTGGTTGTTCTAGGTTTATATCATCAGATTATCCCCCCAGTCTACCTGGTGGTCGATTTTATTTGCTGCCTCAGAGATGCCTACGATGAGTGTCGAGGTACGTTTACCTCGGCTCAGGGGAATAAGATTTTTTCTCTTTCTCCTGACATCATCAAGCAAGCCCTCCGCTTTCCCACCAGCGCCATCTATACCAGTTTCAATGAAATGGCTTTAACCTCCCAGTTCACTAAATTGCCATGGGAGCAGCAAGAAGACTTCATTTCCTCTATAACTAGCAACCAGGCTACATCTCTTCCTTCTGTAGAGCCTTTCCCGTTTAGTCTGTTCAAAGAAGAAGTGCATCCCATCCTTTCCCTCATCGCAAGTCTTCTAGGTGTAGGCAGTTTGGGGGAAGTTTCCATGGTGTGTGTCTATTTCTTGTGGTTAATGTCTCAAACGGGGGTAGTTCTAGATATCCCTGGCTTCTTGGCTGCTAACATCCCGACCCAATTCCAAGAGCTTTCATAAACTAGTCACTTCCGCTTTTGTTCGATGGTCTTCTACCTCTTCTTATATCAGCATGCTGATAAATTCGAGGGTTTGGGTTTATATAGGGTATACGAGGTAAATTCTCAACCCCGACCAGTTTTCGAATGGAACTTTGCAATACGCCAATTACCAAATGGGGTGGGTTATTCCAGGTTTCTAAACAAGTTCATGCCTATTGTCTACACTATCATCCATGACTCACCCCCACCCAGAGTTTTTCCTGAAATGAGAAGTTGGCTACAAGCTAGTAAAACCCAGAGCACTGGGGATTGGTATCTATTTGACAATTACACTAAGATTCAGGTCTATGGAGCCGAGGCTCCCCCTTACCAGCTGCCTGTGTTTCGTTCTCGATGAGTTTATTCCCTGGCGTATATTCGGAAGACTCTCAAATCTGACCAACTCCACTTTGTCCCCGCTAAGAAGGGTTTCATCTTGAAACTCCCTATCACTATTGGCCCGTTTATTTTAAATTCAAGGCACACCCTTCTTGTTGTCAAGAAGCTGTTGTAAGGCATGGATTTAAGACAGGGGAAGACTTGGGCCTATGATCCCCAGGGGATTATCTCTAACAGAAGAAGGAGGAACAAATATACTCCTTACACACATGAGTCGAGACCTTTTTAGAGTGGAGGGCTAACCTTGAAACTTGGCCTTTGATTTCGCAGATGGAGACATATTCATCTATCACAGGGGAAGAAGGAGAAGCCAAAAGAGGCCAAGAAGAAGAAGTGGGACCCTCACGAACAAGTTCTCCCATCCGCAAAAATCAGAAAACAGTCTCAAGCGAGGCAAAGATCATAGGGGAAGAACAAATGCTTGAACCATTTGTACCATACAGCCAACTGGATGGAAGCAAAGCGGGCTTCAAAGTGCTGAGAGATAGTATCACCTCCTCCGACTACTCTGAGGTCTCACGGGCCATTGGCGACAATGCTTCACCAATTGTAATTGAAAGGAGTCTGAAAAACAGAGCGATCAGGGACAGATACAAGACCGCACTAGAAGGTTACATGGAAAAATATCATACCAGGGTTTCAGCTTCCATGAATGTGGACACAGAACACCTGGTATTGTCTATGGTTGAGGCCATCTTGGATCCTAATGTAGGCACCACTAGTTACAGGGTGCTTGAGTATGCAATTGACATGGCCAAGGTACCAGCCCTTGACAAATGCAACCTGTTCCAGGTGGTTGGTGACATGCTGAAGGATGAGGTAATGAGGCTCACCATCACACTGAGGAAGCTGGAGACTAAGCACGCACAAGTGAGGGTGACCCTAAAAAATGAACAAGAAAATTCCCATGCCCAGGCGAATCAAATACGCGGCCTCCTGGAGTTGATCAAAGGAAAGGAAATCAGAGACTGCAACCCGCAGTGCTATGTGATAAAGAAATTGCAGAAGGAGGTCGCATCATTGAAACGCAAGGTAAGCATACCGGCATCCCACCATGTTCAGACGGCTGAATTGGCACAGGCGGAGAAGGAAAAAGTAGACTTGGCTGACTCACTAGCGAAGGAGAAAGAGGAAAAAGAAAAAATGGCAGAGACAATAACTATTCTTCAAGGAAAGCTGACAGAGTTACAAATGACTTGGGACACGCACAGTTGTGTGCCAACTACCACTCCACCAGAGACTAGTTCGTTGTGTGAGCAACTAACTACAACAAAGGCCATGAATGTTGTACTAGAAAAGCAAGCTGCCATCGCGAGGCTGAGAATCACCGAGTTGGAAACCTCCTTGGCTGAGAATACCATAAAGATAGAGACATTGCAGAAGGAAATTGAATAGGAAAGGAAGGAAAAAGCCGACCAGCAGAAGACCATCACTGACCTCAATAACCGCCTGAAGGGTAATATCACCCTCTGGGATGCAAGAAGGATAATTTGGTCATAGATCATCTCAGCGCTAACAGAGCATTGGGGTTTCCTGAAAATGATTAGGGAAACCAAATCTTCTGTACTCTATCTCAACATGAAATTTCAGGAGGTAGATCTCAACTTGTCCAGCATAGCCCAGCACGCCCAAGCTTATATTTCTTTCTTGAAAGAGTTTGAATCTGATGAGGTGGAGAAGCATGGCATACCAAGTCGGTTCAGTGAGGCCTTTGAATGCTATAAAATCATCGACAAGGAAGCCGCTCGCGTTATAGCTTCGAGAGCCCTGCAACAGGTGGCAGCAAGCATGGATCGGTTCGATACGGTTTGGGCCAAGATCACAATAGCTGGACTTCCATCTCGCTGGGACCCAGCCACTCCTTCCATACTACGGCCGTTAACAAAATATAAAACATGTCTCCAGGAAGAAAGAGACTGGATGGACATCTTGTCAGATAAAACCGTTCGGTTAAAGGCTAAGACAATTGTTTCATTGCTCCGCCAAGAATTCGTTCTCCTTCATATGATAAAACACAAGATCCCCACCGAGGCAGGTTTCAACGCCCTCACCGAAGCCTATATCAAGGTGGAAGGATTCACAGCGATGCCTGAACCTTCAGCGGATAGGCAACAAAGATGCACTCAGTTCGCCAGCTAAATTGCCAGCTCATCGGCAAATTTTCCACCACCAGTGTCAGTGACTACCTCAACCCCTTCTCAATAGTGAAATACTGTCAATTCATGATCCAACCCTAGTGGCCTTTTTAATTTTTACCTTAGTTAATTACTTTTAAGTTTCAAGTGGAATTTATGTTCCACTCCAGCATTTTACTTTTATACCAAGACTGTTGTTTAATATTTTGCTTCCAAACGGCCGAGTGCCTAATTGCAAAAGATGAGATGCCTCTATTCCTCATCATAAAATTTTGGTTATTTTGATAAAGACCTCTAACTAATTTCTGGCATGCGAGGAAGATATTTTTCCCAAAAATATCTTCTCGCTCATGTACTAAGGCCTCTATATAAGCAAGATCTGAAGAGAAAAACAGGTTCCAGATTTTCGGAAGAATTTTGCTGTGTAAGAATTTTGTATGCTTGTTGTGGAAATCTTAATAGAAATGTGAAGAGCCCATTGGGTCTCAGCGAGGATAAGTTTTACTTTACGTGAGGATTCTGGTCTTTATGTTTTATAGTCTGTGACTCTGTCTTATGTGATATTGTTTCATTGTCTATTTCATTGTCTCCACTTTTCTTATATCATGTTATGGAATGCGAGTGGCTCACTAGCTCTGGTATAAATTTATCGCTATTGATACTTATACTCAACTAGTCTAGGCACTTTAAATATGGATCAGGCATGGTATGCTGTTTCACTTTTCACTTCACTCATCTTTCCTCTATATTAAATACTATGGGATGCTATCCATTCAAAACTGTTGACATGTATGGATTCTTATCTTATTAAGCCCATCTCATGTTTATATATGTTTGTGGAATTCCATTTCATTAGTAGTTAGTATTCCTCCTTTACTTTCTACGTGGCAAACATGTTGATTTTTAAATCTCTTTAAAGCGTTTTAGAACCTAGCCCTCCCTACAGAAAGTTGTCTTTGAGTTGTCTGAAGCATTTATATTGAGGATTCACTCCTTGCCTCTGCAGTGTCTTTTCATTATGCTGAATCTGTGAGTATTCTGGTTCCATTTATATTGTAACTCCTTGTAAAGGTTGAAGTAGTAAAGAGCCTCATGCTGATAATAGTCCTGAAATATATTTTATGCTCTTTACTGCATGAGATGTCCTAGGCACTGTTCTTTCACAACTCAAGGTTGTCTCTAGGAATGACAAAACTTCCAACAGGTCTGGAACTCCCCTAACCTCAACAAACACTACTGTAACTCGTGCGGAAATGTCACGAAGAAGATCTCATGCACCTTTGTGAAGATATGCTTATTCTTCCACTTTTCAGTAGACTTCTTACTTCTGTTTTCTTTTAGGGAAAATTCCAGGATGTGCTTTTCAAAGCACTCATCAATTTTAGAATTTTGAGGGTTCCAAAAACCTTGACTCATGATCACCTATTCTCTCTCTCAAAATTATCCCGGTCCCGACAACGGAACAATTTGTTGGTTTGGGGGGTCTTGACCCAGGTTCAAATTTGAGGTTAACCAAAAAACCCCTATACTACTAGCCCTTTTGGCAATGAGATTCTTGCGCAAGTCAAGGTCTCGGCCGTAGTAGTATGGGAGGGTGTTAGAACCAGGTTTCCACTCCCTAAGAGAGAGAGTTTAATGATGAGGGTACCCTTAGATCTTCAAACAACTCTATTCAGAGAAAGCCCTAACCAGAAACCTTAGCAATGGAATTTAGTAGAATGCCTTACGCGCAGCCCATAACTCATAAGATACTCAATTAACCAGAGAAATATAACCCAATATTATTACATCTATGCATTCATTGTTCTTTTAAGCATCTAATACATGTGCGCAATAAATTTACTAATAGTATTCAATAGAAAAAAAATAACATGAAAATAGCATGCAACGCAACTCATAACATATCATAGAGGCATTCAATATTAGAAAAATGTGTTTCAATTCATCAAATAGTTCAGGTTCCTCTTACAAACTCTTTCACATACCCGTGCACACAACCAGTGGGGTCCACACACAACCAGACTTAGGGTCTCCACTCACACAGCCAGCAAGAGCCCTTACCCAGAAAAAAACCTCAGAGCAGATCTATCATGAAAAAACGTACCATAAAACTTACTAGAACTAACTTCTTCGACTCATCCTAGACTCTTATTTATATATTTATCCTGCGTTATACTAGGGTCTACAAACTGTGGTTTGCAACCCCTAGATCTACCCTTTTTTCCCATTACAATGCATGAGGGATTTTGATTCACCCCAAATTCCCTTAACTTGTGTTGTGCGGGACTAAAATACTCAAAATATTCCAAAATATATCCAAAATTGCATTCAGGGGGGGCTCGCTCCAACACCATGAAATTTTTCTTCTTAACATCTTTCTTTTTTTTTCTTCGAGTTGAGCTTTGGACGTAACTTCCAACACTTTTCCTTTGTATGGTCATCAATATTATAGTGGTTTTAGTGGTTATTGTGATCTTTGCTCTAGTGCGTTGTGTTTTATTTCTTTTTATTTTTACCCCCTTTCCACTTCTTCTTCCCCTCCTTAGAATATTTTTGGTGCTCTTTTTTCTTTTACCCACTTGATTTCCCTTTCCTCTAACCTTTGTTCTCCAAGTATTGTTCCTATAAATAAGCCTCATCCACCAATTTAGATCTAAACAAAATTAGTTTCTTATACAAATGGTTGTGTAAACCCCCTAGATACTTAAGGAGTTCGTTTAGGTTCATTGGGGAGATACCCAACATTATGGTAACATTTCTAGATTTTGTGGTATACTCTAGTACACTCTACCCCTACTTTTGCTTGAAGTAATGCCACCAAATCCATTGGTCCTATACATACCCGATATGGTTAAATTGTGAATTTATGAGGGTTTTTAAATCATCCCACTTAGTCATTAGATGATCCCCCTCCAACTTCAATATATTTGTGTGGCTCTCCCAACAAGTTAGGGCACGAACCTTTAATTTTAGTCAAGAAAACATAATATTTTATTCTTTATTTATATGATGAACACTAAAATAAACTTCTAATTGCCACAACGAGTGATTTAACTTCAAAGTGTCAATATTACCTTGATTTGGCTTAATGTTGGCCTTCACTTCCATTTTGAATAAGGATTGTGTGGTTCATGACACTCAAACTAGATTGTTCCTTTTCAAGCTCTTTCTTAGACTCTTCTCTGGTTCTTCTCGATTTGTCGATTTCCCCTTTGATCCAACCTCCACATTAGAACTTCCATATTTTCTTAATAGCTCAATCTTATTAGTCAGAGTCATCATGAGGAGGCTCACATTATGATTTATATCTATGACTTGTGCTTCTAGTCACATGAACCTCTCCTCTATGGGATCTTGAGGGTTATTAACATATTCATCAACCATGGATAGAATTTTATGAATTTAAGTTTAGAAGATCTGGATCCTTGGAAACTCCCCATAATATAACCAAATAAACCTACTCTGACACCAATATGATTTATAAATCATTGTTGATATTCCACTAGACGATTCGTCACAACAGACCTACTAAAATATGTTAGAAAATCCGAAATCTACATTATGAGGGTTTATTTATCCTTAGATTTTTGTATGTTAATTTTTGTTTATTTTCATATGTGTGAAAATTATAATTATTTGTAAAATAGAGAAAAAAAAAAAATCACTTACAACCAACAAAAATACAATATATATTCAGATAAACCCTTTAGGGAGAAAACCTAGCTGGAAGGCAAGGCTACTCTACTCTCTCTTTCTTTGAATGGAAATAGATTAAAGTAAAAAGAAGTGAGACATGTGGCTTGTAGTATGCTACAATGCACAAGCTATCTTTGTTTTCCCTCTCCATATCCACTCTCATCTACTTTTCTCAACCATGGAAAAAAATGCACTCGAATAGAATGGGGCCCCTTTTCCTCCTAGTGTCTTGGTTATAACACAACCTGATAACCTATTAGTGGTAAGTTTAACTCCTTTAGATATTAAATAAAGTTACAATATTGACTCTTCTAGATTCTTCTTCATCGTGATCACATGGCTAGCCCCTTTTCCATGAAAAATGGGGGCTGATGTGGCATCCTATCGAATCATGGTGGTTAATTTCGTTAAGTAAACTTCCAATAGGCATAGTTTTCACATACGAGCTCAAATTGAGGTGATTCTTATACTAATAGATTATGGAATCTAGGTCCATATTACGGTCGAGACCATAAAAAGTGTTCATTTAAGGCCTCAAAATGGCTTCTGATGTTTTTTACCCAAAATTTTACAAAATGAGACCACTAGTAAAATTGGTCTTGTGCATTGATTCCTCCACTTTTTCCACTCACAAAAGATTAATATGGATGAAAAGTAATATAATGATCCAATCCAAATCAATGAAACCATTTGCAAATCAACACTTTTTTTTTTGACAGAAAAGGTTGTGATTTGTATTAAAATTCTCGGCATAAATTCCCATTTACAAGCTTCCAACATTTCCAGGACAACTCCCAAGCTCCCCCCATAACCAGAGCCCACCCATATTTAATTTGGACAATATGAAACTTCCTGGATTCTGTAATCCATTTTATCGACGAGATTTTCCCTAACTTAAAGATACATACAAACTTCTAAAGCAATAAACATTAAAACATAAAATCACATCTACAGAATTGGATCCCAATTTTCCTTCTCATCCCATACTAGAGTGCTCGCATGAAGACGGGCAACTCTATTAGCTTTCGCATCCACCTCTTTGTTGTTGATCTGCAAAACATGGAAGAAGCTTACCTTTTGAAAAGAGCTAGCAAGCTTTTTAATTCTCGTCATCAGCCTCAATAGTTGAAGATCCTTCGCTCTTGAATTTTCCACAAGCATTTTTATTAGTGTCTAATAATCGTTTATCATCTTTGCCTCCTTGATGCCGACCTTTTGCAAAATATTGAGACCTTGCAGCAGTGCCATCCCCTCTGCTTGGGTATTGGTGTCTTAGCCTAGACCCCAAGCGTATTCATGCTTAATTTGGCCCTCCATATTCTTGATTACTCCTCCTACACCTACATTCCCCGGGTTTCCTTTTTCCGCTCCATCGAAGAACAGAGTAAAACAAGCCACATCCTTATTCCAGTTGCAAAAGCCCTCTTCGGACATTCTAATCTACCAGTTTTTTTATTTTTTTCTTTTGAATCTGTCTGGGAGAATTGTAATCCCAGCATGCCACCCCACTCCAACTCTTGAGGGGAGAGGTTTTCTTCTGAGAAAGACCCCACTTTCTCACACAGGAATTCTTTGAGGATGATTTTTATCTTGACCATGACCACTTGTGCATTATGAATTTTCCCCTGGAACATTCTGCAATTCCACTCGAACCAGATATGCCAGCAGACTAGTTTTGGAAGCACTAACCAACCAGCCTTGAACCAAATATTATTTGGGAGCTGTCTGGTGTATTAATGTAGCCGGCTAGCATGCAAATCGAAAATGGTGGAGGGGAGCGAAATTTCCGCAGACCAATGCTTCAGTACTTCATTCCAGACCTCTGAGGAAAAATTGCAGTTCAGCATGATATGCTGATCATTTTCCTCACTTTTAAAACACAATGAACATCATGAAGGGCCATGGAAACCTTTCTTCCTAAAATTATCTGCTGTGAGAATTCAGTTGTGACATAGCAACCAATTAAATATGTCAATTTTGGGGACTGATTTCTGTTTCCACAAGCCTTTCCATAGTGTCGGGCATGGAGGTGCATATGGAATTGCAGACAGCGAGTTGTAACCCTGCGCCACTGTATACGCATCAGAAGATGGCCCCCAAACTCACTGGTCATGTTTCTCTACTATTTACGGAGCCTTCCCTTTAAGCCTGGAGTGCAGCATCATCCAAGTGTTTTCCAGATCACTAGGAAAATCTGCCCTCCTCCATCCCAACCAAATGTTATCATTCCAAGTGGAGATGTCCCATAGTGAGACCAAACCTGCATTCTTCATCCAAAGGTGCAATTCTTGTAACTCGTGAACATCCTTTAGGGGCACATGGTTCATGATTCGATCCTCCTAGATGTCAATGGTTTTCCCATTCCCCGGAATCTAATACAAATTGTCCTGAATGAGCACTTGGGCTTGCACACATAGTTTTTGAATTTGTGAACCATTTGTGGCTTGAACAGGTTTGTCCAGACTTCGCTTTCAATTACCCAGAGAAGTATTTCTTCCAGAGAACCCGTTGTGCCCAATCGGCCTTAGGGGCAACTTGCCTCCATAGAATTTTTGCCCCCAAAGCTACATTTTGCAGTCTCGGTCTTTAAAATTCAGGCCACCTTCCAGACTTGGTTTGATGACTTTGTCCCAATTGACAAGCGACAGTCTGTTCCTATTTTTCTTTCCACCTTTCCAAAAGAATCTTCTTATACAACCTTCCATTTTCCTAAGAACTCCAAGAGGAGCTAGAATCAACGAGGCTTGGAAAGTTGGGAGATTATTCAAGACTGACTTAATTAGCACATTTTTCCCTGCTAGATTAAGCCAAAAAAACCCCCAAGTTTTCAATTTGGATTTGAATTTGTCAGGGAGGGGAATCGAATCCTTTCCTGAATGATTTTTCTGAAATATTGATAGCCCTGGATACTTGAAAGATGTCCATCAAATTGACCCGGCAAAGCCCCAGCTTCTAGCAATTGCATTCAGCTCACTTGGAGAAACGTTCCATCCATAAATGTGACACGTTCCAACATTCAAGCTACAGCCTGAAGTAGCACAAAAATCATCCACTACCAATTTAAATTTCTTGGCAATAGGAACAAAAGTAGCCCCCGGAAGAAGGGAATCATCAACAAATAGGGCATGATTGATCGCTTTTGTTCCTCTCATAATTTGGATTCCCATTATATCTTGATCTAGTCTTCTTTTCTCTAGGATAAATCTTAATGCAGAGGCATGGAGGACAAAGAGCGCAGGAATCCTTGTCTTAGCCCTCTCGAGGCTTTAAAGAAATCAGCAGCTCTCCCATTCACCAACGGAGCAATCCAAGGTTCAGAAATGCAGGCTTTGATCCAACTAATGAATCCAGATCCAAAGCCAAATTGGTGCAAGACTTTGAGAAAAAAAGAATGTCTAACCCTATTAAATGCATTTGCAAAATCAAGCTTAAGTATCATACCTTTTTCTTTCCTCTTTAGGCTTGAATATATCGCATCCTGGAATAAGATTATATTGTCCACTATTTGTCTTCCTTGAACGAAGCCCCCTTGGTTCTCTGGAATGAGGTCTGGAAGAATCCTTTTCAATCTGCTAGCAATCACCTTAGTAATTATATTATACCCAATGTTGCACAAGGAAATGGGTCAGAATATATTAAAGGAATTTTCCATCTTTTCTTTCGGAATGAGTGCAAGAAAGGTAGGGTTTGTACTGCCCCCAATTTTCTTAAAATCTTGGGATTTAAGAACCATTCTATGCAAGTATTTTTTTACAATCTGCCAACATACTTGAATAAAGTTTGTCGTGAACCCGTCCAGGCCTGGGGCTTTATTTTAACTCATGGAAAACAAGGCCTCCTTTATTTCCTTCCTGGTAGCCTTAGCCTCTAATTTCTAATTCATTCTGGCAATGATTTTAGTTGGAATCTCATCTAAGAGCTTGTCACTGCATCCATGCTCCTCTTCTTCACTGAAAAGGCTTTTGAAATGGTTGAAGGAAGTCTTTTTAATACTTGGAAAATTGCCATAAGTTTGGGTTTCATCTTTAATTTCTGAGATGGAATTGAACCCTCTCCTATCTTGGGCTTTCTTGTGAAATAATGATGTGTTTCTGTCTCTAAATTTCAACCACAGGATTTTGGATTTTTGCCTCCAATATTCCTCCTCCTGTCTGCATGCACTATGAAATTTGTGCTAAAGATCTTCCTCCATTTTTAAAGATTCACTCAATATTTCTGCCTCTTCCATCAAGTCTTGATGAGTTTCGAGAGCTTTTTAGGCTTTCTTTCTTTCTTCCACTGGACTAGGGATGTTTTTAGCCCGGCTTGTCAAAACGATTTTCACTCTTCTCAAATTCTCCTCCCAAACATAGAACGTGGAACCCATGACTAGCATCTTCCATATTTCTTTTACCCTCTCTAAGAAGTCCTTTTGATTTATCCCGAGAGGACAAAATCGAAAGGGGATAGGGCCTAGATTCGTTTGGGCAGAGAGTGCCAACATTTTTGGTTTATGATCCAAAGTGCTACTAGAGAGAATACTCATATTAACATCAAGGCCAAGCAACAGAAATGAACTTTGAATGAGGAACCTATCTAATCTAGCAGAAATATGCCCAAGGCCTGCCTGTTTATTAGACCAAGTATACTTACCACGGCAAGGCTTGATGTCGAGCAGATCCCATTCATGAATGAGGTCCTCCACCCACTCGCGAGCCGGATCTCTCACAATAAATCCTCCTCACTTTTCTCCTTGGCTTAGTGAAAATTTAAGGTCTCCTACAATAAGAATGTTTTCTAGCTCCTCCCCATCTGCCATGTTTCTCAGGGAGCCCCAACAATTTTCCTTTTCCTTGACACTAACCGGGACATAAACATTGAAAAGGCTGAAAACCTCCTTCGATTCTTATTGTTGAAAATTTGCGAAGAGCCAATGTAAATGTTCCTTTTCAGCAACCAACTTGAGCTTGGAAGTATTCCAGAGAGTGTCTAGACCTCCCGAGGCCCCTCTGGATGAGACAACCATTGTCCCTCCTTTATTCCAAAATTTCTTGCTTCTTTGAAGGAACTCATTTTCCTCCAATTTTGTCTCCTAGACAAGCATTATGTGTGGGTTTTCTGTCATATTTAGATTCCTCATGGCTTCTTCTTTTAGAAACAGTGGTTTTCTGTCATATTTAGAAACCTTCATTAATTATTTTTGTGAGAGTGAGGGCCACTGTTGGAGCCTTATCCCTGGTTGCTTGCCATCTTTGGATTTTTGGCCAGAAGCTTTTCCAAAGTAGGATGACTTTCTTGCACTTTGTCTTTGTACATTTCTTTCTCTCTCTTCTCCTTGGTTGAAATTCTCCCCTTGTCGACCTTCTTACCATCGATTAAGAGTCTCCTATCTCTCCTTCCTCTTCAAATTCTTCCAAGCCTTGGCTTTCCACCTCACTTGTTGTGTGCTTGTCTTTGGATCTTTCTGTTTCTCTAGCCCCTTGCCTTGAATCCTTTGTCACCGAAATCTCATTATATTCCTTATATTTCATCCTTGCATTCTCTGTTTCCTCTTTCTGAGGTGGATCCATTTCAGGAATTTCTTGTGTAGCTGATCCAAGGGGCCCGAACATGTTCCCCGATTCTTTTGGTGGGAGGTTTTTCTTAGCCGCACTGTTTCCTTTGGGTTGGTGTATTTTTCCCTTTTCTTGGTCTGCTGTATTAGAGGCCTTAGGGTTTTTTTTGGACATCTTAGCCTGCTTCCAACCTTCCTCTTTCTCCTTATCCTCCTCACTCTTTTTTGGGAAATTTATGGCGAAGTGCCCATATTCATGACTCCCTCAGCATTTGAACAGGAGTTGTTCATAATCCAGCTTTTGAATATGAGACCAGCTTCCTAAATTAATTTTGATAGCTTCCAGGAGCCCTACTTCAATATCCACCTCCACACAGATCCGAGCATAATCGTATTGGTCTTTATTTTTTTCCATGTTGATGAATTTGCCCAGTGTATCCCCTATGTGCTTCAGTGAGACCCAGTTCCAGAAATGTATTGGGAGATTAGGAAATCTGACCCAAATAGGCATAGCTGAAGGAACGTCCTCTGTTGTATCAAAATACAGAGTCCACTTGTTCAGATACAACCCTTGTGGCCCCATAAAGTATGGGCCATTCCTGAAGATCAGCTCCTTATCCTCTTTGGAGGTAAATTTGAATAAGAAATAACCTCTGCCTAGAAAATAAGAGGTGAAATTTTGGTTTATCAATGGCTTCCAATTCTTTATCACCCAGGCTTTTGTGACTTTGGGAGACGGCCACAAGCCTGTAAACTATCCCACGAGTTCACACTCATACATATTCATAGCAACCTGAATAGGTCCATCTGGTGGGAGAGACACCACCGGTATTTCTTCCAATCTTTTGACGAACTTCGTGGTTGCAACCTTCTTCTTCTTGGGAAAAGAGGTGATCAATGAGCTGAAATTAGTTGCATTTTGAGAGGGTGGAGAAGGGGGGGGGAAGGAAGGGAGGTCCTTGGTGAGCCTGGCTCCTCCATGGCTGCGACAACCCTAGCAAAGCTTCAGCGCACGGCAGGTTGCAGGCAGCGATTCCAATCTAATTCAATTATTTTACAAATCAACACTTATTTTATGGAATTCATTTTATTATATGTCATATTATCAAATAAAACATCATGATAATCACTTTCAATGATTATAAAAGGTAACAATAAGGTAGCTTCTAAAAATATAAATTTTCTGAATAACATTGCATATAAATCCAAACTATCATACAATGGTTTGTTTCAACATTGTGATCAAATAAACAAGAAAAATGAGTACTTTAATGTTCACAAATACAATAGATAACCAAGGAAAATATAGAAAAATTAACATGATATTACACATTATGAAAATACATTAGTTTCTACCCACACTATGACACTTTTAAGGATTACAAATGCAATTTCTAGATACTAATAAAAAGGAGAGAAAAATTTATTTTTGTATTGCATAACACTCCAAAGTATCATACATCGGTTACTACTTGATGATAATGAATGTAAAGATCTTTAATTTATCATGGATGATTTCGATTGAAACATGGGTGCACTTGAGATTTAAGTTTTTCAATATGTTGAGTTATCTATGTCTCTATAATTTTTGAAGATTTTTCTAATTTTGTACACCCTATTTTTATTAAATGGTTACTTATTATTTGAAAGCCCCTTATGGGGGTGATCTCCAGTGATGTCACCGAGTTTCCCATAAACTTCGGTGACAAGAAAAAATGGCCAAAATTCATTGAGTTCCAATATGATCCAGGTAGATATTGGTGGCCATCGGCCTATTCCACTTGGGCCCCCACCATTTTTCCTTTCAATTTTTAGTTTCCTTAATTGTAGCACAGTTTACTATTTTTGGCAATTTTTCGAGTCTTGAACTTCCAGAGCTGTTTTGAGGCCCTAAATGACATTTTTCTGGAAAATCGGGGCAAACATGATTTATAAATAGATTTTTTTCACACAAAAGTTGTATTCCTCAAATATATATTTCTAACGAGGTATTGTATGCTTCAAATGGAGATCATATGCCAAATTTACGACCCCGGGAAGTTTATGTACCAATTTACCAAAACAAGACCCATAGTTTTGAAGCCTCATCTCCTAGGGTTATATTTTTTTATGTTTAGGGTTTTACATTGTTTATCAATAATAAATAGGCCTTCGAGCCTCATTGTAACATAGTTAAGAGGAATGTAACCACAACATCTCTTCTCAGAGATAAGCTACCATCGTCGGAGCTATTTTATTTCCATTATGTTTGTAAGCATATTTCAGTTATATGATATTAATGAAATGAAGTGTTGTTTCTGTTGCATCTCTATTTTTATGGTTATATTTGTATTATGTTGCATTCCTATCTAAGTTTTTATTAGTGGTTTCATAGTAGTATGCTCTTTCTCTATTTTTCTTTGCATGTCCCAACCAACATCGGGGTATAAAGAGTTAGGGATCAAACTAGTTGAACCTTTGCAAGAACAGCCTCGCAAACCCTGACAGCCTCCCATGGCAGAAGAAAAGAAAGACAAGGGAGCAGGAGATCCTTTAAAAATATTTCTTGAAGAATCCCTCAAGTGATAGAGGAATGCGATGATGGAAAATTTTTCCCAGATCCTTTGGTGGATACCAAAAGCGATGCATCTTCGTCTGGCAAACCATCTAGAGGCACCACATCCTTCAAGGTACAAGTCAACTTTGACATTCCCATATTTGAAGGCCAGATAGATGCAGAAATCATAAATAGATTGTTAAATCTGTTGGAGGGATATTTTTCAGTTCATGATTTTTCCAATAGGGAAAATATTACTTTTGTGCTCCTCAAAGTCACCCCCATGTCAAGGACTAGTTGGAAACCTACTGCGAACCCACTTAGAATTATTTCTTAGATGTCATTAAGGAACAATATTACTCTATGTGGAGCTATCAGGACAAGTACATACAATGGACTACGATGCGGCAACAAATGGATCATTATGTGCATGAATTGACAAATATATTCCATACCCTATGCACAAAGTTAGGTTTCAAAGATTCGGAGAAACATCTGGTGCTTAAGTATCAAAGTTGTTTGCATAGATACATTCAATAGGAAATGGATTTTTTCAACATCTCCTCTCTTGGTGTAGCATACTGATATGCTACCAAGATAGAGAAAAAAATTAAATAGAAGAAGTAAGACTTTGGATCTGTGAATCTAAAGCAAGGGAAACACGCCCCAAAACCACATAAAAAAGGAAAAAGCCAAGGCAGGACAACCCAAGACAACTTGTTGAATATGGAAGCAAAGAAAAATTCCATGAATACAAAGGACACAGGAAAGTGGTGTGAGTTCCATAAGAGTCCCAGTCACAACACAGGTGAGTGTCGGTCCAAGCAGTCACTGGTGGCTGAGTTAAAGGCTTCTGAATCAAATGCACACTCTGACTCTGAGTCATAACCCATCAAGGGGAATAACAAAGAGAAGTAGGTTATTGACGTGGGTCCCTGTGCCACCATTTCCACCACCAATATCCATAAGGATGAGCCCGAAGATCTAGAGGAGGGAGAGTGCCTCTTCCACACCCAGATGAGGGTGAAGGGTTCTCTGCTGCAGTTCATTATCAATTGTGAGGTCTCTATATTACTAGTGTAGGCCCTTATTTTTGATAGTGTATCCCTCTTATTGTTATTTTTGTACCCTTGTAGTCCCCATATTGTTATTATTGTGCCCCATAAAATCCCATTATTGTTATTGTTGTGCCTTTACATTATTATTGTTAAGTCGGCTAGGATTATATTGTGACCCCATGGACTCCAGTATATAGAAATGAGGTTTTTTCATTTGTATCATCCAATAATTGTCCATTTATGTAATTTAAAGGAAGTTTCCCCATAAAAATGGTTGATTTCTAAGGCGTTGATCTCTCTTTTCTTCTATTTTGGGAGTTGGTTTCATAACATTTGGTATCAGAGCTTTGGATTCTAGGGTTTCACTACTTCAAATAGGACATAATGGAATTTTCACTAAAAATTTTTATCTACGAAGGTTTAGAAGCTAAAACAAAAACCAATTTTCTAATAAATACCAAGGAACTTTGTGCAAAAATTTCAAATCTTATTTCACATATTTTCAGAGATATGATCTGTGGAAGTTAGGGTTTTTGCAGGCTCCCGAATTTCATATCAAAGAGGTGACCTTGGGAAAATATTCATAATTCTCTATCTCAGCATTGGATTGGAATTCTATTAAAAATTACCAAAAGTACATGGACTGTAGTTTCATCTATTTCAATTTCAAAGACGAAGGAGGAAAAAGTGACACATGGTATGTCGTACAAGTTTGCTCTACTGAACGAGTACATAATTAGGTCATTATGGGAGATTGGGCATAACTTTGCCTTGAAGAATCAAAATCAGGTCATACCTATGGCATTGGAAAGAAGATTAAAAGGGCTACTAAAGTACTAAAGATAAAATCTTGGGGATTTGAAATTACAAAGATACATCAATTTCAATATCGAGGTCCTCAAAAGCAAGAAAAAGGTTTGTATTTGTTTTTCAAATTGCGTAAGTCTTGTTTGAAGTGATTCCAAGGGCATATTGAAGCATAGATATTAGTATTGGGTTCTAAAATGGCCCCTAAATATAATTCAACACCCATTAAGCCCTCAGAAGGCTATATTGTGACTCATGAAGAGGAAGAAGTTCAACATGATATATCAAAATTACAAGACCAATTGCACCAAATTTCGCTCTCGCAATTTGGTCATACCTTTTGGCATTACCAATGCACCTTCTACATTTCAAGGGTTCATGAATTACATTTTCAAACCCTTCCTTAGAAAAATTGTGTTAGTATTTTTTGATTATATACTAATCTACAACAGGTCTTGGAAGGATCATGTTCAACATGTTGACAGGGTGCTCAAACTATTGGAGGAGAAACAATTATATGAAAAAACCTCCAAATGTTTCTTTGGAGTACAAGAGGTGGAATATCTGGGTCATATTGTATCTCAGGAGGATTTAAGGTAGACCCTAACAAAATTAAATCCATTAAGGAATGGAAGTTCCCCATAGCCATAAATAAATTGCGAGGATTTCTCGGGTTAACACGGTATTATCGCAAGTTTGTTAAGAATTATGGGAGAATAGTAGCACCTCTAACAACATTATTGAAGAAAGATGCATTTTCATGGAATCTTGAAGCAACTAAGGCCTTTGAACATCTTAAAGAGGCAATGTTCCTAGAACTGGTCTTAGCTATGCCAGACTTCACAAAAACATCTATTGTGGAATTTGATGCCTCAGGAAATGGAATTGGTGTTGCTTTCATGGAATAAGGAAGACCCATTGCTTTTGAAATATTTCCAATCAAAGGAAAGTATTTACATAAAGCTATTTATGAGAAGGAAATGTTGAAAATAATACATGCACTAAAGAAATGGCGACCTTACCTAATAGAAGACACTTCAAGGTAAAAAACTGATCATGATAGTCTTAAATACTTTTTGGAACAAAGAATATCTTTAGAATATCATCAAAAGTGGGTCACAAAGATGTTGGGTTGTGACTTTGAAATCATATACAAAAAAGGGAAGATAAATGTTGTTGCAAATGCACTCTCAAGAAAGGATGAGGAGGTAGAAGAATTTCTTTATGCCATTTCTATTATCCAACCAGATTGGATAACCGAAGAAAGGGAGGAATGGAAGAATGATGAAGAAGTGTGGACACTCATTCAAAAGTTGTAGCAATATCCCAGTATATATTATACATTTATTTGGAAAAATGATTCCTTATGGTACAAAGATCGCTTATATCTTTGTAAGAATTCCCAACTAAAAGAATATATTCCTTTGGAATTGCACGCCTCTCCCTTAGGAGGACACTCAGGATTTTTAAAAACTTACCACGGGGTGAAGAAAGAAAATTTTTGGGATGGACTTAAATCTTATATTCAAAATTTTGTGGTGGAATGTTCGGTTTTCCAGCAAAAAAAAGTTGAAACAATTAAGACCGCGGGTCTGCTACAACCTTTATCCATTCCAAGTCAACATTGGGAGGAGGTTTCAATGCATTTCATCACAAGTTTACCTAAGTTCGAAGGAAAGAGTGTCATCATGGTGGTAGTTGATAGACTTAAAAATTATGCACACCTTTGTGCATTATCTCATCCATTTAAAGAAAGTACAGTTGATATTTTATTTATGGAAACAATTAAATAGCTACATGGAAACCCAAAGATTATTGTAAGCGATAGAGATCTCATTTTCAATGGAAATTTTTGGATGAAATTGTTTTCTTGTTTGGGTACTCAACTAGCTCATAGCTCATATTATCATCCTAAATCTGATAGGAAAACTGAGATAGTGAAAAAATGTTTGGAAAGATATCTGTATTTTTTTATATCTGATAAACAAACACAATGGGTCAAATGGTTACCTCTGGCTGAATGGTGGTATAACACTTCCTTCCACACTTCAGAAAAATTGACCCCATTTATGGAACTTTATGGATATAATCCACCGTCCATCACATCATCTTTAAGAGAAAATTCTAAGGTTCTGTTGAAGCCTAGAAAATCTCTGCTTCAAACATTGGGGAAAACCACCCGGTCGGGACCTTAGGACAGCTCCTTTTTTGTTTGGTATGCTGGCTCCGACTGGATTTAAAGGACCAGTTTCCTTATAACTAAATGGGTTTGTGAGGGGATTGATTTGGATGAGTGGAAATGGGACTAAATTAACTGAAATAAAACTATCTAATTAAACTAAATGTTGATAAAGAAATTATAACACTAACCCGGGTAATTATATGTGAATACAATTTAAGATTGTTCCAATTTAACAATAACCATGAAAATGTATTATTATTTAAATTGAAATGTACCGAAACGAATAAAGATAACTCTATTTTGAGAAATTAAACAGAGTTATATTAGTATATTGCATTCATCATTGTATACCATCTATATATGCTTTATGAAAGACAACATTTCAATTATACTCAGAAATGATATATAAAAGGAAACGTTATGAAAACCAAATATATAAATGATAACAAATTCTTCAAGTGAATATCATATAACAAAGGAAATCAACAGTGAACAGATAGAAATACCTCATTCATCTTGAAGACTGTCAAATGAAATGTGATACTCTAATCCAGTAACTCCGATGTAAAATTAAATCCAAAGGTACAGAAATGCAACAATTCAAAGATAATTTCAGCACAAAATCACCAGATGTGATCCTTCATAGAATATAAGAGAGAATGGAGTACATAAATGTAAACTCCAAATCCAAAAAATATTACAACTTCGGATCCCTCACTAAATGCATGAGAGGGATTTAAATAAGAAATTACATAACAAAATCCTACTACTACTGCTACAATCTATCAAATTAACAACAGAACTGCTATCTTAAATTAAACTGATTCATTGCTTTTCTTTCTCGCTTGATTTAGCCAAGTTGCAAATCTTCAGCATATCTTGGAGTCTTGGTGGATGACTCATCTTGGAATGCAGCTGTCGAGCGTAGGTGGCATCGGAAAATTCTGGAATTAAACAATCGACAGCATTTAAAAGAAATTTAATAGCCATTTGTTGATTGTTTGGCTTAATTAAATGAGTCCACATATTGTCCCAAGATATTGCTTGAAGTTTATCAATTTTTTGAATTTTATTGATCATTTCTTCTTTCCATCTGTTTTTAGTTTCTTTCACTTTAGGCAAACTGCCAGGAACACAGTCTAAAATGAGATTGATTGAATACAAGCTGTCATTTATAAATTGCGTGATATTACTCATCATGCTCCTAGCCCTTGATATTGCTCTCTCAGCTTTCATTATCTGATGTTCCCATTCTGTAAACAAGATTTCTTTATGTCTTTCCTCTATTCTAGGAATATTAGCTTCTCTTCCCTTTTCTGTATCTTGCCAATTGAGAAATTCAGAAATCTTTTCATCAGCATCATCAATTTCTTGTCTGAGAGTAATGACGTTCTGGATCAAGGATGAGGTAATATCACAAAAAGGTTCTTCCCGTGATAGCTTCGCACAAAATTCATTCAATTGCTGAGACAGTAGTTTATTAGCTTCAAGAGCTTCCGATTTGAATTCACTTAACTTCGGGAAATCTTTGAACTTATCTAAAGCTGTTTGAAACTCCTTTTCTTGTGCAATCTTCGCATTCTTCTCATTTTGTAATAAACCTTGTAACTTGGAAATTTCTTCATTCAATTGTTGTTGTTTGCCTAAGACCTGTTCATCAACTTTCTTCTTTTCTTCGGCCAGCTTTTCTTCTAACTCTTTGGACCTGAGTTCTTGCTCTTGTAGTTGTTGTTGCAATTGAGCAACCTTTTGCTGACTTTCTTTAGTTTTCTCTTCAAGTGAAGCTATATAGAGATCTTTATGAGTCATCATCTGAGAAACTTCTGCAGCTTTATCAATTGTTGTAGCACTATATGCCCCTGCATATTGAGATAACTTAGTGAGATCCTGAGATGGATTCACTTCAGTGTTCTTGTAAACAATATTCATGAATTCTTTCGATGGAGTAGAAAACATGTCCTGATCCATCTTCCTTCTTTTGCAGTATGTACAGTTGGCTAGTTAACATCCAATTGTGTAATGAATTTACCAGCAGATGTTTCTACTGGCGTTTTGCTAGATGTACCTTCTGTCTTTGAGCCTTGTATTGGAATTCTTAGTTGGTCCAGAGGAACTCTTAACAATCTCTGACTTCTAAATAATAAAAATTTATTCATTTCCTCCTTCTGAAATTTAGACTTGGCTAAATCATAAATTTGAGGAAAATCATTCAACGAAACAAACAAATCATCAAACTGATCTGGCTCATGCTCAAATCGAGCAATTGAAACTGAAGCAGTAACATTAAAGGCTATCTGTCGCGGATCATACTGTCTCCCTGGAATGGTTGCAAATTTACAACCCTTTATTTTGGCGACTTCCTTTTCTGCATGTTTGAAGTCATTTAAAGTAAAATGACCACAATTGAATGGGAATGGAGGCCACATTCTTTTCTTACTATTGTTTAGAGCTCTGGATATTCCTTCAACTGTTAATTGATAGGAGATTTCCTGGGCGAGAAGTTTGTCTGGAACAATAAGAGGGAGAACATGGGGTTCCACAATACTCCCAAAAATCCTGATGTATGTGAATTTTTCTTCTCCAAACCAATCTCCTATTGAGGATAAGTCAGCTTTAGCTTTGTCTGAGAGTCTAGGAGGGAAGCGATTGAAAATGGTTTGAAAGACAGGGATAATGAAACCATGGCATATTCTATACACATTATCTTGGAAATGAACTTTCCAAAGAAGTTTATGATATATGTGAATCAGGGTGGGATCTTTGGGAGTCCATTTCCATCCTAACAAGGGAAACTTAGAATTAAAACAAAGAGCATCTAGAATATAGGCACAAAAGAAAAAAGGAGTGGAATTTCCAGCGGTTTTATCTTGTCTGTACTCGAGTATTCTATTAGCCATTCTATCAGAAAGAATAACAGCCCAGTCCATAATGTCGGAATTGACAACAGCTAAGATTAATGGGACCATTTGTATAGAAAACCTAGCGGAATTATCATTACCAAATAATCTACACATCATGGCAGCGACATAGCAATACGGAGGTAAGAGGGAATCTACAGAATACATACCGGATGCTTCATTTCTGTGCTTCTCAGGATTTTTCCTCCAATCTTTGATAGGATCAGATTGGACTTTATTATTATCAGCGAACTCTTTGATAAATTCTTTGTTATACACCTTCTGCGGATCCGGAAGGTGATACATTGCCTTAATGTCTTCTGCTTTAAACGACCCAAAAGACACTCCAGAAGCTGAAACAAACGTTCTGTCCTGTATCTTCACACTATCGATGACCCATCGAATTACATCATAATAAGGCATGATGCTCGCTCTCGCTGCAATTCGATGCAAAAATGAATTTGCAAGTGTTTTTTCAGTAATCTCAGAGTCAGAATCTGAGCTATCTTCGTCTGGAACTGATGCCTTTTCCACTGTGACTTTGGGGTTTTCTTTCTCCAATAAATTGTAGACTCCTTCCCACGTCATTCTCCCGAGCCCTTGGCATGATGTATCTGTGACTAATATCAGTTTTGTGGGCTTTTCTTTTGGAACTATAGGAGTCTCAACAAACTTAACTGGAACAATGGTCTTGGCTCTTCTTGCTCTCTTCGACATTTCTGCATTTTCTATTGCTTCCCTTTGTCTGTGAATGAAAGGGCTTGGTGTTCCTTGGCTCTGCAAAACAATAAACTCTCAGTCGTGACAAATAAGCAACTTGAACGGAATGTTTATGAACAAATGATTCGTTATTTATTGGTCTCGTATAGCGTGTAAATGTTCTTTTTGGGTCACACTCACGTATTAAAACCAAATCATCAACCAATATTCATTCGATTTGCTATTAAATTCCTACGTACAAATGAAGATTTGGCGCTTGTAAAATATTATAATATTCACCTATTCTGATCTTTTCGAATATAATAAATATGATTTATCAATCGCATCGAAAGTTTTCAGATGGCACATAAATATCACAATACAAATTTCTCGATTTGCCGATTCCGTTTGAAAACTTTTTCGATTTCCGATTCGATAGTTATAGATTGCGGTCGGGAAGTTTCAATCGAAAAGAATTGTTAATATCTTTCTCCGATATCCGATGGTGGGGTCTACCATATAAAAGTTTTTATTTAAATGGACAAATGTTTGTTCTCCCTTTTGTAAAGTGTTTTTATAATAAGCGTGCATCGCATCGAGGGAATTGAAATTGACTGCAAAGAGCTTATTAGAGAATTTTACGATCATGCAATTGCGATTGATCGCATCGCATCGGAGATATATAAATAGATAACTTTAAACTCTTTGCGATTTATGCGATCGAGGTTTTTCTTTGATTTCCGATTGTGATTACTATTTATTGTACTTTTGCATTTCGACTTGTTTTTATGATAAGGTCTTCTATACTTGATCGGATCGGATGATTTGAATGTTGTATTTGGTTAGTAAACAAAAGATGAGCTTTTTCAAAACAATGAATCTTTATTTCTAATTCTTTTATTTCTATAAAAAGAAAAAGGGACCCTATTTCTAAATGAATTTTATTTCTAAAATTTAAGAAAAAGGGAGGGTTGTTGTATAGTACAACAATTGGCGATTCACTGAAAGAACCAGTTATCTTTGGAAAATAAAATGAATACTATATTTTTAGTAAGTAAATATTTTTAAAGATAATGAAAACTATCCTAGGATAATCAAAAATAAAATCGAACTTATGAAAAAGGATAAAAATTATTTGCAATTTCTTTCTAGTTTCTTGAGAATAAAAACACTTTTGGGTTATCTTAAGCTTTGATTGGTATTAACAATGAAGTAAATGGATTTCTCCAAGTTTGGTTTTATAATATACTCTATTGTCATAGGTATTGCCTCTGCTGCCCGCAAACGTTCATAGTTTCGACAGGGTTACTTTTTAACCATTAACTATTCATTTTCCCATTCAACTAAGATTATGACTTTTTAAAAGATAAATTCATAAGACATATTATCTCATGTTTTTTGTCTTTTATTTATTTTTTATTTTTTTTAAGAGCCATTGTTCTGGTTTGGTAGCCAGTTAATAACAATGCCATTCAATAGTTATAATTAAACTGAACAAGCTGGCTCGTGATGAGACCCCTTGTCTTATATTTATAAGCCATTACCCTGTTTTGATATGCAGTATTGGTAATGTCAGTTTCATTACTTCTTATGAATATGGTAAGTCGGCTCATGATGAGACCTCTTATCTCTTAAAAATTTTAACATAATTTCTTAGAACTACATTCTAAAAAATCACAACCTAAATGAATGGGGTGACTAGTTTTACCCTTAAGAATCAATGGATGACAATTTTCAGAGTTTTTTGAGTACCAAGACTTGAATAATCTTTACTTTTATAGATAACCTCTCTCTGCTTAATAAAATTATAATGATTTATACTTCCCTCAAGTTTTTCAAAAGATCACGCAAATAATTGAAATAATATTTCAAAGTTTAACATCTTATTTAAAACTATCAAAAGAATATGATCATTTCTTTAAAAATTCTTATTTACACAAAATAAATATTTATAATATTCTTCCTAAGAATTTTTTCTAACAAGTAAACAATCAATTAGAGACTTATTAACAACCTTTATTTGCTAAAACAATTAAAAAAAATTTGCAGAAAGGAATATGTACAGTTTAAGAAGGGGTTACCTCCTTATGAAAAGAATTTTTTCAAGATAAGCCCATTTACAGGAAGAGATTCTCTCTTATTTGTTAGATCTTGGAGTATGAATGTATTTGAGCCTATCTTTTCAACGATCTGAAATGGTCCAAGCCACATTTTCTGAAACTTGGTATGCTTACCTTTTTCTTCATGTGCTTTATCCCATTTCAGAACAAGATCACCAATTGACAAAATTTTTGAGCCAGTAGAACTTGCATCAAAAGAAGATTTTACAAGCTGTTGATGTTTTTCATGAACAATTTTAGCTTTATCTCTATCTTCTTCTAGTTTAAGAATTTGATCATACCTCAATTGAATGGATGAAGAAGGATTTTCTTCAATAAATTGCACTAGGGCTAATGATGGAAGAGTTAAATTTGATGGTATCGCGGCTTCTTTTCCATAAACTAAATTGAAAGGTGAAGTTCTTATTGAAGCTTTTTCAGTGATACGATTAGCCCATAATGCAAAGATTAAAGATTTATGCCAATTCTTTTGATTTTGATCAATAGTTCTTTTAATGATTTTGATTAGATTTTTGTTAGTGGATTCAGCCAAACCATTACCTTGTGGGTAATAATTTACTGAATATTTCAGTTTAAAACCTCTTTTGACTGCAAATTCTATTAAACTATTTCCGGAAAAATAAGATGTATTATCAAAGACAAGAGCTTGAGGTACACCAAACCTGGTTATGATGAATTGATATATGAAATCAATAATTGCATCAGAATTAGCTACCTTCAAAGGGATTGCTTCTACCCATTTTGTAAAGTAATTAGTTGTAGTAAGGATGTACTTGTGCTGTTTGGAAGAATGAGGTACTATCTCACCAATAATGTCAAGCCCCCATTGTTCAAATGGTTGCTCAATACTCACTGGTTGCAAAGAAAAAGCTGGTTTCCTTTGTCTTCCACTTGCAGTTTGGCAAATTCTGCACTTCCTTACATAGTCATGTGTATCTTTAAAAAGGGTAGGCCAGTAATAGCCAGCACGAATTATTTTGTGAGCTATGGTATCACCTCCAAAAGGACCTCCTGCTGGTCCATCATGCAACTCCTACAAAACCTTTTCAGCTTCAGTCTTTTCAAGACATCTGAATAAAATTGAATCATAATTTTTTCTAAATAACACATTATCAATGATCTCATATTTAACAGCCTTTAACCTTAAAGCACGTTTTTTCTTATAGCTGAGATTAGAAGGAGCATACCCATTTTTCAAGTAATAGATGAGATCAACATACTGAAATTCAGAATCTGTAACACTTATCTGATTTACTTGAACATCTTGATTTGAATCTTGATTTTCTGGTATGTTATGAGCTCCTGCTAATAATCTACAAAAAACCTTGTCCTCTAAAAATCTTAGCTGGTTTAATATCAACATCATATTCTTGCAAAGCTGATACCCAGTTAGCTCGTTTTTCTCCTACTTCTCTCTGAATTAATAATTGCCTCACTGTGGAGAATGGGACAATGATTTTTGTATGAGTTTTTAAGAGAAAAGGTCTGAAATTCTTAATTGATTTAAACACAGAAAAGGCTTGTTTTTCAACATCGGAATAATTCAGTTCAGCTCCTTGCAGATTTGAGCTAAAGAAAGAAATTGGTGCTTCAATTTTTTGATCATTGAGCTGTGTTAAAACAGCTGCATAGGATGTCTCGGTGGCTAAGGTATACAAAATAAAATCTTTAGAAAAATCCGGGGTATTTAATGCTGGTGCATTAATGATTGCTTGTTTGATTGCCTCAAGAGCTTCTTTCTCTTTATGCCCCCATTTGAACACTGAATTCTTCTTGATCATATTTTGCATAGGTAAAACAATTAAAGAAAAATCAGGAATGAATATTTTTACAAAATTGATTTGTCCAAGAAATGATTGCATGGATTTTTTGTTATGAGGTAAAGAAATATCAGAGATTTCTTTTACTCTATCTGGATCAATGTATATACCATATTTTGACACAAAAAATCCCAAGAGTTTTCCTTCATCCAAAGCGAAGAAAGATTTCTTTGGATTTAAGGAAATACCAAACCTTCTACATCTTTCAAATATTTGCTTTAGATCATGTAGATGATTGGTTCTCTTTTTTGAAAATACTGGTATGTCATCAAGGTAAACAACAACTGACTTATTGATCAGACCTTTAAATTCTATGTCTATGGCTCTTTGGAAAGTTGCTCCTGTATTTATTAAACCAAAAGGAATTTTCTGATAAGCATAAGTTCCCCATTTTGTTCTGAAAGTTGTTTTCAATCTGTCATATGTATGAACTAAGACTTGATTATAGCCTGAAAATCCATCAAGAAAGGACATAAGTTCAAAACCAACTACCTTTTGAAGTATCTGTTCCATGGTTGGCAATGGGAAATTTTCTTTTAAACATGCCTTGTTTAAATTTCTGAAATCAATATAGATTCTTATATCACCATTCTTCTTCCTTACAGGTACCATACTGGAAACCCAATTGGAGTGCCTGACAGGAAAAATGATTTTGGCTTTTAAAAGTTTATTAAGTGCTGATTTGATTTGTCCTTCGATATTTGGATGAACCTTCCTTAGCTTTTGTTGAACAGGTTTAATATCAGGAAGCATTGGAATTGTGTGTTGAATAACCGAAGTATCATATGTTTTTAAATCATCATAATTCCAAGCAAAAACATTTTTATATTTGTACAAGAGTTTAATGAAAGCATTCCTTTCCTCTGATGTTAAATTAAGTCCTAAATTAACATTTTGAGGTTTGGAATCAGAACCAAGATTCACTAATTCAAACTTCAAAGAGGAACTTTGAAGCTTGGTATTAGTGACTTTCTTGAATCTGTCCTTAATATCATATAAGTCCTCCAATTTAACAATAGATTTCAGAATGGGATTTTCATTACCTTTTGAAGAAATTTGTAAATCATGATCTTCTTCATCAATAATTTGTTCATCATATGATTTCTCTGAAGTCATGAAATTTAAAATATCTTGATCATGATAGAAAACTCTCCAATTTGTGACATTGTCTGGGACAGATGGACGAAAAATTAATTCTACAGAAAACCTATCAGGACTGCAGTCTTTAGCAGGTAGGAGTTTAGATGCAACATTAGCTAACAAGTCAGCTGATGTATTCTAATTTCTAGGAATAGGAGATATATTGAATGCTAAAAAATGAGTGGTGAGATCTTGTACTAGGGTTTGATAATGTTTAAGATGTCCTGAAAGACAATGAATAGTATTCCTTACTTGTTTTATGAAAATTTCGGAATCACCAAAGACTTTCAAGTATTTAACATCTAACCCTATAGCTTTATAAAGTCCTTGAACCAAGGCTTCATATTCTGCAGTATTGTTAGTACACTCAAATTCTAGCCTACATGACAACATGGTTTTCTCTCCATCTGGGTCAATTAAAATGCATCCTACTCCAGCTCCATCACTAGACTTTGATCCATCAAAATATAACGACCAAAATAAAGATTTATATATTGACTTATCTACAATTTCATCAGAAGTATTTACAATTCTGGAAGAATCAGATTGTGAAAAATTTTCTACTTGAGAAACAAAAGTATTTACAGAAAAAGGTGATTGGGGTGCTCTAAAGTTTCCAAGAAATGATTCAGCAGAATAACCTCCAAGAATATTGTTGTTGAATGCCACAGGTTCGTTAGGTTATTCAAATTCAGTGACAGTGTGTGTCATATGTTTTTCTCGTTCGATTTTAATTTGATTTGGTTTCCCTTTGTAGGGAAGCCACATATGTGAATAATCAGTCGAGATATAACCATTAAGTTTCCCAGACCAGTCCCTGCTTAAAATTAATCCATAGAATTCAGGAATATCAGCAATCAATATATCAATTCTTTGGACAATTCTAGGATCGGAAGCTAATCTGATAGTTACTGAATTGATTTCTCCTACAACTCGAACTTTAGAACGATCCAATTGAACAATATGAACTGCCGATTTCTGTGGTTCGATATTCAATTTAGCACAAACATAAGTAGGCATTATGTTGGAGGAAGCTCCAGAATCAATCAAACAATTATGCAGATTCTTATTGTACATTTCATAAGTCAGAAGAAAAGGAGGAGTTTGAGAATTTGAATTTTCTCCAATGAGCACGGTATCAGTAGCATCTACCTTATCTGGTGGCTTACCAGCTCCCCTAGCTGCTTTTGCAACTACACCGCTTGGTAAAGGAGCAATTGGTGTAGCGTTTAATTCTTTCAATAGCAACTTCTGCTGGTGTTTCAGTTTGCTGAGTTCATGTAAGGAAATGTTGGCTTTAATATTTTTCATGTCTTAAACAATGTTGTATTCCATAGGATCTGACACTACTAAAGTCTTTGTTGTCGATGTGGGAGGATTAGAAGAAGATGGCTGATTTTGAGTAGGTAATGGAGAAGCTTTCTTTGCAGGGGACTTGTCTTTGGTACTTGGAGTTATGATTTTCTTTTTTGGAGCTGTTTGTATAGGCTCTGCTGTAGATTTACTCCTAGTACTTACAGGCATAGCTTCTTGTTCTACCTCACTATCAGAATTAGGGAGAATAAAATCCCACATTCCATGTAATTCAGTGATTTTTTCATTCTCATCTTCCTCATCCGATATTAAAGATGTCTCTTCTTCTTCTTCTTCTTCTTCCTCTGATTCTGCATTAGAGATTGCATTAGGAGGTTTAGATTCAACTTGGTTTCTTCTGAAATTTCGGAATGGTTTTTTAGTAGAAGTTTCAGCTACTTGTTTTTTAATTTCAACCATTTCATTTGACATGGTTTTAATAACTTTCTGTAAACCCTCCATGTCATATGGATCTTTGGCCTTTTTCTTTGAATCATCTTTGAAGCTAACTTTCTTCGATCTCCTTTCCTCCATAGCATTTTTCTTTTCTAGAGAAGTAATTCGTTTTTCCACTGCAATAGCCTCTTTCATACTCTCAGCTAACGTAGGCTTTGCAGCTCTGTCTACGAAAATCGCTATGTTTGAAGGTAAGGCAGTTATGTACCATTCTATTCTGACCTGTTCACTGGGCTGTGAATCTGTGTGAATTTTCTTCAAGAGTTTGTTGAATCTAGCGTTGAAATATTTAATGGGTTCTCTGGGCTCTATTTTCAAATTTGAGAGGTCATTGAGTAAAGTAGCTATTGATCGATCATCTCCAAATTTGGTTAAAAAATGATCTGCAAAAATGGCCCAACTTGTTATGGATCCCGAAGGTAATGAAAAATACCATGATCCTACTGCTCCTTGAAGAGTATAAGGGAATAGTCTAACTACAACATCTTCATGTGTGACTCCGTTCAAATTTACAGCCAGCATAAAGTTATTGATATGTTCTTCAGCTTGGATGTTAAGATCTGGACTAAATTTCGGAAGCCATTTTCCAGGATTGTCTGGTAAATCATGTAAAGGTGCAGCCATGTTGACTGCCCCTGGAGTAGTGCATGGTCTAGCCATTATTGGAACGACTATTGGAGGAGTAGTAGAAACTGGTGGTGTTTGAATAGAAGTTGTTGGAATAGATGATGTTGAGATCGATGATGACTGAGTAGATGATGATTGAAGAGATGATGATGAAACAACTGCACTTTGTTGAGTTGTGGTTTTGGAAACAGGTGATTGAATATGAGATGATGAAGTTGTATCACTTTCTGTTTCCGATTGAATTCTTTTTGTTTTTCCCTTACTAGGTAAAGGAAATTCTTTCGGAGGAATACCAAGTTTTTCACTTTGCAACCTAGTAAGAGGTTTTGAAGGAACAAATTTTGAACTTACACTACCTTCAGATATTTCAGACTCTTCAAGAGATAATGAGAATCCTTTCAATTTATGAATTAAATCTTGAACTTCGGGAGACTCAGGATGTTGATTGTCTGAATGTTTTGAGATTTTGGTAGTGGGTGTCTGAATATTTTTTGCAATTTCTTCTCTAGGATTTTGAATTTCAGAAGAAATTGAAGAAGTTAATGAGGGTGTTTTGCTCTCAGAATGGCCTGTGGATAAAGATTTACTTGCCATTCATAGCTCATGCCCTCCTTCTAGCACCAAAAATGTTGAAGCCCATAAAATCTCTGCTTCAAACATTGGGGAAAACCACCCGGTTGGGACCTTAGGACAACTCCTTTTCTGTTTGGTATGGTGGCTCCGACTGGATTTAAAGGACCAGTTTCCTTATAAATAAATGGGTTTGTGAGGGGATTGATTTGGATGAGTGGAAATGGGACTAAATTAACTGAAATAAAACTATCTAATTAAACTAAATGCTGATAAAGAAATTATAACACTAACTCGGGTAATTATATGTGAATACAATTTAAGATTGTTCCAATTTAACAATAACCATGAAAATGTATTATTATTTAAATTGAAATGTGCATAAACGAATAAAGATAACTCTGTTTAAGAAATTAAATAGATTTATATTAGTATATTACACTCATCATTGTATACCATCTATATATGCTTTATGAAAGACAACATTTCAATTATACTCAGAAATGATATATAAAAGGAAACGTTATGAAAACCAAATATATAAATGATAGCAAATTCTTCAAGCGAATATCATATAACAAAGAAAATCAACAGTGAACAGATAGAAATACCTCATTCATCTTGAAGACTGTCAAATGAAATGTGATACTCTAATCCAGTAACTTCGATGCAAAATTTAAATCCAAAGGTACAGAAATGCAACACTTCAAAGATAATTTCAGCACAAAAATCACCGGATGTGATCTTTCATAAAATATAATAGGGAATGGAGTACAGAAATGTTAGCTCCAAGTCCAAAAAATATTACAACTTCAGATCCCTCTCTAAATGCATGAGAGGGATTTAAATAAGAAATTACATAACAAAATCCTATTACTACTGCTACAATCTATCAAATTAAAAACTGAAAGGCTATCTTAAATGAAACCGATTCATTGTTTTTCTCTCTCGCTTGTGCTACCAAGTTGCAAATCTTCAACATATCTTGGAGTCTCGGTGGATGACTCATCTCGGAATGCAGCTGTCCAGCATAGGTGGCATCGGAAAATTCTGGAATTAAACAATCGACAGCACTTGAAAGGAATTTGATAGCCATTTGTTGATTGTTTGGTTTGATTAAATGAGTCCACATACTGTCCCAGGATATTGCTTGAAGTTTGTTGATTTGTTGACTTTTCTTCACCATTTCTTCTCTCCATCTGTTTTCAGTTTCTTTCACTTTAGGCAAACTGCCAAGAACACAGTCTGAAATGAGATTGATTGAATACAAGCTGTCATTTATAAATTGCGTGATATTACTCATCATGCTCCTAGCTCTTGATATTGCTCTCTCAGCTTTCATTATCTGATGTTCCCATTCTGTAAACAAGATTTCTTTATGTCTTTCCTCTATTCTAGGAAGATTGGCTTCTCTTCCTTTTTCTGTATCTTGCCAATTGAGAAATTCGGAAATCTTTTCATCAGCATCATCTATTTCTTGTCTGAGAGTAATAACGTTCTGGATCAAGGATGAGGTAATATCACAAAAAGGTTCTGCCTGTGATAGCTTTGCACAAAATTCATTCAATTGCTGAGACAGTAGTTTATTAGTTTCAAGAGCTTTCGATTTGAATTCACTTAACTTCGGGAAATATTTGAACCTATCTAAAGTTGTTTGAAACTCCTTTTCTTGTGCAATCTTTGCATTCTTCTCATTTTGTAATAGACCCTGTAACTTGGAAATTTCTTCATTCAATTGTTGTTGTTTGCCTAAGACCTGTTCATCAACTTTCTTCTTTTGCTCGGCCAGCTTTTCTTCTAACTCTTTGGATCTGAGTTCTTGATCTTGTAGTTGTTGTTGCAATTGAGCAACCTTTTGCTGACTTTCATTAGTTTGCTCTTCAAGTGAAGCTATATAGAGATCTTTCTGAGTCATCATCTGAGAAACTTCTGCCACTTTGTCAATTGTTGCAGCACTATATGCCCCTGCATATTGAGACAACTTAGTGAGATCCTGAGATGGATTCACTTCAGTGTTCTTGTAAACAATATTCATAAATTCTTCTGATGGAGTAGAAAACATGTCCTGATCCGTCTTCCTTCTTTTTCTCTGTCTTCTAACAACAGCCTTATGCTTAGGGCTGTAAAATACATCTAAAGGAGGGATCTCCTCGATCTTCAATACAATCTGCCCTGTAGGATGTTCAGGAATGATTTCGACATCCTGCTCTACTTGCTCTTTATCTTTATCTTGTAGTCCCAATTTCTGAGCGAATTGATCATATTGTTTCAATAATTGAGAGGAAACATTAAGATCAGTAGAATCTACAATCTTCTCAGTAGTTTATTTTCCTCCCGATTGCATGTCTGTTTTCCCTGTATCTGTTTTCTGCTCAATGGTTTTGCTATCCGATCCTCCTTTTTGATTATGCACATCAGCATCAGTACTTGTGCATTTTTCTGTTGTTTGAGTAGCAGACTGCTGACCAGTATTTTGATCGGATTTATCATCAGTATTTCTTTTCTGAGCATCAGGTTTTCCAACAGTGACCATCTTTGTAGTATGTACAGTTGGCTGGTTAACAGCCGATTGTGTAATGACTTTACCAGCAGATGTTTCTACTGGCGTTTTGCTAGATGTACCTTCTGTCTCTGAGCCTTGTATTGGAATTCTTAGTTGGTCCAGAGGAACTCTTAACAATCTTTGACTTCTAAATAATAAAAATTTATTCATTTCCTCCTTCTGAAATTTAGACTTGGCTAAATCATAAATTTGAGGAAAATCATTCAACGAAACAAACAAATCATCAAACTGATCTGGCTCATGCTCAAATCGAGCAATTGAAACTGAAGCAGTAACATTAAAGGCTATCTATCGCGGATCATACTATCTCCCTGGAATGGTTGCAAATTTACAACCCTTTATTTTGGCAACTTCCTTTTCAGCATGTTTGAAGTCGTTTAAAGTAAACTGACCACAATTGAATGGGAATTGAGGCCACATTCTCTTCTTACTATTGTTTAAAGACCTGGATATTCCTTCAACTGTTAATTGATAGGAAATTTCCTGAGCGAGAATTTTGTCTGGAACAATAAGAGGAAGAACATGTGGTTCCACAATACTACCAAAAATCCTGATGTATGTAAATTTCTCCTCCCCAAACCAATCTCCTATTGCGGATAAGTCGGCTTTAGCTTTATCAGAGAATCTAGGAGGGAAGCGATTGAAAATGGTTTGGAAAACAGGGATAAGGAAACCATGGCAGATTCTATATACATTATCTTGGAAATGAACTTTCCAAAGAAGTTTATGATATATATGAATTGGGGTAGGGTCTTTGGGAGTCCATTTCCATCCAAACATGGGAAACTCGGAAGTAAAATAAAGAGCATCTAGAATATAGGCACAAAATAAAAAAGGAGTGGAATTTCCAGCGATTTTATCTTGTCTGTACTCAAGTATTCTATTAGCCATTCTATCAGAAAGAATAACAGCCCAATCCATAATGTCGGAATTGATAGCAGCTAGGATTAATGGGACCATTTGTATAGAAAACCTAGCTGAATTATCATTGCCAAATAATCTACACATCATGGCAGCGGCATAGCAATACGGAGGTAAAAGGGAATCTACAGAATACATACCGGATGCTTCATTTCTGTGCTTCTCTGGATTTTTCTTCCAATCTCTGATAGGATCAGATTGTACTTTATTATTATCAGCGAACTCTTTGATAAATTATTTGTTATACACCTTCTGCGGGTCTGGAAGGTGATACATTGCCTTAATGTCTTCTGCTTTGAACGACCCAAAAGACACTCCAAAAGCTGAAACAAACATTCTGTCCTGTATCTTCACACTATCGATGATCCATCGAATTACATCATAATAAGGCATGATGCTCGCTTTGGCTGCAATTCGATGCAAAAATGAATTTGCAAGTGTTTTTTCAGTAATCTCAGAGTCATAATCTGAGCTATCTTCGTCTAGAACTGATGCCTTTTCCACTGTGACTTTGGGGTTTTCTTTCTCCAATAAATTGTAGACTCCTTCCCACGTCATTCTCCCGAGCCCTTGGCATGATGTATCTGTGACTAATATCAGTTTTGTGGGCTTTTCTTTTGGAACTATAGGAGTCTCAACAAACTTAACTGGAACAACGGTCTTGGCTCTTCTTGCTCTCTTCGACATTTCTGCGTTTGCTATTGCTTCCCTTTGTCTGTGAATGAAAGGGCTTGGTGTTCCTTGGCTCTGCAAAACAATAAACTCTCAGCCGTGACAAACAAGCAACTTGAACGGAATGTTTATGAACAAATGATTCATTATTTATTGGTCTCGTATAGCGCGTAAATGTTCTTTTTGGGTCACACTCACGTATTAAAACCAAATCATCAACCAATATTCATTCGATTTGCTATTAAATTCCTGCGTACAAATGAAGATTTGGCGCTTGTAAAATATTATAATATTCACCTATTCTTATCTTTTTGAATATAATAAATATGATTTATCAATCGCATCGAAAGTTTTCAGATGGCACATAAATATCACAATAAAAATTTCTCGATTTGCCGATTCCGATTGAAAACTTTTCCGATTTCCGATTCGATAGTTATAGATTGCGGTCGGGAAGTTTCAATCGAAAATAATTGTTAATAGCTTTCTCCGATTTCTGATGGTGGGGTCTACCATATAAATTTTTTTATTTAAACGGACAAATGTTTGTTTTCCCTTTTGTAAAGTGTTTTTATAATAAGCGCGCATCGCATCGAGGGAATTGAAATTGACCGCAAAGAGCTTATTAGAGAATGTTCCGATCATGCGCTTTCGATTGATCGCATCGCATCGAAGATATATAAATAGATAACTTTAAACTCTTTGCGATTTATGCGATCGAGGTTTTTCTTCTATTTTCGATTGCGATTACTATTTATTGTACTTTTGCATTCCGACTTGTTTTTATGATAAGGTCTTCTATACTTGATCGGATCGGATGTTTTGAATGTTGTATTTGGTTAGTAAACAAAAGATGAGCTTTTTCAAAACAATGAATCTTTATTTCTAATTCTTTTATTTCTATAAAAAGAAAAAGGGACCCTATTTCTAAATGAATTTTATTTCTAAAATTTAAGAAAAAGGGAGGGTTGTTGTATAGTACAACAGGTTCAAGTAGTGGAAGATCACATCAAGCATCAACAACAAGTTCTCCAACTCTTAAAGGATAACCTAAATTTGGCACAAAATCAAATGAAACAACAGGAAGATCAGCATTGCAGTGAGAGAATTTTTGATGTAGGATACTAGGTATTTTTACGGCTACAACCATATAAAAAAATGTACCTCAAGCAAGATAATAAGGATAATAAAGTATCACCAAAGTGTTATGGTCCTTACAAGGTGTTGCAAAAGATTGGTACTATGGCATACAAATTGGAGCTTCCTGCTTCTTCTTGAGTGCACCCTGTTTTCCATCTTTCATGCTTAAAGAAGGTTATAGGTGAAAAAATTCCAATTCAAATAATATTTCTAGAACTTGATAAGAAGGAAAAATCATATTGGAACCTGAAGGATTCACGGAAACAATAACTCAACAGCTAAGAACTCGATAAATTTCAGAGTATCTCATCAAGTGGAAGAACTTACCCACTAAAAATTCCACATGTGAGGATGATAATTTTATATAGAAGCATCCAGAGCTACTCAAGCATTGAGGACAACACTTTTTTGAAGGAAAGGGGCATGTTAGGTCCCTATATTACTAGTGTAGTCCCTTATTGTTGTCAGTGTATCCCCCTTATTGTTATTTTTGTACCCCTGTAGTCCCCATATTGTTATTATTGTGCCCCATAAAAGCCTACTATTGTTATTTTTGTTCCCTTACATTATTATTGTTAGGTTGGCTAGGATTATATTGTGACCCCATGGAATACTATATATAGAAAGGAGGTTTTTACATTTGTATCATCTAAGAATTTTCCATTTATGTAATGTAAAGGAGGCTACCCCCTCGAAGTGGTTAATTTCTAAGGCGTTGATCTCTCTTTTCTTATATATTTGGAGCTGGTTTCTTAACATCGACAATGAAATCCAAAAGAACCTCATTTTAGTAGAGGTTGTGAAGTGGCTAGACCTACCGACCACAACACACCCACTTTCGTACACCATCAGGTGGCTTCACCAAGGCCGAGATCTCTGTGTCAGCAAGCAATGTCACCTTCCCTACAACATTAAACCCTTCACATATGAGGTACTTTGTGATGTTTCACCTTTTGAATTTTGTGATATATTATTAGGCCAACGATACTTTTGAAAGTGGCATGTTGTGTATGAGTTTATGGCTCGCATTATTATTATTACTTTGGATAATAAGTTTTATAAGATCACAAAGGTAGAACCGCCTACCACCATCTTTTTGGTCACTGCGAAGCAACACAATAAGCTCATTTCCCAAACCAAGAAATTTGTTTTCCTTGTGATTTTCCCTCAGGGAAAGAAGAAGATTATGGCCACGACCTCCAGACAGGGATCCTCTAGACAGAAGCAGCAAATAGAAAAGGTCGTGGAGGAGTACAAGGACATCTTCACCTCACCCACAGGGGTACCTCTACACTGTCAGCTCAAGCACCCCATTGAATTGACGCTAGGTGTGTTTCTTCCTAATGGACAGATCTATCGATGCCTTGTTCTGGAGAATTATGAAAGCAAGAGGCATATGTAGGATTTTTTGTAGAAAGGGCACATCAGTACAACATCATCACCCTATGGGAGCCCGATCATGTTTGTAAAAAATAAGGGCGGGACCTAGAGACTGTGTATTGACTATCGAGCATTGAATAAGACCATTGTCCAAAATAGGTATCTAATCCCATAGATTGATGAAATTTTGGACCAACTCAAGGGGGGAAATATTTCAGTAATATCAACTTGAATTCTTGGTATAACCAAGTATCAATCGAACCCTTTGATGTGTGGAAGACTACCTTCAAATCCAAGGAGGGCTTTTTTGAATGGCTGGTCATGCCTTTCGAGAAGACGAATGCCCCCGAAATATTCATGAGGCTAATGGATGACATCTTTCCACCCTTGACCAAATCATTCATGGTGGTGTATTTGGATGACATCTTGATATTCAATTAGACTTGGGAAGAGAACCTCTACCATATTTTACAATTCCTCCAAACTCTGCGACAACACAAGTTGTGTGCCAATTTGGAGAAATACAATTTTGGTATGACCTAGGTTCAATATATGGGGTACATTGATGAGAAGGGTGTGCATGTGGAACCAACCAAGATACAAATCCTTCAGGATTGGCTAGCCCTAACCACGGTAACATAGCTTAGCATATTTTTGGTTATTGCCAATTTCTATCGCAGGTTCCTGTTGGGGTTCTCTCATATCACTTGGCCTTTGAGCCAATTCACCAAGGGTGGAGCGAAAGAAAAAATAATTTTTTTGAATCCCAAAAAAATGTGTTTTCTGAGTTGAATCATTTCCTCTACTCTACAACAGTACTCATATTACCAGACCTGCATCAACCATCTGAGATTGAGACATATGCTTTCGACTATACTATTGTTGTAGTTCTTATTTAGGAGCAGCATCTAGTGGCATATCATACTGAGAGACTTTCAGACACAGTCCAAAAGTATCCCACCTATGAAAAAGAGATATATTCCATTGTGCAAACTTGCCAAAAATGGAAGAATTATATTCTGGTGAAGGAAACGGTCATCCATATAGATCACCGACCTCTGCAATTCATACAGACACAAGGAAAGTTGCAAAATGACTGCCATCAAAAATGATCCACATGCCTACAACAGTTCCACTTGAACATTAACTACAAGAAGGGAAGCACCAATAATGTTACATATTGCCTCAACGGACCACTAGTCATGGTGCTAACAACTATGCTCGACTCTTATGGGAACGAGACTTCAAAGTGGTCGCAGTTGTACAAGAGCAATCCATAATTCGGCAACACATACTAGACACTCATGGAAGGCAATAAAGTTCCAAATTTTCACCTCCAGGATACACTGTTATATCACCTAGGACACCTCTATCTTACTCCAAGCAAGTGTACCAAGATGATTTTGGATTTGCACTACAGTTAAGTCTTTGGACAATTTAGAGTAGATAAAACAGTGTCAGTTCTACATAAGTATTTTTATTGGTCGAACCTTCGAGAAGATGTTGGGAACTACATCAAATCTTGCACTTCTTACATCATTTCCAAACTACCCATCAATAAGAAAAGCCTATATACTCATCTTCCCATTCCTAGTCGACCTTGGGAATATATCTCCATGTATTACATGTCGGGCCTCTTTTCGACTAAGGATGGAAATGACTGTGTTTTCGTGGTCGTCGACATATTCTCTAAGATGGCCATTATGGAGGCCTGCAAGAAGAGTATCACAACAGAAGCCACTGCTAAGCTCTTATTGAACGAGTGTGAGTACACTTTGGGATCCCACACTTGGTTATCTCGGATCAGGACAACATGTTCCTAAGTACATTTTGGTCAAGTCTTTGGCCAATGTTGGATACCAAGCTCATTAAGTCCACAACTTTCCACCCCCAAACTGATGGCCAAACAAAGGTCATCAACAGGATGATCGTACACATTATATTCTTGTACAACTTGAAGCATCCTCGCAAATGGGATGAAATCCTGACCTATGTCCAACATAGCTACAACAAATCTCTCAATAGCTCAACTGGAGGCATCCCCTTTCAGGTGGGGTTGGGATTCCAACCACTATGTCCCATTGATGTGTCCATACCATTTGCAGCTACTCAGGCAGCTTTGGCCCATGTCCAGTCTGAAAGCAATAGAGGCTAAGAGCTTCATTGAGTGAATCCAACACATCCGCCATCACATCCATGACATATTAGACAAAGTCAATGCTAAGTATAAGCAGAAAATTGATCAACATCAAGTGCCACACAATTTCTAGGTGGGCGAAAAAGTTTGGCTAAATTTGTAGAAGGAGTGCCTCATTGAGCCCCACCATAGGCTTTAGTCACTCTGATATGGGCCATACACCATCACCAAGGTTGTAGGGGACAATGCTTTTGAGCTCAACATTCCATTGTTCCTTGTTGGGGTTCCCATGTTTTGGCCAGATTGGCAAGACCAAAAGATGAGACAACATCAGAACCACTTTCAGACCTCAGGATCTAGCCCCCCTAGGTCCAGAGAGGGATCTCTCTATGATTGTCAAAGGTATATGTCTTTGAAGCTCAAAAGTTAAGATGTTAGGCTAGTTATAGGGCTCAGGGTTTGTTTGTTTGATTGTTTGTTTGGTTGTTGGGAATCAGGAAAGAAGGGTCAATATAAGACAAGGACGAGCAAAGAGGATTTTAAGCAAAGGAGGAGTGATTTCAGGGAACATCAAGACCATTGGGCAATGGAGTTAGGAAAGGGTTTACTTGCTATTCAATGCGCAGGCTTTCAGTTGGGCTAGTCATCTAAAGCATTGGATCCTAAATATGATAGTGTGGCGTGAAATGGTAAGAGAGGGAGAAACAATAAAGATTTAGAACACAAAGTTAAAGACCTGAGATCATAGAGAGACTTTGAACTCTCACTGCTTCGGCCTCCAGCTTGAGGGATCTTAGAAAGGTTCAATTAATTAAAAAGGATCCTAGTGAGATAGAGACAAATTTCTAGACCTCCCAGTGTTCCAAATTCATTCAATTAAATCCTAGCAAGAACATCTAAGAACAGATTTGTTTAATTCATATATCAGCTAGCAGGCAATGACATCCACTACACTGGTTAAATTAACTGAAATCAACCCTTAGATAACACATTTAGTAGAAAACATTGAAGGCAAGGAGAGCAGAAACACAGGGTACCTAACAAGGGTAAATCCTATGCCAGATTTATGATGCGAGCCAGTAGAAATGAAATGAAATGAACTGCAAGTTAAAGACAAACACAAAGATAGAAAAACATCACCGCAGCTTTAGATCAGGATCCAAAGAAATGTTCTTGTCATATAAAAGAGAAACACCAGTCAAGTACAACATTACCAATAGCTGGATATTCAGTCTGAAAAAATCTTCTTCAGCCTATCTTACAACTTTACACAGAGACTATGTCTCAAAAGAAACAACTTGTAATTTCTCTGATAACCGATCAACAACAACCTTTACAATGAATTCCTTCATGAATTTTATAGCTGAAGAGAGCAGAGGAGGTATGTGAAAGATTAAATGAATCATTAAAACTCAGAAAATAAAGAGGGTCGAAGCCCCTTTTATTTAAATTCTACACATTTATCTATGGCACTCTTTGGGTGAAAGAGTGGTCTTCTCCAGGCTCCCATTTACTCCGGTATGTCTCTGATGTACTTTGGTTGCAGTAATCTGTAGTACTTTGGTGAATAAACAAAAAGGTAAATAAATGACTGTGAAGTCTGCCACACTACATATCAAATGCTCTGATAGCATCAGGACTGTTGTCAGGGAAAAAAATTCCTCTAGAACACGGCATAGAATGAAAATTGCATGGGCACTTTGTCCTTTCATAGGAAAGAACATTCTGCTGATGGTGAAACCCTGTCGGTGTTTTTTTACGTGCCCTAGGATCTTCTAATCAATCTTCACGGTCTTCGACCTAGTATTTTGCCTCTAATTGTTTAGTTAAGGCTTACGATCTTCAATTATATGCCTTAAACTCTCCGATCTTTCACTGACACCCATCGCTGCTTCCACGATTGCCTTTGACTATGAAATTAGTGCTTTAAATTCAGCTTCTTCTGTGCACTGTGCCACCATAATAGTGAATATGAATCATGGCAGTTTTTTGCCACCTGTAACCCTGCAAAACACGAAAACTCGTTAAGAAAAACATGCATGGGGAGGGTGGCGTGGATTACTGCAAGAAATGGCAAAGTGGCATGGGTGGAGGCGATGAATGCAGAGGATTTAGTGGAGGAACATGGTGGATTAGCGGGAGACACTTTGGAGGACGGAGAGGTGGAAAATTTAATGCAAAACATTAAATTTTTCCCTTTGAATTAATTATATAGGGGGACAGACGAAAAAGTGATGAAAACACGTGGATTGGTGACATGGTGGGACACGGTTAACGGTGGGTCGTGCATTAAATCTGGACCGTCCGATCTCAGGAGGAGATCGATGGCTGAAAATGCGTCGGAGGGTGACGGATGGTGGGCCAGGGGTACTGTTGCCTTGGTTTAACTCTCATGCATCTTCGTGGCGTGATCACCGTTGGATGGGCGGCTCTGGATCAGACAGTGTATAGCAATATCGCGCCAAGTCTTCAACTGAAGTTTAACGCGCGATGGGGGGGTGGTTTTTGAATAGTGCGCGAGACACGCGTCAGGTAGTGAGTGGAATCACTGGCCAAATGAAAATTACTGCCTACCTTTCAAAGGCGGTGTGATAGAAACCGCCGATTTCTGCACAGTACTCGGGTGCGAGGACCACTGGGGCAGATGAACTCCAGACCGTCGGATCGGCGGGTTGATCGGCCGACTGTGATGTGATCGGGCGGTGGAAAGGGGTGGGGACCACGGTGTGGCGCTGCGATCAGTGCCCAGACCATTAGCGCTTGGTCCTGGGCATGGGGTCACGTGGGGAAGTGGTTTGCAGGGCTGGTAGAAAAGGGGCTATGCCTGATATAAGTTAAAAAGTGGGTTTTTGCCCCTTTTTAATGCATTTTGAGACTAGGAAAAGGGTAATGGTAGGGGGAAAAAGGGGAAAATAGGCCAAACAAGGGGTACATGTAGGATTTAAAGGGAATTTTGGGAGGATTTAGAGGGTAAAAGCGGAACTTTTAAAAAGGGGAAAAAATGGTAAAATGGGACATTCTGCAGGGATACAAGGGGTAAATGAAGGCCTTAGGAGCACAATTTATCATCATCAGTGAGGCTTATTGACTCAAGAGCAACAGAAGGAAATAATCAAAGGGCAGGGTGCATGAAAAGGCTTCAAGGATGATGTGTTTTCAAGAGAAATGCATTCCTTGAAGGCTCATAAAACAAATTAGCCCCTTGCTTGCTTGTCAAAGAATTTATAGGGGGCTAACAGATTGCACCTAGTGTTTAATGTGGACTGCCTTTGACCATGATTTCCACCATTATTGAACGCATCTGACATTACATAACAACTTACACCAACGAAGTTAAACCTAGACTGCATGGAATAGGCCACCATTGATAAAATAATGGACACGTAGATCAATTAAACTCTCTAGTATAAAATCCAACCATATTGGGTTGTTAAAGCGGCAACTCCTACACCAAGGAAAGTGGCTCACCAGGGACCAATTTCAGCAGAAGTTTCCCCATCTCATGGAGGAACCCAACACAATGGGGACCATTGCTTCCTAAGGGGGTAGGATTTATCCAGGTTGATATTGGTGCCCACTCGCCTATTCGACTTGGACCCCCACCATTGTTTCTTTCAATTTTTCAGTTTCCTTAACTAGAGCATAGTTTACTATTTTTGGAAATTTTTCAGTTCCTAAACTTCTGGAGCCATTTTTTTGGAAAACTGGGGAAAACATGAGTAGTCAAAATTTTTATTCCTTGGATATATAATTGTAACGAGGTATTGTGCATGTCAAATGGAGATTGTATGCCAAATTTACGACCCCATGAAGTTGATGTACCAATTTACCCAAACGGGGCCCTTAGTTTCGGTGCTTCATCTCCTAGGGTTACGTTTTTGGATGTTTAAGGTTTACCTGTGTTTCTCAATAATAAATAGGCCTTTGAGCCTCATTGAAACAAATTTTAGATTCATGTAGCCACCACATATTTTCTCAGAGATAAGCTACCATCTCCTGAGCTATTTTATTTCCATTATGTCTGTAAGCATATCTCAGTTCTTTGATATTAATCAAATGAAGGTTTATTTTTTATGCATATCTATGTTTATGGTTATATTTTTATTTTGGTGCATTCTTGTCTAAGTTCAGATTACAATAACTAGTTCTGACAGTGTATTTCTCCAGGCAGAGAGCATTCATTATCAGCATGTGCAATCCCTAGAGTGCTAACAAATTGGCATACATCGAATATGATGCACGATGTTACACTTGGAGGAAGAGGACGAAAAGGTGGCAAGAAAACATCCCACTCGGAGGTATCTATAAGCTCACCCTCATGTGCCTTAAATGCACACCCCATGACCTATCTGTCCCTGCATGTGGTATCATTCTATTATACTCCATCTCCTTTGTCATTATGATCATGGGAATTTCTTCACATGACGGATTGGATATCTCTGTGCTTCAACCTGACAAGCTGAGAGCACTCATTAATGAGAAAATAATGGCTCTTGGCCACCCAATGAAACCAAGGTGTTGCAAAGGCCACATCTATCTACCAAGGGACTCGTCCCTCATGTCTAAGACAATATATTATTTTCATGGCGAAGGTTTTACAGTGGCAGAGAGTGGGGTGTCAAAAAAATTCTTGTAGAGACAAATTTACAAACTTACAATGTTGAAAAATGCAGCAAGAAATTCTCAATTTGATTTTTCCTTGATTAAATTGAGAAAATTCAAATTTCCAAATTAGGAGACAACTTGAATGATGTTAACTTGTGTGACATGGCTTGTGTCACCCAATTTACTCAGTAAATTCAAGTTGGAGGAGTTATATTTTATTCAAGCATGTGTGATTTCTAATTTGTAGCAATCAAGGTAAGTAATCTAAGGTTTTTTTCAGTTAAACGAGTTCCAACAATTGAAAGAACTAGTGGAGGGTCAAGTTGTGTAGTGGGACTTCAGTCAAACTCGGTGATCATCCAATTATCTGACCAATCAACCCAAAAAAACTATTACATGCAGAGAATTTGAGCTCCCCATGATTGGTGGAGATTCCAATGAAGTGTAACATTAGTTGTAGACTAGTCTTGATTGTATAAGTGTTGCATGCAGTTAAATGATCAGCCTAAGGAATTGAGCAATTCAATTTGAGGAATTTCCTAAATAATAGGGGATAATTCCTCAAGGAACATAGCAAGGAAATAGGAGCTCAAGACAAGGAATAAATTGACTAAGTCTAGGTCATAGGCCTTCAGTGAGTAGAGAGATAGGTTGTGCAGTTGCAGGGTAAGCTCAATTGAGAAAATAAATTGTAATATATCTCTATTGATTTTATTAATGCAAGAGGAATTAGGGTTTTTAGAAAATTGCTTTCCCCAGATTAAAAAAAAAATTTCACGTGTGTGATTTCTTAGTTCATTTCTAAATTTTTTGTTCTAAATTTTGGAAATAATGTCCACAGAGCAGTAGAGTAGGTTTGTATCTTGTGATTTTGATTAAAAATTCATGAAAAGTTTAAAATCTACAACATAATTTCTTCATGGTATCAAAGTGGGATTCACATTAGAGTAGGAAGTTTGAAGTTGTTTCTCATAGGTTTGAATTTGGAGATCAGTGTTGCAGGTTTTCTTGTAATGTTCCCAAATTGGGATTGCACAGCAAGCTTGGAAAAATAACGCACTCCTTGGGAGATTGATGTATAGAAATGATTTTTCAGCCCTTGGATCCCTTATATCATCATATCTAGAGTCTATATCCAAAAGGGAAGCAAAAACAAATCAAACTAGGTGTGGTAAACAGGTCTCCCACAACCTAGTCTAGCTAGAAAACACCCTACAAGAGGGGCTGCGGCTATGCACAACAAGAAACTTCAGGAATAACACAGTCTTTGACAATTTAAGCAAGAGGCCATCAAATATAATTAATAAATTAATGTATAGCAGCAAATCAGAAGTAAAGTGAAGCTCTTTCAATATACAGTAAGTTACATGAGACAAGAGAGCAAGATAGCTTCAGAAAAGAGAGCTGCAACATAGATATATCAGCAGAAATGGCTCAAAAACATTATTTTAAGGAGTTGTAGTAGATGCATATTACAACTCATATCTAGGATAGATCTGTGGACAAAAAATAAGATCTGGAAACTAGATAGTTTTCTTTACAAGATCCCCTTGGGGTTTTGACCAAATCATGCACCAATAAGAGTAGATCTAAGATACAAGTTGCAGATATGTAAAATACTGCATTAATTTCTAAATATAACATTACATAACAAAATATTATATCTAAACATAACATGGATCAGCAAGCTAATCCGTGGATCACCAAAGTGAAAGGCAAAGCCCAACACCAGAGATCTCTGATCAAAACTGGAATCAAAACACCATAGAGAAGCTCATATCAAAATAGCACAGTCTATCAATAGAAACAGCGTTGTAACTCAAAATTACATGTATGGCCACTTCCAAGTTGCATATATGAAGCATAAATAGGAGAGGCACTCTTCCAGGAGGTTAAAAGACACACTCCATGAGAAGAGGCTCTCATGCAGATCTAGACTCCCACTTGCTACAACTTGCAAAAGCAAAAAAACCCTCAATGGATTAGCGCTACCAATGTAAGTAGAGCTTGGCCTCAAGCCTGATAGTGGATCAATTCAGCAAATACTCCTCCAAGAAACCTTAAAGGAAGAGGTGAAATCCCTGCATAGGAATTCCAAGCACAATCCTCCATTAAATAGCAGAGAATAGTATTCGTCTAAGCAAAAAAAATACTCAGAAATATGATCAATCAACAACCTTCTCTTGCTGCCTTCCTCTCCTTTCATAAGATGAGAGCCTTTGCAAACCCTAAACCACCTTGATGAGTTAGCTCTTTTCACATGAGGGGCCTCCTTCTAAAACTGTGTTGTCCCTTTAGGAGATACATTGAACCTAGACAACATTGTAGATTTGGTCAAGGTTGACCCAATCTCACAGCTCAAACCCCTTTCACACCTGAAAGTGATTATTTACATGGCACTGATTTAACTGTGTTCATATGGGCATTGATTTATTCAGTCTTCGTATGAGTTTTACATGTCCTCCTTTATTCATTTATTCATGCAACAGAAAATAAAACAAAATTGAATATTCCTCTTAGCTTAGGCTAAGTAGGAATATTACATTTCTTTAGAACTAATAAGATGGATTTCAATGGAATAAGGCTAGATTATGCCTTGTAAGGAACCTATGATTTTTTTGCATGGAAGGATTGCATGGAAGCAGTATTGGATGACAATCGACTACTAGAAAACATCAAGACAGATGTTGCACAACCACCAGTATCCGATGCCCAGAACCGTGCTCAGTGGAAGAAATATGTAGCCAAAGCAAGGAGAATCATATTGGAAGGAGTATAATATAATATTGTCTCAAATATCCATGAAAAGGAAACTTCATTCGCAATGTGGAAATCAATGACAACATTGTTCGAGAATAATAGTGACCACAGGAAGCTGGCACTCAAGGATAAACTTTGAAGTATCAAGATGCAAAAGAATGACACAATTCTACAGTATCTGAGCAGGTTCTCACAATTTTGTGATGAACTTGGTGGGTTCGGTGTTAATTTCCCTGAAGAAGAATTGGTAAGCCTAGCCCTTTTTGGCCTTCCCAAGAGTTGCAACAACTATTAAGATTCAGTGAATGGGAGGGAGAAACTAAAAAATTGGGAGCGCATATGGTCTAATTTGGTATAGGAGGAAATAAGGTAGAATACCAAATACGAGACTTCATCCAAGGGTGAGGATGAATAAAAATTTTCATTGGATGGAAAGGAAAAGAATGGAAAAGGGAAGAAATCCCAATCCAAGCCAGAATCCAATCAAGTGGGCACAAAGAAATGTTTGTCAAAAATTAAATGATTCAATTGTCATGAATTCGGGCACTATGCCACGAACTTTCCACACAAGAATACAAGCAATAAGACCTCAGGAGAAGTATAAGGGGAATCCTTGGCTTCACAATTGAGCTTTAATTTACCCCTATTCCAACATGAATAACATAGTGATGGGGAGTGTGTGGTACTTGGACTCATGTGCATCATTCCACATGACGAGGAATAGAGATTTTTTTTAGTGACTTAGAGGATAAATACTTGCATATGCACATTGAGATGAGGGATGATGGAAGGTACAATGTGACTAGGATTGGTACACTCACCTTTCAGAGTGATTCGGGCTCCCCCCCATGCTCAAGGATGTCATGTTCGTTCTAATGCTAAAGAAAAATCTCATCTTTGTTGCAGTTTTGGAAGACCATGGTTATGATGTGATCTTCATCAAAGGAAAGGAATTCTTGAGACACATAGCCACGAGACAAGTGAAGCAGATATGAGTTCATGTGAAGGATTTGTACAAGCTAGATGTGGATGATTGTATCGCATTGAACACAAAGGTGAAGAAGGTGCAGAGGCACGATGTCAGTGAACTTTGGCATAGAATACTTGGCCATTTGTATCATGGAGCTTTGTATATCATGTAACATATAATCACAAGCCTCCCCAAAGGAGCACTCGAGTAGCAGGATGTATGCAAGGGATGTACTTTGGGGAAGTGTACAAAATCCACTTTCCATGATCGGGACAACAAAGTACATGCAGTCTTGGAAAGGATCCACTCTGATGTTTGTGGACCTTTATAGACAACCTCCACTGCCAAACACAAATATTATTTCATTTTTATTGATGACTTCTCATGGAAGTGTTGGATCTAATTCATGCAAAAGAAGGATGACACGTTCTCCAAGTTCATAGAAGGCAAGGAAATTTTTGAGAGATAAATGGGCAAGAAATTTAAGGCTCTCGGGAGCGATAATTGAGGTGAGTACGTGTTGAATAAGTTTGAAACTTATGTGTAAAAGAAGGCATTTGATGAGAGTTGGCAACACCCCATAACCCACAACAAAATGGGGTGGCTGAGATAAAGAACCATAGAATTGTGCGAGTAGCGAGGGCAATGTTGCATGACCAAGGCCTACCTCTACACTTGTGGGAAAAATCATGGAACACAATAGTCTATTTGCAGAATATTAGTCCTCATCGGATTCAAGGCATGATTATACGAGAGGAGGCTTTCTCGGGGAGGAAGTCATATGTGTCGCACTTCGGGATATTTTGAGCCTTTGTCTACTACCATGTATCCAAAGATGCAAGGAAGAAGCTAGAGCCGAAAATAGAGTTGGGGGTATTTGTGCATTACAAATAAACTCCCCACAACTACCTTGTGTACTTGTTGTCCCTCACAATTATAGTTGTATGAAGGGATGTAAAATTTGATTAGGAGAAAGCGAAGCAGTGCTCTCTTGAGATTTAACTTCAGATCTCGCTAGAAGAGGAACTTTTAGCTCCAAAGCAGGAGCATCGGGAAGTTTTAGAGCAACCACAAATATAGGAGAAAATAATTGATACATACACTCAAGAAGAACCATTTAGACAAGGAATGAAAAGGACCAACGAAGTTGAGAGACTTGTGCAAGATGTAAGGGAGAATGTGGGTGCTCCTTCAAATTAGCGTAGATAGAGAAGGTCACCAGATCGGTACACTAGATACATGGCTCTAATGACTGCGCTTGTAGATATTAAGCCTTCCTCTTTTGAGGAAGCAATAGTGCAACCTATATGGGTTGATGCAATGGTGGAGGAACACAAATCCATTGTAAATAACAGTGTTTGGGAAGTGGTCCCAAGAAAATCAAATAAATCAATTGTGGGTTCGAGATGGATCTTCAAGATAAAGTATGCAACAGACAGAAGCATAAAAAAGTACAAGTCTAGATTTGTGGGCAAGGGGTACTCTCAAATTGAAGGAATTTAATATGAGGAGACCTTTTCTCCTGTAGCAAGGTACTCATCCGTCAAATCAATTTCTGCTTTCGGTGCAGAGATGGGGTGTAAGATCCACCAGATGGATGTGAAAACAACATTCCTCAATGGACTTATTGAGGAGGGGGTGTATATCAAGCAAACAGAAGGCTTCGAGACTTTTTATCGAGATTCTCATGTGTGCAGACTCAAGCGAGCATTGTACGGCCTCAAGCAAGCACCTCATGCTTGTTACACCAAGATCAATAGCTATCTCACCGGTTTGGGCTTCACCAAAAGTGAAGTGGATGCAAACATCTATTATATTTTAGTAGAAGGTAAATTTTTAATTATTGTCTTATATGTTGATGAATTATTTTAACTCGTGATGAGAAATTGATCATATATTGTAAAGAGGATCTTATAAGAGAGTTTGAAATGAAGGACATGGGTCTCATGCACTGCTTCCTCAGATTGGAAGTATGTCAAGGAGATGGGGAATTATTTGTCTCTCATGGAAAGTATGCCAATAAGATACTTCAGAGGTTTCACATGGACAGTTCTAAACCCATGGAGACACCTCTAGCAACCAACTAGAAGAAAGAGGATGCCACTTCAGGTGAAGAAGTAAATGCTATTGTTTACTAGCAGTTCATGGGTTAACTAATGTATCATGTGAAAACATGGGCTAATATGTGCTATGCAATCAATCAGTTGAGCCAAGCCATGGTTCAACCGAACGAATTATTTTGGAGGGAAGCTAAGCATGTTTTATGGTACCTCAAAGGCACTACTCGGTTTGGACTATGGTATTGTTAATCAAGGTTGTAATTGATGCCAATATGGCATTGACTGAGATGTCAATATTCTTGATATTCCTGGTTCCAAATGATGATTCCATGACTCTTGGTTGATATCATCAATGAAGATGTCAATGAAGATGTCAAATCACGAAGAAGTCAAACCACTAATGAAAGAAACCCTAAGAAGTCATTGATCTAAATTTGCATGCACTTGATGATCTAGACCTTAACCCTTTATGTCATATGATGATGTCATACACTTTGATGATACCTGATGATAACATATTATGATGTCATACACTTGATGGTAACATGGTTGGAGATCATTTGAGGCTTGGAAGATTATTTTGGAGTTCTCCTAATGATGTTGCACTATAACATATCACTGCACCATTATGTGATGACATGGATGATGCACTCATTGCTGGAAATTATCATGATGACATGGATGTCCTACATGTTCCTATGATGATTAATAAGCCAAATAATGGAGAATACAAACAATGGAGAAGCCAAACAAAGAAGCCATACTGTCCTAATCATTTTCTACACTAATTAATTCAAGGGAAATCATAAATAAATAAATAACCACATTAGAGGAAACCTTTCAGCATGGGACCTAGATCATATGAAAGAGGATTTTTTCCTCTTTCTAACGAGCCCTTACTTGCCTCGAAACTCCAAATAGTTGGCGAGATATTTATTTTTTAAGTTAAGGGAATTAACTATGAAATTGAGCCAACCTATGCTTAGGACACAAGCCTGGCCTCCAAACAGTGATGTGCCTTTTCAGTTTAGCTTGCAACGACCACTATATATACAATATTTTAGACCTTCATTTCTATCCATCTAATTTGGTAATCTACCACAGAGATCGAGGTACAGTTCACAACTTGTGAACTTGAAGAAACCATAAAAAAGGGAGCATAAAAATATAGAGAAAAAGAGGTGGTTGAGGAGATAAACAAAAGATCATAATTACAACGTTTGGGAAATTATTTAAAGAAGGCCAAGGAAAAAAAAACTCAAATATATACTTGTTTCTTTGGGAAACCTGTGATATGCTTGAAATTTGTGATTAAATGGTTGTACCTAGGCTCATATCCGTGGAGAAAAACTAGCACGGTACTCCCTAATAGAACTCGGACCTGTAGTTGTCTCAAAAATTGGGCTCGGCTCACTTGGAATAGAACCAAACCACAAAAAACTACATAAGGAGGCTTGAACCTAGCAAGCAGTTTGGACCTGTGGTAGCTACAGGATTTTGCAATATTTTTTCATAGTACAGTCTCATATCAAGAACAATTTTGCAGCCTCATAACTTTACCCTATGCCTTTACAAGTGATAAAATGTGTGGTTTTTGGAAGACTGAGATACATCAATTTGGACTAATCTAAAAATCCCACACAATGGAGCTAAGGGTACAACAATTCATTCTTTTATCTCTTGCAGCTTTGACCTATGGTATATTTCCTCATACTTATGGAGGATTTGAGGGTTTAGAATTTTGAGGCTTAGATCTAAGGTGGATATCATACTTGAACTTGTAACATGTCCATTAAGCAACACCTTGGACTTGAGATCAAATTCGTAAGCATATTTGTGGCAGATTCTTAACTTATAGTTGAGGACATTATTAGAGACCCCTTATCGTTGTGTATGCAACACTTTGGAGGAAATTTTTTGGAATAACATTCATAATCTTTGGAGTCGTCTTGAAAGATTAGAGGAGAATATTTAAAGAAGGCTAGTAGCTGACTTCAAGACCTTATTAATAGTAGCTTGTTGAGACACACTTGGACACCCTTTTACCGGATCTAGTATAAGAATTATTGTAGCTTGGGACACTGTTTTGGACAAGTGAAGATGTTGGATAGTGGTTTGGGCATCATATTTGGAACTGGGGTTGTTTGAAGGCTTTTGGAGACAATCTTAAAAAACTAGCAAACTTGTTTCTATGCAGAATTTGTGAAGACCTGCTAGCTTGTGAAAATTTGTGAAGACCTATTGACCTATGAAGAGCCAAGACTAGTAAAGGCTTGTTGACTTGTGAAATGTTCTTGGAAAAGCCTTCATTGTCTTGAATACATTCTTGAGACCTTGATTAAAGCCCTCATGGAGTGACCTTGAAGAAGGTTCTGTGTGCAGATTGAAGACATCTTGTGGAAAAGCCTATTGAAGACATCCTATTAAGAAGCCTTATTGAAGGTCATGAGATTGATAGGGCTCATTGAAGAAGACTTTGGGAGTCTTGAAGAATAACCAAACACATTTTGACGAAGTGAAGTTGAGGGTTGGAGCCCAAGTAGTTGGAGCCTCATAAAGACAAGGCTGGTGCCTTGGAAGATAGGGTTAGAGCCCTAGAGTATTAGAGTCCTAAAGAAACCAGGTCAGAGCCTGTACCAGAGATATGTTTGGAGCGCTGGAGGTTGGTGCATCAAATTGAAATGGTTGGAGCCTAGGAAAGACCAAGTCAGTGCTTGGCACAATACAAATTGGAGCCTAGAAGATTGGAGTCTTCATCTAGGGTTGGAGCCCTATACCACTATTGTACTTTACTTATTGTAAAGAATAAATTAATAAATGTATCTATTCCATCATTTTTCATTTTGTGTTCTAAATATAGGTGATCTAACAGGTAAAATTAACAATTGAAAGGAAATATTGATTCACCCCCCTCTCAGTATTTCAAACAATTGGAATCAGAGTTAGTACCTTCACTCAAAGCCTAACAGCTTGAAGGTTGATCATTAGAACACAAATGGCAAAGCCAAGGAAGAAAGTATCCAATCCTCCTAAAGATGTGTCTTCCTCAACCATTGAAATTGAAGTCAATCAATTTGCAAAGGCTCCATTGTCCTGTTAGCACTCCACCAGATTCCCAATGTTGAAGAAGGAATCCCAACAGAGGTAACCACAGACCAAAAAAGGCTTGGTAGCTAGCCCTACCAAGTCAAAGAGAGCTCTTTCCATAGGGTCACAACCAAGAGGGTTGGAGGAATTAGGTTTTTTAGGCTAGATATAAGTGCAGGGGTTGTTTTTATTTGATTTGGGTTGGGTTTCACTGGATGAAGATAAATTTAGGTCAAGGGAGCTAGGTCAGGGGAAATGAGATAGGGTTACAGGGATTCAATGGGGAAAGGTAGGCATAAGTCTTAAACCTTTAAATATGATTGTGATGAGATGGTTTTAAGATAGATGAGAAACTAGGAAGAGCATGGGATATGTATTCTTCCTAAACAGAGGAAAATGGAAAAATTATGATATATTTCCCTAAAAAGAGCATGAGAAAGTAGGTGTTATGCCTATAAACTTGAAAGAAATCATACAATAGAGATGAAATTAACATGAAAAAAACACATTATAGCATATGAAACTGAAGGAAAAACAATGATAAACATTATACCACATGTATCCCGAAAAATAGTTGCAACTCTTCTTTATTAACTGGCCAAAACTGAGTACAATAGTTCCTTGATCAATAAGCTAACATCCAAACTGATTCCAACCCTTGCTAAGAGTGAATAAAGGGACTAAATAGACATCAAAACAACATGCACTCATCCTCAGGGGTCGAATCCATGAGGTGAGGAAGAGATCCACAAAATACCGAACTGAAAGCTGAAGTGTAGGATGGTCCAAGTGACTCATTCCTAATTACATTCAAACTAATTCATTTTGACTCAATGATAAATTTTACCCAATGAATCTACCCCTAGGTAACTTATCCATAGCATAATTCAATTTACCATCATTAATTACATAGGTAGAAACCTGATTTTCTGAAGTACAATCAAAATTACAGAGAAATTTCAAAAATTTCAGCAAATGGTCATTTGCGCCCTCATTGTATCATTTGCACCATCGATGTGTCATTTGCACCCTCCATGTTCAAGGCCACTTTTGACTGACTTGTAGGTGTCCAAATCAGGCCCAATATGGCTTGTTTGAAAGCCCTTCAAGTCCTCTTTCTGAACATGCCTCTAGTTTTAAAATGAAGATGATTTGACCCCTCAAAATTTCATTCTCCCAAAACTTCTATTTACACATCGCCTAGGCCAAAACAGGGGAAGAAATGTGATTTTTAGATAGTTTTTTGACCTTTTCACCTGTCAAATTTGCTAATAAAGGTTGGAAACATGGTTTTCTGGAATGAATTTTTCGTTAGGAATCCAATGGTAGTCTTATTTCCCTCAAAAAGTGCCCCAAACATTTGTGTAGCGCCTAGGGCATTGCACAAATGACCAAATTTCTGATAAATGCCTCCAAAAAAACTAAGAAAATCCCAAATTTTGCAAAAAAATTTTAAAATGCCTCAAAATTGGTAGAATGGCTGATGATGATGTGGCTACGCTTGGAGGAAATCCTCTGTAAGTATGCCCAAATCCTTCTTCTCTTCCATGGTCAAACCTTCAATCTTTGCATTGGCTCTTTTGAGCTTGGCCATTGCAATTTTCTCCTTTAGTGCATGGTGTTTGACTTTCCTCCTCAATAGGTCATTATCTTTGTTAGCCTTTGCTAGAAGCTTCTCCAATTGCTGATTGGCTCTATCAAGCCATGGCTCCCTATTTTCACTGATCATTATAGCAAGCTTTTCAGTTAGGGTTAGCTGATCAGCAAGCTCAACCTCCCTTTGTCTTTCTAGAGTTAGAGCTCTTTTTAGCCCTCTAGTTCTAGGTCTCTTTCTTGGTGCTTGTTCCTCTTTTTCATCAACCAAGCCATACTTTTCAAGTGTTTCATCTAGCATATCTTTGGATTTTTCAGCCTCCCTTTGAACAGTGATATACTTGACCTTGTCAATGACCTGTTTAGTCTTTAATTGCTCATTCTCCTGCTCAAGGAAGTTTATGACATATTTGGCCCTGTCAAGATTATATTGGAGCTCCTTAATCTTGACATCCTTTCCTTTCATGGCTGCATTAGTGATTTTTTCATTTTTCATCCTCATCTAGGTCAATAAGCTTAAATTCTTGCTCGGTTTCATGAAGGTCCTCCTCATCATGAATGATTTCCTCAATCACCTTTTTTTTTCCTTTGTCCACTTGTTTTATTGATGTAGAAGGCATGGCCCCTTCCACTATTTGTGGAGAAAACACATGCATGTGGCCTCTCTGGTAGGTTTTTGGCAATGGCACAACCTCAACCATACTAGCCCACTTAGGCTCATTGTCCTCGGTCCTGCTAGGTGATCCAACGTCATGATGAGATGGAGATGAAGGAGGTGAAGGGAAATGATCTGATGATGATGAAAGTGTTATGGGTTGAGATGGAGCGATGGAAGTGCATGGTTGGGATGATGAAGGAATATTTTGTGCATGCTGAGTAGATGGCTCTTTGAAAATATAATTGGCTATGAAGGTACTCCATGCAATATTTAGTTGATTGAGATGGTAAGGGACTATGATTTTAATGAGGGAATGATGAAAAATACTTCTCGTTTGTTGTTCATACTCCTTTTCCTATGAAATATATGCCATCTTATCTATGCTCCAGAAAAGGTAGTAGGGTATGTTAAGCATCCTTACCCTAGTGAAATGCATTAAGACCTGGATGTGATAGGAATAAAGCCTTGAAAATATACCTTCACATCAAAATTATTTCATGATTATCTTCATCATTGGTGCATATCTATCTAGGAGGTGAGAAAAAGGAAAGAACCTCTTTTTCTGATTTTTATGTGTTGGTTTTAAGAAAAATTCAAAGTCCTACTTCTCCAAATTACCTTTCTTGAACCATTCTCCCCAACATTTTGGATCCTGGTGGTAGCTGAAATGATAGCATTTGATATAGTAAAAGTGACTCCAGGTAAAATAACTTGGTTCTCATGGAGTCTAGATATGAAAAGTCTGGTCAACATGGGATGGTGTGGGACCCTCTGAATTTGCTCACAAAACTCATAACATCCAACATGTTTGAACCATGTCACAATCGATGGAGAAGCAAAGAGTTCCCTAGAGCTGGTAGGTTCTAATCTGAGTGCTCTTCCTCCTTTATGTGGCCTCCTACCCTCTGTTTCCTCTCCCTTACTGTATGATGTGTTTTTCTCCTCTTCTTCCATGGTGCTTTTATCAAAACCCTAGGGAAGTGGATGGTGTGGAATATGGTTTTAGGAATGAGGAATGGGAAAGAGAAAATGAAGGATATGGTGCTAGGGATGTATGAAAAGGGGGAGGGGATAGGGAGTTGTAGTATGATGGGATTTGGGATGGGGATTTGGGGATTGGGAGCCTAGGTAAATGTAACACCTAGGGCTTAGGGTTTTGGGAGAAACATTTAGGGAAAGGGAATTTTGTAAAACAAGGGTTTGGGAATGGGTATAAAGGTGTAAGGGAGTGCAATTTGGGAATTTTCAAGAATGAAATGGGATACTAGGGTCTTAAAACAATTTTCAAACACCAAATTCTCACCTAAATTTCACAACACTCAACACATGAACTTGATGAAGATGATATTTAATGGCATTAGCTCTTACTGATTTTTTGGAGGTCAATGAGTAGGTTGATGAAGATTTAGAGATAATTTTTTTCCACTTCAGTGTCTTTCTATGGCTTCCTGGTCATTTGTGCAGCGCCTATAGCATTTGCGCCCTCATAGAAGCACTTTCACCCTCTCTTAAGCGTTTGTGCCCTCTTTTAAGAATTTTTTCCCTCACTTACGCATTTTCTCCCTCTGTTAAGGATTTGCACCCTCTCTTAAGCATTTGCATCCTCTCTTAAGCGTTTGCGCCCTGTACTCAGTTTTTTACCAATTTCGCCCAGAAAATCAAAAAATTTCTCTGTTAGAGTGCTTGCTTGGTGTTTGGAGTTGACAAATGAATTTGAAATGATGTCAAGGAGTCATAAATAATTAAGTGAATTTTAATTTAGATTGGAAAACCCACTTTTATAATGTTTCATTTCACCTTTTTGAAAACATTATTGATTACCCATTTCCTTTTATTTTTATACTTTGCAAGATGATGTTGCTGGAGTTTCACACTTTTCACTTTCAGTTTGGCATGTGAATTTTGAGTTGGAAGCTTGGGACAGAACTTATTACATATGATGAGCATAAAATTACATAAAAAAAAAAACTAAATTACATCTCTGTTTTGAATAAAATTACATTTTTGTATGAAAATCATACCCTGAAATCAAAATTACAACTTTAAAAATAATATTTACATGTTGATAAATTCTCTGCAGATGATTGAGAAAGTATTATTTGAGTCACTCTTACACCTTTGTTGACCTTATTGAGATGAAATGGCATATTTATGAACCTTGAAAAATGAAACCTAATTAACCGAATGGGACCTTGAATGACCTAACTCCATGGTTGACTTTGACTAACATAATGACTTAATGAAATGAGCTTTTAATATTGTTTTATGCTCAACAAGACATGAAGATGGGTCAAAAAATGTGAAATTTTGAGGGACAATGAGGTTTTATGACTAGGGCTACCATTAGTGAATCAATTTTTTGCATGATCTAATGGAACGATAAAAATATTATTGAGTGGGACCCCTAAAATGAATATAAAAGAGTGATTTTGATCATTGATGGCATAAGGAAAATTATGACACTAACATCAGCCTTATTGGGGATGGATGCTCCTTGGAGGTGTTAAGAATACCATAGACCAAGTGCCTAAACCATTGGGCCAATACAGTCAAAAAACTTCAAACTGAAATGCATGACTAAATATTGACAAATCAATAACACAAATTGAATTTGAAACTCACTAAAATTGACTGAAACAACGACTCAAAACTTAACTTAATTTTCTAAAAATTGAACTTGAAAATGGTAGAAACTCAATGAAGCTCCATGGCCTTCACTTTGGGCTCCGAACTCCAGTTCTTTTCCACTTCACACTTACAGGAATATCAAATTGATATATACAATGGAGATGATAAATTTTTCACAATTTCAGATAAAAAAAGATAGTGCTTCAGGAGCCTACCATTAACTGGCCCTCCTAATAAATCTTGCCTATATGATTTCTTCCAGGAGATATGAATTTTTTCCATGATAAGCTACAATATTAAAATGCCCTTTCCATAAATTATCGAACTTCCTGTGCTTACCCTTGTCTTCATTCCTAGCATCCCAATGGAGTGCTACATCGTCGATCTTGAAATCAACTTGCTTGGTTTTTCTGTCATAGATTTGCTTTATCTTATCATGGAGCTTGGAAGTGTTTTGAAACACTTCTTCTCTTTTTTTATACAGGTGAATCATTTGGTTTATCTATCATTGTATGTCATTTTCTTCACTTCCCACTTCTTGTAAAAGTTTCATAATTGGGACAGCCAATGAAGAAGGAAAAATCGTGTACACACCGTAAACTGCCTAAAATGGAGACATGCCAATGGATTTTTTGCTTCTTACCTAATCTGCCCACAATGCATTAATTAGCTTCTTGTGCCAATTCTTCTTATTCGCCTCCAACAGATTTTTTATTATGTTGATCAAAGACTTATTGGAGGACTCCGCCAATACGTTTCCCTGTGGATAGTATGTTATAGAATGAACCGACTTAATGTTATACCTGTCACAGAATTCTGTCATCTTCTTTGATTTGAAGGTTGCAGTTTTATCCGTGATGATCTTTCTAGGACAATCAAACTAGGACAAGATGTTAGTTTCTAAAAATTGAATTATAACATATTATGTAGCTTGCATGGTTGGGATCGCTTAGATCCAATTTGTGAAGTAATTTGTGGTAGTAAGTATCCATTTGTGTTGAGTAGATGAGGGTGGATGTATCTCACCAATAAAATCTATGTCCCACTTCTAGAAAGAAGCTTCAACTGAAATGGGCTTTAATGGTAAAGGAAGAAGCTTACGTTTACCTTGGAAAAGTTGGCATTCATGGCAGCTCATGATTGTCTTGTAAAAATCTGCAAACAATGTCAGCCAATAGTAACCCGCTCTCATTATTTTGTTGGCTATGGTCTTCCAGTATAAATGACCTCCAAAATCTCCCTTGTGGAAATCCTTCATCACTTCTTTAGACTCATCTTCAACCAAGCAATTGAGTAACACACCTACAGGATCCTTCCAGTAGAGTGCACTATATAGTATGCAATATTTTGAAGCCTTAATTTTCAAGGACCTGCTCTTACTCTTTGACATGCTGAGAGGACGATTCAAATGTTGTAAAACATAAAAGATATTAGCATATCATGGAGATGATGGAAAGAGATCTGATACCTGAATGAGACTTACACCTTCTTCTTCCTCAGATAGTGTTGATATGAGATTAATGTCAAGTGCGTGTAGATTTGACTCAGTCATGAGCTTGGCTAAGCCTTTCCCTTTTATCAGCTTGGTTCGATTGATCTCAAGGTCATACTATAACAGTGCTACTATCCATATACCTCTCCTTCCTTCTGGATCTATTTGCATGAGTACTTCTTTAACAGTTGCATTTGGAACATATGCAAAAATATGTGAGTGCAAAATATAAAAACGGAAATCCTTGAGTGCTTTAACCAAAGCCAAGGCATGTTTATCGATTATGTTGTATCGTAGGGCTGCATCACTTATTGTGCGACTGAAGAATGCTATTGGAAGCTCTATCCCATCTTTTTTCTGCATTTGTACCGCTGCCAAAGTATGCTCATAAGCAAAAGAAAATATAATGAAATCTAGTGAATAATCAGGACTTGTCAAAACTAGAGCAGTGGTCAAAGAAAATTTCACCGAGTTGAATTAATTATGAGCATATTTAGACTATTTTACATCATTCTCCTTCTTTAGCATGTTAGTTAACTCTCTAAGATTCTCTGCTAAGTTGGGAATGAACCTATGTAGGAAATTCATCCTACCATTGAACGCTTGGACTTCCTTCTTGTTACAAGGGAAATTAATTTGTTGTATCGCTTCAACTCTAGAAGGATCTATCTGGATCCCATCCTTTGAGACGATGTGACCCATAATATTTCCTTCTTCCATAGAAAATAGGCACTTCTTTGGGTTAAGAGATATCCCAAATTTTCTACATTGCTGGAACACAACTCTCAAATGGTGTAAATGATCATCATTTGAATTTGAATAAATAGTCAAATCATCTTAATAAACAACAAAGAAGACATCTTTCTTGTTACCGAATTCTATGTCCATGGCACACTGGAAAGTGGTCCTAACATTATTCAAACTGAACGACATCTTAGCATATTTAAATGTATCCCATGGCGTAGTGAATGATGTCTTATCCTAATCATCCTCATGCACAAGGATTTGATTGTACCATGAGTAACCATCCAACAATGACATCCTGATGGCTCCTAAAACTCACTGAAGTATGTGGTCCATTTTGGGAGGCGGGTAATTGTCTTTCAGTGACACTTTGTTTAGATTTCTGAAGTCTATGCATAGTGTTTTCTCAACTTAGTGTTCCTAAATTGATGTCATAAATTGTCAACCAAGGCTAGTAAATTGTTGAAGTGAAGTGCACTGTATGTGCCTAGGTATCTGTTTCTCACTACGTTGTGTTTAGTGTTTTTCCAATGTTTTTGGTTTTGTGTTTTTATTCTAAGAGGAAAAGAACTAAGTGTTGGTAAAGAAAAGTTTTTGGTCACACTAAAACAGAGCAAAACCTATTCTAAACTATGTATGGCACTTGAGAACAGAAAATACAAAAATTTAACAAAAAAAGAACTCATAACATGAACCCATTCCAATTCATTCATTAGAAATATGTTGGAATAACTTGAGAAAAGGATAAGTTAATGCAATGAGGTTCTTCTAAGTAAACAACAATCTACAATATCACAGTGAAAATCTCATCCATGGCTAGAAATTTGTTGGAACACAATTGGAAAAGATAGTCTGCAACATAGCGAGGGACTCTACTCTAAATTAACCTATGATACTGAAATTAATTTGTTCTGCAACTCAAATCATCACTAATAAGCCTCATTCGAAAGTTAGAAATATTTTGGAATAGTTTTGAAAAAAAAGGCTATTTGTAAAATTATAAGAGATTGCAGAACAGTCAAGGCCTTGAACTGATATCACCAATTCCTGTCCATATGATGATGTGTTGGAAGAGATTAATAACAAGAGTAGTTTGTAAATAATGAAGGCCTTGAAGTCTAATGGAACAGAACTAGCATACAACTAACTAATGAAACTAGAAATACCTTAAACAGAACTGAACAAGAATGCAATCAATCAAACTTGAAATACAGTGAACAGAATTGAACTAGAGTGCCATTAACCTCTGGAGTTTTACAACTAAACTAAAATGCAACTAATCACTGAAATACTACAGCTCTATCTCATTCGGTGTTAGTGATATTTTGGAAAAATTCATAAGAGAAAGACTGGCTGTAACAATTGATGTCAGTGAGCATAAAAATATGAAGTTCAGAAAAAATGCAACTAGACTCTAAAACACCACAGCTATGTCTCATTCAGTGTTAGTGATATTTTGGAAAAATTCGTAAGAACAAGACTAGTTGTAACATTTGATGTTAATGAGCATAAAAACATAAATTTTAGAAAACTACTTGAATTAGGAATGAAACAAGGCTAAAGTTACTTATCTAAACAATATGCACAAAGATTCTCGGGCAGTAGGGGCTCTCTACCACCGGATTAGCATACAAATCTCCTCAAGATTTCCTTAGATCATGCAATGAAGTTGAATGTCTTTCATTAAATGGAAAATTCTTCAAAAACAGAGTAATACGGACTTTCGAGATCTAACAACAAAACATCAATCTAGCTAACTGTCTCTCGGTCTCCCGAGTCATTCTTATAAAAGAAATACATAACTACCCTTGAGAGGAAATAGGGATAAGTGTGTTTCCCAATTAAAATCAAATTAGAACTCTGGTGGAAGCCTCGTACTCTTGCTGGAGACATCTGTAGAGTCCCTGTCCTGGTAGGAATCTACTTCTTAGTTTTGATCTCTGTCACGTGCATAACCACCTATAGATTCTTGCTCAGACTTTGTAGAGAGCAAGAAATGATGGGGGAGTGTTGTGGAATTCAACCATATGCATTTTTCTTTGAAGTGACACCTGTAACCTGTGAGAACATGAAGATAGCTACGGAATAGGCGACTAGCTACAGAATGGCTGCATTTTGTAGCTGAGTCTAGTCAAAAATTACTACAACAACAAAACCACGAAAATATAGCAAGTCTGTCATTGTATACATTCCTAAAGTGACTTTAATTAATCCTATTGATCATTTAAGCTTGTAATTGATAAGGGACAAAGGAAATGAAGTGAAATTGGGTGAAAGAAAAGGACATCTTTGGGGCTCAACATACCCCCACTGCAAATTTTTTGCATGTCCTCATGCAATCAATTTATGTATTCTGAGACTTCTGCTAGGACATCTAAGCTCCTTATTTTGATTTGCATGATATTCAATGGCCTCCTAGGCTTCCTTATGACCAACTCGAATCTCAAATTTATAAGTGCCCTCCTCAATTTTTTGTTTTTCTTCTTCAATTTCTCACTAGCCTTGTACAACTTTTCCATTTGCAGAGAGAGAGTTGTATTCATATCACTTTTACGCTTAACCTGCTCCCTCAAAATTTCATTTTCATTCTTTATGTGCCTATTGAGTACTTCTAACTCATATTTGTCTCTTCTTAGTACATCAATTGCAGATTCTGATGGGCTAGGAGTTCTTCCTCTACTTTCTGAGGCTCTCTTTTCCAATGATTCAACATAATTATAGATTTGTTGTTGTGCTGGGTCTATCTCTGGAGTTTCTTCATCAAGATCCTCTTCGTACTGGTACTCAGGTGATCTAGCAGTTGGTGTCTCTTCATCCTCAATGTTTATGATTCCCGTTTTTCTAACCCTTGTTTTCTTCAATATACCTCTAAACCTGTGGTTTCGTCTTGGTTGAGATGGTCCTTCACCTCTCTCCTTGGCATACCTTCTTATCATCTTCTCCTTTTTAAGTTGTTTCTTAATTTCAGCCAATTTCTCAGAAATTATCTCCTCACTGTCCTCTTGTATGGACTTACCCGTTTTAGTTTCAACAGATTTGGAAATTTTCCTTCTCCTGCTTCTTCTTATAAGTTTGCCTTCATATGGAGATTCCTTGGGTTCTTCAAAGTGATTCCTCATTAGAAAATCATCCCAATTTTCTCCCACCTTTCTCAAATGATGTTCAATTAGGATTTTAACTAGGCCATGGTGGTACAAAGTGGTTTCCAGGAATTGAACCCTCTTTTGAACATTAGAGGCCATTCTCTTTAGGCTATGAAGTAATAAAAAGGGTAAATTGATTTCTTCATCTACGAAATGCATCATTAGCCGAATATGATAAACATAGAGGGTACCAAACCTTCCCTCACAAGTTATAAACTTTTGCAAAATGAGCAACATATTCCGCCATTTATTCTTCAATGCTGAGTTAGGAATGCCCTACTTAAAAATGGAAATATCCATACCTGGTGTTTTGAGCATTTTCCTCCATGCCTCATTATGAAATTCCCTATTTTTGAACCATCGTTCACCTTTCCTGGGTAATTCCACTGCTTCTGCAATGAAAGATTCTGTAATAGTAAATTTAACATCTCCTGTTTCAACTTCTGATCCATTGAAGGACCGTGCAAATGTCTTAGTTACCTCTTTATGAAAACCATTGAATTTTTCCAAAAACTGTAACCACCCAACCTACTGTAGCATTTCTCTAATCTGTGGGTAACCCTCTAAGTATTTGGTTCCGACTGGTTCGAACCTTATTATGAGACCCATGGCTTCTCTTCTCAACCTTCAATTTACTGCTCTTCTATCCACGGTGAAAATGGCTGTTAAAGAGTCACTTTTACCCCAAAGGTGCCTTCTCTGTTTATGCAGTAGGAATTAGCTACGGAAGGATGACATGAAGAGGTTATAGAATGAGTGAAATATGGTGAGGGTGATTCACATGAATTAATGAGTTTGAGAGCCATCATGGAAGAAAAGACCACGGAAACATCTCGTGAGAAATTCAAAATCATCACTGAATACTTCGGCTAGTGACGTGACCGAATAGGTCACTTCAGTACTTAACCGTTAAGATTTAAATGATGATTTGAAATGGCGGAATGAAAGGGATTTTGTTCAAAGTTTTTATGATAGGTTTAATAGGCATGATCAACACGAATAATCAAAACAACTTTTTGAATCATACATGACTTAACTATACTATAACTTTCATATTCTGTCATCATAATAATTTCACAACTTTACCTTTGCCTTTCCTTAAATTTTTGTGGTTTTGATATGCTTTGTCCTCCTTTGAAAGTCATTGATTCTTCAGTCTTCATAATCCCTTTGATTATGCTTGTTGACATAGGTGTGCAGGGTCAATTTGTTTCTGAGCAAGTGGTTGTTGGATAGTTGCCTTCAGGATGTCTGGCTGCAGAATGTCTAGCTGGCTGCAGAATGTCTGGCTACAGAATATACCTGTAGAAGCTTTGAAACATGAATGGAATGTTGTATGAAGTGAATTAGAATGGATTATGAAATATGGTGAAGTGGAGCATGAGTGAGGTGAAATGTAATGGAATGAAATGGATCATAAATATAAAGTGGAGTGAAGTATGAAAAGTGGCCTGCAACTTATGATTTGTATTATTCAATTGTAGAAAGAGATCAGATTTAGAAATCTGAGATGAAAATGAGATGGAACATGGAATGGAATGAATGAAGTATGGATGAAAGGAGTGAATGAAATATGAATGAAATAAGACATGATGGAATGAAATGGATCATAAGTGGAAAATAGGTCTGCACTTATGATTTTATGATAGTTGCTTGCAGAAAAAGAACAAATTTGAAAAGCTAAAGTGTCAGAAGGATTCTGATTTTCACTTTATCTTTTCTGTATAAACATGCTAATCAGTGATTAGTTTTCATGTTTATACTTTATTTCTTTTTCTTTTTCTTTTTTTCATGCATTTCAATTCAGAAAATTCAACTAAGTTGATAAAGAAGAAAAATTCTTCTTCATTAACTTCACATCACTATTTTCCTAGAATCTCTTGACAAATTCTTCTCTTGAAAGTGGCTTATGATACAACTTCAATCTATGACCATTTACAAGAAAAGTGACCTTCTCTTCATCTATTGTCCTAATTTTTATTGCTCCATTATAAAAAATACTCATAATTTCATATGGCCCAAGCCAATGTGTTTGGAATTTACCTTGAAAATCTTTGAACTTTGAATCAAACAAGAGAGCCCAGTCACCTTCTTTGAACTTCTTTTCCTTGATGTACTTATCATGCCATCTAGTCCTTTGCTGTTGGACTATACTTGTTTTCTGGACTGCATCTTGTCTGATCTCATCCAATTCATTAATCTTCTCCAATCTGTGCTTTTGTGCCTCTGTTAGATCAAGTCCTAGCTGAACTGCCATTTTAAAAGTTTGAATCTGAAACTCTATGGGAAATAAAACTTGTTTTCCATAAACAAGTTCATAGAGAGTATGACCTGTTGTGCTTCTCCACGTAGTTCTATTGGCCCACAAGGCTTAAGAAAGGCTGTATGCCCAATCTCTTCTATGTAAATGAATAGTTTTTGTTAGGATCCCTTCAATGAATTTATTGGTAAATTCCACTTGACCATTTGCTTGTGGATGATAGGGAGTATATTTTCTGTGTCTGATTTTGTACATTTCCATCATTTGTTCCACTAGCCTTGATGTGAATTGAGCTCCTTGATCTGTAACAATTTCCCTTGGGACACCAAAACGAGTAAAAATATCCTCACAAAGAAAATTAACTACAGATGCTTCAGTAGCATAAATTAATGGCTTGGCCTCTACCCATTTGGTAACATAATCAGTGCAAACTAATATATATTTCTTTTGTCTTGATGGAGGAATAATAGGTCCTACAAAATCTAAAGCCCATTTCTCAAAAGGTTCAATATGTACCTGAGGCTACAATGGCATCTCACCTGAAGGAGAAGGTTTCCCTACCCTTTGGCAACTGTCACACCTTTTGACATACTCTTTAGCATCATTAAAAAGGGATGGCCAATAGTATCCTAAATGAAGGACCTTATAAGCTGTCATTTTATCAGCAAAGTGTCTACCACAAAGTTCATCATGACATGCCTTGAGGATCCCAAGCATCTCATCTTCCCGAACACATCTCCTAATGATAAAATTTGGACCTGTTTTGTATAACTCATTAGAAACCCATGAATATTTTGCACTATCATAAATGATCTTTATTTTGTTTCTTGCATTCATTATTGAAGGAAATTTCCCTGAAACTAAATAATTAGCAATGTCATCAAATCAAGGAGTTTGAGTAGAAATTGCAAAAAGATATTCATCAGGGAATTGATCTTCAACTGGGGTGTTGTCTTTGATGTTTTGGAGTCTAGATAGGAAATCAACTACTGTGTTTTATTTTCTAGGCCTATCTAGAATGGTAATGTTGAATTCCTGTAAAATCAATAACCATCTTATAACTCTGCCATTAGTAATTGATTTGTTCATTAGATATATAATTGCAGAGTGATATGTGTGAAAAAAAGTTTCATAGCCTGTTATATAGTCTGAATTTGTTTATGGCATGAACAAAAACTAAAAACTCTTTTTCAGTTACAGTATAATTTAACTCTGAAGGAGTCAAATTTTTACTTGTATAGCAGATGGCATAAGGAATCGGGTCTTTTTTTCCCAATACTGCTCCTAAAGTTGTATCTGAGGCATCTGTTGAAATATGAAAAGGTAACTTCCAGTTAGGTCCCCTTAAAATAGGTGCTTCAATGATTTTTGTTTTCAAGGTCTCAAAGGCTAACTGGCAATCATGATTCCACTTGAAGTCACAGTCCTTGGTAAGTAATTTGAAAAGTGGAGATGCTATCTTGGTGAAGTTTTCTATAAACCTTCGATAATATCCTGTAAATCCTAGAAAACTCATAATATCTTTTTGACAACTTGGAATAGATAAGTTAGAGATGACTTCAACTTTTGACTCATCAACTCTAATCCCATCCCTTGAAATGTGATGTCCTAAAACAATTCCTTCAGAAAAAAACATAAAACACTTCTCATGACTTAGTGAAAGATTTGCTTCTTTACATCTCTTTAAAAAAATTTCCAAGTTTGCTAAGGCTTCTTCAAATGTGTTTCCATAAACTGTGAAATCATCCATGTATACCTCTACACAACATGTATTAGATCTGAAAAAATTCCTAGTACTGCCCTTTGAAATGTTGCAGGTGCATTGCATAATCCAAATGGAAATACTTGGTAAGCATAGGTACCCCAAGGATAGGTAAATGTGGTTTTGTCTTGATCTTCAAGTGCTACTTGAATTTGGTTATAACCACTAAACCCATCTAAAAATGAGAAGTACTTTTTTCCAGCTAATGTATCTAACACCTGACCTATGAAAGGTAGGGGAAAATGATCTTTAAGAGTAGCTTTGTTTAATTCTATGTAGTCAATACATACCATCCATTTACCATTTTTCTTTGGCACAATTACCAAAGGAGAAACCCACTGACTATCTGAAATGGGATAGATAAAGTTGACATTTAACAATTTCTACAATTCTTCTTTAACAATTTCCCTAAGATTTGGATTCATCCGTCTTTGAGGTTGTCTGATTGGTTTAAAATTTTCCTCTATGTAGATGTGATGAGTGCAAGTCTTGGGGCTTATCCCTTTCACATCAGTGTACTCCCATTCATATGCAGAAGAATGTCTCTGTAATATCTTGACTAGCTCTTCTTGTTGAGATTTCTCTAGGTTCTTGTTTATGTTTAAAGTTTTTCCTAGAAATATCTCAATTGTAGAGCTGCCAAATTTATCCATGGAATATAGAGACATCTGTCTTGATGATAAAAACTCAATGTTGGATTCTTCTTGAAATTTTTCATGTTTGTATTCGAAAAGGATCTGCTTTTCAAGGTATTCGTAATCCGGCTATCTTCACTAATTTCGAAATCGTGAAGAGATGTAAGTCTTCTTCATCCTCTATCCATTGAGTATCATCTAATTCTGTAATTTTTTTTGCTGGAGGATACAAGGTAAATTTCTTGGTTGAACTACCATCGGAGATATACATATCACCGGATCTACAACTAATGAAAGCATCAGCTGTAGCTAACCAAGGTCTTCCTAATATAATAGGATGCCCTCCTAGATTACTCTTAGGAATTAGGATCATAAAATCCACATGATACTCCCAAGAATCTAGGGACACTGGAATGTCTTCTATTACACCATCACGTTTGATCACAGATCTGTCTGCTAATTGTAATAATGTGGGTGTAAAAAGAAGATTAGGAAGTTTCAGTTTATCCATGATTTGTCTACTCATGATATTGATTGTTGCTCCTAAATCAATAAGTATGTTTTGGATCTCAGTTCCATTGATGTGTATTTTAACAATTGGATTTCTTGGGTCTAGATACTTTAGAATAGCAATCTTACCCATCATGATATCTGCTATTTTTCTTGCCAGTTGAATTTTCTTTGTCTCTCTTATTCTTTTTCCTGTTTTCTTCATGCTCAACTCCTTTATTGTCTTTGCTAAGATTGGAATTTCCTTGATAGATTGCAATAATGGAATCTTAATACAAACATTTTTCAGCTCATCTAGGAAATCATAATTAGGCACCATAATTTATTTTTCTACACCTCTATCAATTTGTAATCTTTCTAGAAAGGGGGGTGTAGAAGTGGATGTTGATTACTGATCTAATATAGGAGTTGAAATTATTGGTTCTTTTTGTTTTGATTTTTCAATATTTGGGTCTTGAAAAGATGTGTCTTCTTCAAGACTTTTATTTACCCGTAGAGAATATTCCTCAGAGCTTTTTTTCTCTTGTATGATTACAAAAGGTTTCTTCTTTTCAAGTATTCTTCCAGACCTAAGTTGAACATCACTAAGGTCTAAATGAGTAATCAAATAGGTTGGAAACTGTTGACCTTCTATCATATATGTGTTCTGAGGATGTTTATTGTTGGGGTTTGGTATGGGTTGGGCAGGTAACTGATTTGTTTTCTAAGGAAATGGTAATGGAAGTGGTGAATTTTGATGTTGTGGATTTTGTTGATTCTGTTGAGGATTTCGTTGAGGAGGTAAATCTGGATATGGTGGATATTGATAATACTGAAAGTATCTTCCATAGGGATTTTGTACTCCTTGTGCCCAAGTTTGATATTGATTCTGGAATTGGGGCCAAGGTTGCTGCCAAGAATTCCAATTTGGTAGGGGTTGATTATACAACTGAGCATGGAATCCTTGTGTTTGAGGTCCTTTCCAAGGCCTTCTAGAGACAAAATTGAGAGATTCTGTGGAATTTGTAGGGATTTCTTCTTGAAAGACAACTTTAAGACCAGGAAGTGAAGGACAACTCTTGATCTCATGTTTTTCTGAAAAAATTACACAGGTCTCTACTACTTTTGCATCCAAAGGGCACTCTCTCAAGGCATGCTTCTTTCTACATTTGGGACAAAAGATTACTAAGGCATCAGATTCAGTTTTCTGCTTGTTTTGTAACTTAAGGGTGTTTATTTGTTCACTAATACTCCCTAAAATATCATATTTGAATTCATCAAGCATATGTCCTATTTCTACCCTACTTACTGTCCCAGAAGCACACTTACTTGCCCTTGCAAGAGCAGGGTCTCTTGGTCCTTTCACAGTTTTAGATTTCCCTCTTGAAAGGTTGATACATAATTCATCTATTTCAGGTAATGTGAACTGAGATATATCCCCTTTTCCCATCATGTTAAGGATATCTAACCATTCATCCCTAATTGTCTTCAACAAGAGAGCTTTCAAAGTATCTTGTTCTAAGTTTTCCATTTTTGCTCTTTTGATGTTGTAGTTAAATCTCTCCAGCAAATATTCCAAATTTTCATCCTCTTTCTGTAACATTTTAAACACTTCCTCCTTATGGTTGACTGGCATACAATAATCCAAATACCTCTCTAGAAATTCCTATTTCATGTCTTCCCATGTCCTAATAGAACTGTTGATCAAACTCATAAACCATTTTAATGCTGCTCCTTTCAATGTTGAAGGGAATAGTTTAAGTTTTTGAGCATCTTATAAGTAGTCATAGGTTCTACATAGGACTTCAAATTCAAATAGGAAGGTTTCAGGATCTTCAGTTTTGAGTCCATAAAATTTTGGAAGGACAGAGGGTGAAATGTTTTTCATAGTTGCATTGGTTTCTTCATCTACTATAGGAAACCCAAAAGAGCTTCCCATTTCTCTTCTACCTCTTCCTCTGCCTCCTTCTTCACCTCTACCTCCTTCTCCTCTACCTCTACCTCTACCCCCTCCAAATAGTGTGTGTTCTCCATTAAAAATTCCTCCTCCCCCTTCTTCTGCCATAGTTGATTCTTCTGTGGAAGTTGAAAAGTTTATGTCCCTTGCAGGGGTTCCTGAATCTTCTTCTAAGACAGGTTCAGTGGGTAAAGTAGAAGGTCTTTCTAATGGAATATCTGATCTTAAGTCCTCTGGAAGTCTAGGATCAGTAAAGGATGGAATGTGGGTTTGAGTTGGAGGTGTGCTGGCTCTTGGTCTTGGTGAAACAAGTGGTGTTCTAGGAATCAAGCTTATGCTTCTTATGAATCTACCCCTTGAGTCTCTTTCTCTACGCATATCATTGTTTTTGGGAGGTAAGAAACAAGGCTACCTAGTTACACTTCCCCGGCAACGGCGCCAAAATGTCTGCTCAAATTAGTGTTCCTAAATTGATGTCATAAATTGTCAACCAGGGCTAGTAAACTGTTGAAGTGAAGTGCACTATATGTGCCTAGGTATCTGTTTCTCACTATGTTGTGTTTATTGTTTTTCCAATGTTTTTGGTTTTGTTTTTTTATTCTAAGAGGAAAAGAACTAAGTGTTGGTAAATAAAATTTGTTGGTCACACTAAAACAGAGAAAAACCTATTCTAAACTATGTATGGCACTTGAGAACAGAAAATACAAAACTTTAACAAAAAAATAACTCATAACATAAATTCAATAACTCATAACATGAAATCAGTCCAATTCATTCATTAGAAATATGTTGGAATAACTTGAGAAAAGGATAAGTTAATGCAATGAGGTTCTTCTAAGTAAACAACAATCTACAATATCACAGTGAAAATCTCATCTATGGCTAGAAATTTTTTGGAACAAAATTGGAAAATATAGTCTGCAACATAGCGAGGGACTCTACTCTAAATTAACCTATGATACTGAAATTAATTCGTTCTGCAACTCAAATTGTCACTACTAAGCCTCATTCGAAAGTTAGAAATCTTTTGGAATAGTTTTGAAAAAAAAGGCTATTTGTAAAATTATAAGAGATTGCAGAACAGTCAAGGCCTTGAACTGATATCACCAATTCCTGTCCATATGATGATGTGTTGGAAGAGATCAATAACAAGAGTAGTTTGTAAATAATGAAGGCCTTGAAGTCTAATGGAACAAAACTAGCATACAACTAACTAATGAAACTGGAAATACCTTAAATAGAACTAAACAAGAATGCAATCAATCAAACTTGAAATACAGTGAACATAATTGAACTAGAGTGCCATTAACCTCTGGAGTTTTACAACTAAACTAAAATTCAACTAATCACTGAAATACTACAGCTCTATCTCATTCGGTGTTAGTGATATTTTGGAACAATTCATAAGAGCAAGACTGGCTGTAACAATTGATGTCAGTGAGCATAAAAATATGAAGTTTAGAAAAAATGCAACTAGACTCTAAAACACCATAGCTATGTCTCACTCAGTGTTAGTGATGTTTTGGAACAATTCGTAAGAACAAGACTAGCTGTAACATTTGATGTGAATGAGCATAAAAACATAAAGTTTAGAAAACTACTTGAATTAGGAATGAAACAAGGCTAAAGTTACTTATCTAAACAATATGCACAAAGCTTCTCGGGCAGTAGGGGCCCTCTACCACCGGATTAGCATGCAAATCTCCTCAAGATTGTCTTATATCATGCAATGAAGTTGAATGTCTTGTTGAGATTACAACAAGATGATGAGCTTAGTGGAAAGGAGTCACCTTCACTAAGTGGGCCCGCAGGATATTTTTGGCGCAAAGTCTATTTTTAGACTATGTCTATTTTTAGACATATGGATCATGTTCTATGAGTTGCAGGATGCTATTTGTGGATGGTTGGTCAAGTCAGAAAAAATAGATGGACTTCTATTTTTAGACATACTGGGCATAATCTATTTTTAGATTGCCAGTCTAAAAATAGATATGTCGAATATTATTAGCTCTTAATAATATTTGGACTATAAACATTATCTTATTCTCTTGGAGCACTTCTGCCATACGATGTGGCACATTCAAATTCGACGTAAGGAATTACACTATTCCCGAGGGTTTAGTGGAGCTATTGCATGGAGACTTCAGTTAGAACTCATGTGACAGAGTTTGGTGGAGTTGATTGAGGAAGTTAGTGGAGTTGTATTTAGTTTAACTCAGTTAGACATAGTTGAGCTAGTTGTATCTAGTCTAACTAATTGATACAGTAGTGAGAGTGGTGTGAATTAATTATTAATTAATTCACTAATTATTAACTCATAAATCAACTAAATAATACATCAGTTAACTTCAGTGCATGGACAGTTCAGTGGAGACCAGTGGAAGAGGTAGGTGAAAGAGCAGGTTGACTATCAGTTGTGACTATACTGGTGCATGAGTTTGCACCACACATTGATGGAGATGCCAATGAGGATTGCGCAGTTCATAACAGAGGTATTCGAACTCATATTGGGCCAATTATTCATCTTGGATTGCGCAGTAGAGGCAGGCTAACAGGTGGAGCAGATTGGAGCATGTGTTTTGCTAGATCTGAGCTTGTGTAGTGTGTAACAATTGGAGATTGTACTGAGAGCTTGTGAGGAGTTTGTACAATGATTGTTACATGATATCTATCATTATAATATACAGATAGTTTGGGGTTTTCATCTTTAAACTTTCCCATAAATATTGTGTTTATATGTGTGATTGTTTAGGGTTTTAACGTGCGCATGTGATTGTTTATATTTCCGCAATTAATGATCAATAGTAGAAGAGGTTATGTATTATGCATGAAGCTCAAATAGTGTGTGATCAGGATAAGCTCAGTGAATAATTTAATAGTTATTCAAATTTCTACATGGTATCAGAGCGATATTGATCATTGGAGAAATTGCAAAACATTGAAGCGGTTGAGTTTTGTGCTGGTGGAATTCAAATTTGCAGTAGTGTTTTCTTGGTGTCAAAGTTGAGATTTCTTTCAACGGATTGTGATTGGAGTATGCCCTTGAAGGCAGCTCAAATTATATTGCATGGAAGGACAAGATGGAGGCGGTGCTAGATGATAATGGGTTGAAGGAGTTCATAGATGTTGAAGTCCCAAAGCCTACTTCTACTGATGCTGCCGTACTTGATGCATGGCAAAAGAAGACAGCAAAGTGTCGAAGGATTCTGTTGGAGGGTGTGAAGGATCACATAGTGTCCAACCTTCATGGTAAGGCTTCTCCATTCTTGATGTGGAAAGCCTTGACAGATTTATTCCAAAGCAAGAGTGGCCAGAGGAAGTTGACGCTCAACGATAAACTCAGAAACATAAAGATGGAGAAAGGTGACAGTATGCCCAAGTACCTCACGAAGTTCACCCAATGCATGGATGAGATGGGAAGTGTGGGGGTGACTGTAGATGATGAGGACTTGGTGAGCTTGGCTCTCTTTGGGCTTCCGAAGAGTTGGCATTCCTATCAGGACTCTGTCAATGGTCGAGAGAAATTGCCAGGATGAGAGCGACTTTGGTCGGATCTTGTGCAAGAGGAGATAAGGTGAAGTACCAGGGATGGATCTTCATCAAAGAACTTTGATGAAGAGAATTGTGCTTTGGCTTCCAAAGAAAAGAAGGGGAATAGCAAGAAAGCTTCTCATTTCGGTGCGAAAGGCAAGAATCAGGACATGTCCAAGGTGAAGTGCTTTCATTGTCACCAACATGGACATTATGCCACAAATTGTCCGCAGAAGACAAAAAATAAGTAGGCTGCTACATCTGCAACTGGAGAGGCCTTAGCCTCGCAGTTTGAGATGGATTTTTCACTGATTGCATGCTTGGTCTCAAGTGTGATGGGTTCAGTGTGGTTTCTGGACAGTGGTGCGTCTTTTCACATGAAAGAAGATCGAGATTATTTTACTGATCTGGATGAGAAAGATCTTGGAGTGCACATCGAGATGGGCGATGATGGTAGATACAGTTCGACTGGTATCGGTACCATTTCCTTTGAGAGGGAGTTTGGTAAGCCCTTCGTATTGAAGGATGTGATGCATATTCCAGGATTGAAGAAGAATCTTATCTCTGTGGCGATGTTAGAAGACAAGGGATATGATGTTGTATTTAGCAAGGGAAAGGCTTTCTTGCGCAGTAAGGCAACTGGTGAGACCCGGAGGATAGGGGTTTGAGTTAATAACCTTTATCAATTGCAGGTAGATGGCTACACAGCAATGGTAGGCAAGGTAGAAAGAGTGGTGAGCTGGGATGATGGCAAGTCGTGGCACCAGAGATTGGGCCACCTTCACCATGGAGCTTTGAAGATACTGCAGCAGATTTCCACTGGGCTTCCTAAAGGCACTCTTGCACAGTCAGATCAGTGCAAGGGGTGTACCTTGGGAAAATTTGTGAAAGCCACCTTTCATGAGAAGGATAGTCACACCACGAAGATCCTTGGGATCAGGTTCTATGAGTTGCAGGATGCTATTTGTGGATGGTTGGTCAAGTCAGAAAAAATAGATGGACTTCTATTTTTAGACATACTGGGTGGAATCTATTTTTAGATTTCCAGTCTAAAAATAGATATGTTGAATATTATTAGCTCTTAATAATATTTGGATCAAACACACCCCATCCTCTGAGTACCTCGCTGGTAAAATAGATGTGGCAATACACATGCGAAGGAATTACGCTATTCCTGGGAGTTTAGTGTAGCTATTAAGATGGAGACTGTGCCAGGAACTCGTGACAGTAGTTTTGGGTGGAGTTGATCGAGAGAGCACGGAGCATGTTTAACTCGCTAAACATAGTTGAGCTAGTTGTATCTATTCAACCGATTGATACACTAGTGAGAGTGGTGTGAATTAATTATTAATTAATTCACTAATTATTAGCTCATAAATCAACTAAAGAATACATTAGTTAACTTCGTTGCATGGACAGTTTCCAAAAGAGACCCATGAAGCAGTTGTAGACCAGTGAAGAGGTAGGTGAAAGAGCAGTGTGACTATCAGTTGTGACTATATTGGTGCATGAGTTTGCACCACAAATTGATGGAGATGCCAATGAGGATTGCACAGTTCATACCAGAGGGATTTGAACTTAGATTGGGCCAATTATTCATCTTGACTTGCGCAGTAGAGGCAGGCTAACAGGTGGAGCAGATTGGAGCATGTGTTTTGCTAGATCTGAGCTTGTGTAGTGTGTAACAATTGGAGATTGTACTGAGAGCTTGTGAGGCATTTGTACAATGATTGTTACATGATATCTATAATTATAATATACATATATTTGGGGGTTTTCATCTTTAAGCTTTCTCATAAATACTGTGTTTATATGTGTGATTGTTTATGGTTATAATGTGCCCATGTGATTGTTTATATTTCCGCAATTAATGATCAATAGTAGAAGAGGTTATGTATTATGCATGAAGCTCAAATAGTGTGTGATCAGGATAATCTCGGTGAATAATTTAACAGTTATTCAAATTTCTACATGTCTTTCATTAAAGGTAAAATTCTTCAGAAACAGAGTATTACGGACTTTCGAGATCTAACAACAAAACATCAATCTAGCTAACTGTCTCTCGATCTCTCGAGTCATTCTTATAAAATAAATACATAAATATCCTTGAGAGGAAATAGGGATAAGTGTCTTTCCCAATTAAAATCAAGTTAGAACTCTGGTGGAAGCCTCGTACTCTTGTTGGAGACATCTGTAGAGTCCCTGTCCTGGTAGGAATCTGCTTCTTAGTTTTGATCTCTTCCACATGCATAACCACCCATAGATTCTTGCTCAGACTTTGTAGAGAGCAAGAAATGATGGGGGAGTGTTGTGGAATTCAAAAATATGTGTTTTTCTTTGAAGTGACACCTGTAACCTGTGATAACATGAATATAGTTGCGGAATAGGCGACTAGCTACAAAATGGCTGCATTCTGTAGCTGAGTCTAGTCAAAAATTACTATAACAACAAAACCACGAAAATATAGCAAGTCAGTCATTGTATACATTCCTAAAGTGACTTTAATTAATCTTATTGATCATTTAAGCCTGTAATTGATAAGGGACAAAGGAATTGAAGTGAAATTGGGTGAAAGAAAAGGACATCTTTGGGGCTCAACACATAGTCGGATTTCATTGGTCTTCTTTCGCACTGGAACCAAATTGGACATCCAAGAAGAAAATCTAATTGGAACAATAATACCTACCTTATAGAGATTTTTTACTTCCTTCTCAATGGATGGAAACAACTTTGGGTTCATTCTCCTGAGCTTCTACCTAAAAGGCTTTTGATCTAGATTTATTAGGATGGTGTGTTGAATGACATATTTATTGTACACCTTTAGATCTGAGTAATCCCAAGAAAACATGTCAGAAAAATCAGTAAAAAAATCAACATATTTATTCTTTACCTCGGGAGAAAAAGAATTTGAAATCTTGATGAACTTTGGCTGATCTGTTGTTCCAATATTAACATCTTCCACGCCTTTTTTTGTGGGAACCAAAGTAGGTTTTCTTGCCACGTCATCTTGATCAAATAATTCTTCCAAAGGTATGAGACCTTTTGGAATATCATTTTCCTTGAGCTGAATTATGTCAATCTTATCTGCTTCGATGACATGGTCATCCTTGTTGTACACTTCATCCATAGAATAGTTCTCAAACTCACCTTCCCTTTGAAGGAAATTGTTCACCTGCCTATTGTCCCCTAATACTTGCCAAAATTGCAAGTTATCAGGAATGGTGTGTCTATGCTTCACATGAATCTCAAATTTTTTATTTTAAAACATTGTAGATCTAAAATTTATTGCAGTAGTGGCTAATGAATCAGCCATCAGATTTTGCAACCTTGGCACAACTTTAAGTGTATGTTCTAAAAACATTCTCAAAATGTCAAATGTTGCATTCCTATATTGCCACATCCTTGGGTTATTTTCTTGATGCTAACCTTTTAATTATTTAATTACCAGCTCTGAATCATTGTAGAATGAAATTCTTCTAGCTCCCAATTTTTTCAAAATTTTCAGACCGGTAATGAGTGCTAGATATTCAGCCTCATTATTCGTACAATCGAATGCTAATTTGTAGGAACAAAATATAACAATATTAGGGACTTTTTTTTTCTGTTGAAATGGGCTACGATCCATCAATCAATGTCAACCTCGTCTTTGCCAACAACACCATCAAATTCCATGCTCCAAAGGCCATCTTCTTCCTCAAGGTGTTGAAAATATTGACTCTAATTTGACACAATTTTCTGATCTGATTCTTAATGTTGTTCTGAACTTTCATCTGCCTTCTCTGATGGTTGTTCAGATATAGTAGGAAGATTATGTTTCTCTTTTTCTTACACCATTATAATGCAATATGAAACCTCAAGAACATCCTCTATTTCTACTAATTGACAATCTACATCATTTAATCTAGAATCATTGTACAAAATGAAGGACTTTAAGTCTATATGTACAACGTTTATAGGATGATTATTAGGCCTTTCCTTGTTTGTGATCATGTATTTCATTATTCTCACGGTATATTTTTCTCACTTGACCAAAGACGGGAATGGTTGCATAGGAAAAGTCCAACTACAATGTACCTCTCAATTTATCCCCCCAGGATCTTTATAACAACATTCCAAAACGTGGTGGAATATCAGCAACCACCACGTCCATCAGGACATTTTTGGCCAGGATCTTCTCTAGGGAGACAACTATATCTTTCATTAGACCAAAACAACGGACATGACCAGAATTGAAAGAATATAAATCATGATATGGGTAGGTTATGTCAAGGCCAAGCTTCTCCATGATGGCTTTGGGCATGAGGTTGTGGGAGGCCCTAGAGTCTAACATAGTGTTATGAAGGATGAATTGGTGGAATTTGAGACAAGTAAAATGGTGGGACCTCACTATCTTCAGACTGACCATCAATTGTGGGATCAAATATTTTCTCAGGTTGATCATCTTCTATATTAACCATGTCGGATAAAGGGTCAACTTTCAAGGCTTTAACTACATGAGATTTATACTTATCAACTTTGACCAATTCAGTAAGAGGAATATACACCTTTAACTTTGAAATTTCTAACTCTAAATTAAAATTTATAGTTTTTTCTACCTCTTTTATGAAAATATCCCTTTTCTCAACATGATCTCTCGGTGCGGTTTCTTTCCTCTGAATATCTCTTTCTTTAACAGGTGCACTTGTCGAAGGATGATTTCTTCTGTTTTGATTTGGAGTTGCAATCTCTTTGCCCTTATTTTTATTGGCTTGAGAAGCTTACTTCTGTGGTACTTATTTCTGCTGAATTGTCTTCTTCAAAGGTGGCTTGATTGGAACATCACGACTCTTTAAGGAGTACTGAATTTGCTGGCAACTAAATGCATTAATTTATCCTCTCTAATAATCATCAGATTTTACTTCTAACTCATGATCATTTCCCAATATGAAGTCTTTATCACTAGGTAAGCTTTCTTTTTCCACATATTCCACATCTTCAGTCAGAAATATGGGTTGGCCATCAACTGTAAAAATAAGGTTCTCCTCTAATGTCGGTTCTTCGTCTTCATCAATCTGAGCATATTTATGCTGTAGTGGTGTTCAAATTTGGTGTTGTTGCTGTGTTTCAGGAGTTCTTTGCTCTCTTTTCTTTATCTAAAACTAAGGCTGTTGTTGCTAGCCTCAGAAGTTCGGATTTCTGATTTGTGGCTACATTTGTCTATCTGAAATAGACATTTTATTGACCATCCTTTCCATGGTCCTAATAAAAGCATCAAATTTAGTGTCAGATGAGGTGGAAGGTTCCTCTTTAATGGTCACTTTACGTTCAATTTTGACTTTTGAATTTTTGATCAAGAGGTTAGCCTCAACACTCATTGAATTTCAGATCATTTCTTCTAGAGTAGTGGGATTTATATCTCATAATGAGTAGGCCATATATGGGTCAAAAGCATTAGGATAACACAAAAGGGCCAAAACAGGAGGTGGTTTCATTTCATTTGGGATGGAGTTATAGATTCTGATGTATCGTGAATTATAATCAGGAACATATTCAGTAGGATTGTGCCTCAGGGAATCATACTCTACAAGGATTTTTAAGGGGTTTTCTTCTCATCCCACCTGGCTAATAAAGCATCAGTTAGTTCAGTGGGATTCCTAATATAACTAGCTACTAGGGCACGAAACCAAGTTTTAACTTCACCGGAAAAAACTTTGTGTGATAATTCGCATCTTGGCATCATCTGCAAATAACTCCTCAAGATATATGAAGGTTGTGATCTTGGTCATGTGCTGACAGGAAATAATTTCAGAGTTTTCATTGAAGAGGGGAAGTCTTTTTCCATATCCTTGTGGAAATCAACAAGCTGACCAGGGAGAATTAAAGGTCCAAAACGAGCCATAATTCCTGCTGAATGTGGTGGAGGAGGGGGGACAAAGGGTGGATTGATCTAAGGAGGTCCTTGAGGGGGGATTTAAGATGATGATAGGATGGATGATGAAACAATAGCTATTTGGGAAACTTCAGGGATGTGAAGGGTTTCTTGCTGGTATTGAATGAAGGCTTTTTCAGCAATATAACTTGAGGTGTTGGCTAATTTTTTGAGCTTGTGATATTGTTTCCAAATTTTGACATTAGTCTCATTTTCAGCCTCAATAAGTGATGGGTTTAACTCTAATATCCAAGGTTCAGGGACTATTGTATTTAATTCAGTCTCAGATTTGGTTCTAAACACTGACAACTCAAATTTGGTATCAAAAACTAAATCTTGAATGGCTACCAAATCATAAGGTAATGAGAAATATCTTACCAAATCTCAAGGAGAAGAATCCAAAGAACTTTAATCTAGCTGAGATCTTTGCTTCCTTATGATTCTTCAGGATCTTCGATGGGAGAAACAGGATCTAGATCAGGGTTAGACCTAGTATATTTTCTTCAAGAAGCCAGATCTGCTATGAGGCACTACAATTATGAAATCATCCTTATGAAACTCAATCCTATCATCCAATGGACCATTTTCCAATAAATATTTTTCATACACCCATGGAAAATCTATCTTTTTCGTTCCCCGGAAATAGCGCCAGAATGTTAGCACTCCTCCAAATACCCAAGGCTAAAGAAGGAATCACAACAGAGGTAGCCACAGACCAAACTTTTGGCTTGGTAGCTAGCCCTACCAAGTCGGAGAGGGATATATCCACAAGTTCATAGCTAATAGGGCTACAGGAATTAGGTTTTTTAGACTATATATAAGTGCAAGGGTTGTTTTGATTTGATTTGGGATGGGTTTCACTAGATGAAGATATTAGGTCAAGGGAGCTAGGTCAGGGAAAATGAGATAGGGTTGCAGGGATTCAATGTGGCAAGGTAGGCATAAGGCTTAACACTTTAAATATTATTGTGATGAGATGGTTTTAATACATATGAGAAGCTAGGAAGAGCATGGGAGATGCATTCTTCCTAAACAGAGGAAAATGGACAAATTATGATATCTTTCCCTAAAGGGAGCATGAGCAAGTATGTGTTATGCTTATGAACTTGAAAGAAATCATACAATATAGATGTAATGAAGATGAAAAAAACACATTATAACATATGAAACTGAAGGAAAAACAATGATAAACATCATACCACATGTATCCCAATAAATAGATGTAACTCTTCTTTATTAACTGGCCAAAACTGAGTACAATATTTCTTTGATCAATAAGCTAACATCCAAACTAATTCCAACCCTTTCTACATCAAAACAAAATTCACTCATCCTCAGGGGTCGAATCCATGAGGTGAGGAAGAGATCCACAAAATACTGAACTGAAAGCTAAAGTGTAGGATGGTCCAAGTGACTCATTCCTAATTACATTCAAACTAATTCATTTTGACTCAATGATAAATTTTACCCAATGAATATACCCCTAGGTAGCTTATCCATAGCATAATTACATTTACCATCATTAAATACATAAGTAGAAACATAATTTTCTGAAGTAGAATGAAAATTACAGAGAAATTTCAAAAATGTCAGCAAATGGTCATTTGCGCCCTCGTTGTGCCATTTGCACCCTCCATGTTCAAGGCCACTTTTGACTAACTTTCATGGGTCCAAATTAGACCTAACATGGCTTGTTGGAAAGCCCTTCAAGTAATCTTTCTGAATATACCTCCATTTTTTAAGATGAAGTTGATTTGACCCCTCAAACTGTCATTCTCCCAAGACTACTATTTGCTCAACACCTAGGCCAAAATAGGGGTAGAAATATGATTTTTAGGTTTTTTTTTTACCTTTTCACTTGTCAAATCTCCAAATCAAGGTTGGAAACATGTTTTTATGGAATTAATTTGTCTTTAGGAATACAATGGTAGTCTTCTTTCCCTAAAAAATTTTCCCAAAAAATTACATATCGCCTAGGGAGCTGCGTAAACGACCAAATTTCTGATAAATGCCTCTTCAAAAAAACTCAAAAAATCACAGATTTTGAAAAAAGTTTTCAAAATGCCTCAAAATTGGTAGAATGGCTGATGATGATGTGGCTAGGCTTGGAGGAAAGCCTCTACAAGTATGTCCAATTTATTCTTCTCTTCCATGGAAAATATTCAATCTTTGCATTGGCTCTTTTGAACTTGGCCATTGCAATTGTCTCCTTTAGTGCATGGTGTTTGACTTTCCTCCTCAATAGTTCATTGTCATTGTTAGCCTTTGCTAGAAGATTCTCCAAGTGTTGATTGGCTCTATCAAGCGATGGCTCCCTATTTTCACTTATCACTATAGAAATTTTCTCATTTAGGGTTAGCTAATCAGCAAGCTCATCCTCCCTTTGTCTTTCTAGAGCTAGAGGTATTTTTAGCCCTATATTTCTAGGTCTCTTTCTTGGTGCTTGTTCCTCTTTTTCATCAAGCAAGCCATACTTTTCAAGTGTTTCATCTAGCATAGCTTTGGTTTTTTCTGCCTCCCTTTGAACGATGATATACTTAACCTCATCAATGACGTGTTTAGTCTTCAATTGCTCATTCTCCTACTCAAGGAATTTTATGACATATTTGGCCCTGTCAAGATTAGTTTGGATCTCCTTAGTCTTGACATCCTTTCCTTTGATGTAATATTCCTAAATTAGCATGCAGCTAATAGGAATATTGATTTTTTCTCTTAGCACCTAGTAGATGAATAAATGGGGAAAGAGACCCATACCTATCTTGAATAAGCATAAAATCCATCTTGATGTGAAAAGGGATCATAATAGTAACTGGATATAGCATTCTCATGTGAGAACAAGGCAAAATGGATGTGGACAAAGTCAAGTTTGACCAAGTCAATAGCATTAATGTGGGAGGAGTGGATCATCTATAAAAACAACTCAATATGAATAAGAATCAGTTTAGACAACTATATGAGAGTTGGATTGAAGACCCTTAGGTGTGAAAAGGGCTGAAGCAGGTTGAAGAGATCAACCTTGACCAAATCAAACAACGTTGTTATGGAGGAGTGGCATTGATGAAGGTACAACGTAGTTTTGGAGGGAGATTGATTGCATGATGGTGGAAACCCTAATGAGTGGGACCCAAGGTGAGAAGGCTCACATAGTTTATAAGGAAGAGGATGGAAGCCATATGGGGTTAGCTTATGAATGATATTTTGATATTTCTGCTTAGACTTTTGCTCTCTTCTATTGTTTAGCTAAGATTGCTCGTGATGTTTAGCACTAAGGTATTCTTGTTTAGGAATTACATCTCTTCCCTTTGAGTAACTCTTGGGAGAGACCTGATCTATCATTCCACACATCCACCATTGGGGCCAAGATTCAGTATTTAGCTACAACACAGTTTCTACAGAATATGGTGGAAATGCGAGCTTGCGAGCTTGCGACTAGGTCGCAGGTCACTGGGTCGCAAATTTTATAAAACGAGCGGGAGAGCAACTCTGTGACCTATGAACAAGTCACGAAGCTGAGAAAAAAAAAACAAAAGAGAAATCTGTGACCTGGCGGCTTAGCGACTGGGTCACAGGGTTGCAGGGTCGCAGGGTAGCAAGTCGCGCTAGGGCTTGCCGGGGTTTTGGCGCGCGCGGCGTGAAGTTGCTTTGCCCTTTAACTTGAAAAACACAGGGCTAAATGGGTCCAGAAAAAGCCAGGGGATAGCTTTTGGAGCAGGATACAGGCCATGAGAGGCTAGATGAGGAACTGTGATAAGTTGGGCAAGAAGGGTGAGTGTTGGAATCAAAAGGGAAACCCTAAGTGACAAATGAAAAAAATGACCAAGGCAGGGGGCAATTTAAAGGCTGAGGAATATAGATATTAGGCAAGAATAACAAAAAAGGTAATAGCAGGAGGAAAATGGCAACTTACTCGGGAAAATCGCGCTCCAGTTGACCTGTCAGAGGCGTTTTTTCTATCCGCTACATATGTAAAATGCGACCTAGCGACCTCCTATATATAAAAGGTTGCACGTGCGGGCCATTAATGAGGTCGTGGGATCACATGGCGAGGTGATCTGAGAGGGATGTGACCTCGTGACCTTGCGACCTTGCGACCTCAAGGTCGCGGGGTCGTAAGGTCGCGGGGTCGCGGTTTTCCACAAATTTGAAGTTTGCAACTCAGCGACTTAGCCTTCCTGACTCTTTACTTAACTTTTCTTTGTGCTTAAGGGGCTCTAAAAATTTTAAAGTGGGGGTTTTTTGGAGGGTGTTGTAGAGGCTACAACAAATGGAGATTCACTGGTCGAACTCAGAGTCTCTGCTGATGGTTGGCCTTGGAGAGGGAGGGAGGGGCCTTTACTAGCTGTTCTTTTTACCTTAAGGTTAGCACTACCTTGCCCTTGGCACCTTGCGAGGTTGCTTGGCCTGCTGGCTTGTTTGGGCGCTGGTTAACTGAATTTCATTTCTTCAGGTTTCCAGACCGAAAGGGTTGGAGAACTCCAGGTGACTACAAGGTCTGGTACGATTATTTTGTCTTCATCATGTTGCTCCGCTGCCTGCGAACCTCTCAGTCCCGGTGGAGTCACTGCCTAGGAGTCATGAACGTTGCTCCGCTACCAGTGAGCCTGGCCAGTACCCCGGTGGAGTCATTACATCACCTCTCTGCGCAGGAAGCCTTTCTCAATCCTTTACCCTCTATTGGTGTGCTATTGCACTTATTTTGAATGTGCCTAAGGAACTTATTTAGATGTGCTCATGGCACTTATTTGAGATGGTCAATTTTTTACTAGGTGGATGAGGGATCCCGACTTATTTTACTTGCAGAGAGGTTGCTCCTGGTCTAATATGAGGACTTTGGTTTTTCCCGGATGTCCTGACGTCACCGGAGTTAACTCTGTTCCCTTCCGATCTAGTTGCCGCTGTATCACACTTTATTTTCGCAAACACCCTTTCAAACTCGCTAGGTGAGCTCCCCACGCTTGATGGCTTGAACTAGGTCATGTGCTACCTTTGGGTGCCAATTACAAGCAATATTTTACCATCTCTTTATTTTGAGGAAGAGACGCAACAACCACGGGAACCTATCGCGGGAGTGGCCCCAGAGTAGCTCCGTGCGCCTTCCCGCTTCATATCATATATATATATATATATATATATATATATATATATATATATATATATATATATATATATATATATATATATATATATATATATATATATATGACAAAAAATGGAACGAAATCAGAAACTATGGTACAGGGGTAGGACAATCCTCTAAGGGCTACTAAGTGAAGTAATGTTTGAGGTCATGCCCATTTATCGGGAGGACCTCGAATCTTCCCTCCAGAGTTTGTAGTCTAAATGTGTGGGGACCCAGTTTCTCCTTAACCTGGAAAGGACCTATCCATAGTGCTTGGAACTTGGAATGTTTTCCCTTCTCTTCGTGATCTTTATCCCACTTAAGAAACAGGTCTCCTACTTCAAATTTTTTACTCCCTGCGGATTTTTTATCCAACCATCTCTTGATCCGGCTTTGGTGGATGGCGAACTTTTCTAAGGTTTTTTTCCTTTCTTCCTCCAACTTCAGAAGTGTGTCGATCCGGGTCTGCAAGGTGGGGTATGGGGTACCATGGCATTCTTGGGACAACTGAAGGGCAGGGAGAGATAAGTGGGGAGGAAGAACTACGTCTTTTCCATACACAAGAAAATACGGGGAGGTGCCGAGTGAGGATTTGGGCGTGACACGGTCGGCCCAAAGAGCGTTGTGCCAGTTGCGCTGGTGGGACAGCAAAGTCTTCTTAATGATGCGGATAAGATTTTTATTAGTTGACTCAGCTAACCCATTTCCTTGGGGATAATAATTTGCAGAATGTTTAAGCACAATATCGTTTTCCAGAGCAAAATCATACAATTTAAAAGATGAAAAGTAAGTTTCATTATCGAAAACTAAGGAAGTTGGAATGCCAAACCTGGTGATGATGGAATGAGTGAAAAATTCTATTACCTCTTGATCATTGATTTGGCGTAAAGGTGTTGCTTCGACCCACCTGGTGAAATAATCGGTAGCAGTAATAATATACTGATGTTGCTTGGAGGAGTGAGGTATGATTTCACCAATCACGTCCAAACCCCACTGTTGAAAGGGTTCCTCCACTGCTACTGATAGTAGGGGGCAGCTGGCCACGCTTCCCGGTTTGCGAATTTTTGGCATTGAGTACACTTCCGTACATATGCATGTGCATCTTTGAAAAGGGTTGGCCAATAGTATCCTGTGCGCATTATCTTGTGGGCGATGGTATCGCCTGCAAAATTCCCTCCAGCTGGTCCGTCGTGCATCTCGGTAAAGATTTTCTATGCTTCACCATGTTCCAAGCAGCATAACAGAACTCCATCGTAATGTTTCTTGAACAGATTACCCTGAATCAACTGGTAAGATGCAGCTTTGAGCCTTATTGTGCGTTTCTTCCGGGCAGTTAGAGCAAGGACCAGGATGCCATGGACTAAATATCCCAAAATGTCAGAGTACCAAGAAGGGCTTCTTTGCTGATTTGCGTGGTCACTCTGATACATGTCGATTTCCTATTCCCAACACTCTTCCTCAACTCCATGTGATTTTGTAGCCTCTGCAGCCATTTGGCATAGTCCTTGTCCTTTAACAGTGTGTGGTGGTTTAAACTATAAGTCATACTCTTGCAGGCATGCCACCCAGTTTCCTCGCCTCTCGCCTAGCTCCTTCTGCACGAACAATGAGCGGACAGCTGGGTGGGGAACGAAAATCGTGACAAGGTTTTTCAAGATGTATGGCCTGAAATGCTTGACTGCTTTGTAGACTGCATAGGCTAGCTTTTCAATTTCAGGGTAGTTCAATTTAGCTCCTTATAAACCAGTACTCATGAAGGATATAGGCCGTTCATCATTGTTGCTATCTTTCTGCATGAGGACAACTGCAAGTGATGAATCTGAAGTGAAAGTATACAGGATAAAGCTTCTGCTAAAATCTGGACTTTGGAGGGATGGTGCTTCAGCTATAGCCTGCTTGATTTTGTTGAAGGCCTCCTTATTCGGTAGATTCCATTTTAAAATCACATTCTTCTTTATCATCCCCTGCAAAGGCCTGACTATCTGGGCGAAATTTGATATGAATTTACGTACAAAATTGATTTTCCCCAGGAAATATTGCATTTTTTTTTTAATTCTAGGGGGGGGGAATCTTGGAAATGGCTTTCGCCCACTCTGGATCTACAACAATGCCCTGCTTATTTATAATGTAGCCCAGCAAATTCCCTTCTACCACAGAGAAAACACTCTTATTCGGGTTGAGTGAAATCTTGTACTTCCTGCACCTTTCGAAAATTTTCTTGAAGTGGCATAAATGATCGCCCCGGTGTTTCGAAAACATGGTGACGTCATCCAAATAGACTACCACACTCCACCCTATCAAGCCACGGAAAGCTATATCCATGGCCCGTTGGAAAGTTTCCCCCGCGTTTATTAATCCGAAGGGCATGCGTCTGAACACGAAGGTTCCCCATTTGGTTTGAAAAGTAGTTTTCAATCTGTCCGGCTCAGCTACCAGAACTTGTTTGTAGCTGGAGAATCCATCCAATAAGGATAACATCTTGGATCCGGACACAGCTTGCAATATTTGTTCCATAGGAGGCACCAGATAATTGTCTTTGTTTGAGGCCTGATTTAAATTCCAGAAATCCATGCACAAGCGGATCTCACCAGACTTATTCCGTACCGGGACCAAATTTGACACCCATGTTGAGTGGCAAACTTTGAAGATGATGCGTGCATGCAAAAGCTTCTTAAGTTCTTTCAGAATCATTGGTTCCAAAGTAGGATGCACTTTTCTGAGCTTCTGTTGGAAAGGCTTCACGCCTTCCTTCATGGGTATCACGTGCTAAATAATCTGAGTATCGTACGTACGCAAATCATCATACATCCAAGCAAATACATCTCGATACTTCCGAAATAGTTGGGTGAAAGCCTACGTCTCTTGGTCGGTACAGTCTTTCCCAAGGTTGATGAAATTCGAGTCCTCACCTGATCCCAAGTTCACCTGCCAATGTGCCAAGGTGGAACTTTGTACTTTGGTATTTGGGGGCTCGCAGAATTAGCTTTGCAGATGAAAGATATTTTCAAGTGACACTATCCCCTTAGGCATGGGGTTCTCCTTGCGTTTATCATGCTCTTCCTGCAAATCTTGATCGTGGTCCACCTCATCTATTTATGCGTCTTTGAATACTTCATTGTTGAGCATAAATTTCAATATCTGTTGATCATCATAAAAAATGCGTAGATTAGTAATATTATCTGGCACAAAGGGTCTATACATAACTTCAATAGAAAAGCCATCCCTCAAAGGGGTAAATCTAGCAGCAGCATTAGCCAGAGTATCAGCTGCTGAATTATGCATTCTAAGAATAGATTTGATTCCAAACACATCGAAAGCAGAAAAAAGACGCCATACCTCTTGTTGATAAGCTTTTAAGTGCGAAGACAAACAATGAATGGTATTGTGTACCTACCGAATGATGATCTCAGAGTCTCCAATGACCTGTAAGCACCTTACCTTTAAATCCAGTGCCTTCTTGAGTCCAAGGATTAAATCTTTATATTTAGCAATATTGTTAGTGCACTGGGACTCTAGCCGACATGAAATCAAGAACTTGTTCTTCCAAGGGTCCAGCACGATGCAGCTTGCACTAGCTCTGTCATGGGTCTTGGAACCGTCATAATACAGGGTCCATACGTCATTTTCTGGCTCCTTCGGGGTTGTAGGTTGGGGAAGGAATTTGGTTCGGTGTGAGACGAGAGTGACTTGGTCTTCTATGATGAGTGTTAGTTCAGACTGGATCTCAGGGCCTACTGGAGACTGAGGAGGATGGTAACATTTGAAAATGGCTTCCAAGAAACACATGCCAAGATCCTCCTGGGCAAAGCTGATGGGTTCATTAGTAGCATCCAAATCAGTCACAGTATATTTCATATATGGTTCACTTTTGACCCTGATTTGGTTATTCCAGCCCTTGTAAGGAAGCCACAGGTGGGACCAGTTGGTGGAAAAATACCCTTGCATCTTGCTGGACCAGTATCTGCTAAGTAATAGGATGTAGGCTTCTGGGATGTCGAAAACCACAATGTCAATACATTAGTGGAATCTAGAGTCGGACGAAAGGCAGATGATGACGTTATTTAGTTCTCCTACAGTTGGCACCTGTAATTTGTCAAGTTGGATAATCCTCGCATCATTTTTCTCTGGGCGGATGTTCAACTTCTTACAAACAGATAGGGGCATGACGTTTGTGGACGCACGAGAGTCAACTAGAAAGTTATGGACGTTGAAGTTAAAAATATCAAAAGATAAGAGGAAGGGAGGAGTAGATCCCGTGGAATTTTCATTGATGGCGTTTACAATAGACTGAACACTCGGACTAGCTTGCGCAGACGTATTGCTCACAGGCTTAGTAGTTGAGGTATGGGCAAAGGCTTTAAGAATGAGTTCTCATTGATTTGTGATACGGGCAAGCTCATAGAGGGAGATGTTGGCTCTCATTTTTTTCATGTCCTCAAAAATGTTATAACTGGAATCAGATTGAGGACTAGGCTCGATAGTGGCTTTTGGGGGCCCCATCGAGAGCTTGCTCTTTTGATTTTCTCGGGTGTTGTTATTCGTGGTCTTCTCAGGAACAGCTTGTTGTTCATTTCCCGGGGGAAGGATTTTCCTTAAAAAATCCCTTTTCTTCTCCTCAAAGGACTGTTCGGGGACTGGTCCTTTGCTCCTAAGGCTATAATTTCGTAAATGTTGGGCCTTAGGATCGCCTTCCATGTTGATATCAGTGACGGTAAGATTGTTTTCTCTGCAGATTATGTCAAATGCAAGAACAGAGGACCCCGGTTCTTCATCTGGGGGAAAGTCTTCATCATGGTCAGAAACAGCATCCTCCCCCGCATCCACTCGGGTTTGATCATCCAGAAGTTGATTTACTACTGTAGGCATGCTGCCAATCCATTGTGGGCATGTTTTTTCAAAGTGGGCAGCCTGGTGGAAAGAACAGAAGTTATCTTTTCCTATTTCCTCCACGTTGAGAACAGTGTTCGGGTTAGACGGAGGTCGGCTGGTGTTGGGGTTGCTCTTTCTGAAAAATGGCTTGGGTGCCTTAGTGCTAGTCGTGGATTCTATACCCTTTCTCTTCAGGTCAAAGAATTCATTTGTCAATAGCTTGAGGGTCTTTGCTATACTCTTGAGGTCAAAAGCATCCTTATCCTTATCCATGGTTTTGGGTTTGGAGGACTAACCTTTCTTCGCGATTGGTTCGTGATCATATCTCCCTTTGTGATCGATTGCTCCTATAGAAATAATGTCTTTTCTACGGCGAGGGCAGCCGCGTAATTTTCCACAAGGGTGGCGCGGGCTTCGCGTTTCACGAAGACAGAAATATCCCTAGGGAGAGCTTTTGTATAGTAGTCTATGGTGATACAGTCATCCAACGCTAGGTTGGGGGGGAAATTTTGCAGTATAGTAGCAAAGCGTTGATTGAAGTCTCTAACCTTCTCTTTCTTATGGCACTTAATGCTGCTTAACTCCATGAGGAGCATGGAAGGGGTTTTGTCCTCTAAAAATTTATGCAAGAACACGTGACAGAACTAGTCCCATGACGTAATGGAGGCACTTGGGAGGGAGCGGTACCAGGTGGCCGCTTTGTTATCAAGAGTGTGCGGAAGTAGGCGACAAGAAACGTCATCTGTTTGAACCCTCATGATTTGCAGGGAAAGATAGAAGCTACTTATATGATCCTCGGCCAAGGTGCCTTTCTTGGGATCAAACTTGGGGAGATGCTTCTCAGAGTGCCTAGACATGTCGTGGAGGGGGCCCAAAAGATCTAATGGGGACTGGGCTATCCAGGCAAGTGATTTCACCCTCCTAGAATGCTCGTGGTGCCTGATCTCAGACTCAGATTCAATCCTTGTTCCTGACGTCGATGCTTCTCCCCCATGGCAAGAGTGTTCATCTTGATATCCCTCATGGTTGGACATATTTCTGAGATATCCCCAATTGTATACAAGTGGCCTGTTTTGGTTTGGGCGGTGGTGGGTGGCACGGTGTCCTTGGCCATGACCTCTATCTCCTCTACCTCCATTCCCGCGGCCTTTTTTCCCCTCACCTTCATTTCTGCGAGCTCTATTTCCCTCGACTTCATTCCTGCGGGCCCTATTTCCCTTGCCCTCATTCCCGTAGGCTCTATTTCCCTCACCTTCGTTCCCTCAGCCTTATCTCCATCGCCTTCCCCAGGTGGGGGGTTTACTTGGTTGTTGTTCTATTGGGTTTGGTTAGGCTGAGGGCCAAGGTGGGGTTCAGTCATGCCAATTTCCTCCTCCTCGCCCACTTGGAGCTCAGGAATTGGTTCGTTATTCTGGACAGTGGTGGCGAGGTCTTCAACCATGAGATTCACCAACTGGGGTATGGAACTCACCAGAGCTCCATTACGAGTGATGTTTTCAGCAGGGGTTCTAGTATGGGTCAAGAAATTCATGATTGGGGCATATCACAAATCCCTGATGAGATTGCGGGCAGCTGGGTGCAAGGCTCTCAATTGCTCTCTAGTAATTTCATAATATGGAACCTCATTCCCTTGAACATCTTCCAAAGGGGGGGGGTAGTATCATTGTTTATGACCTCCCCATGGGGAGTTTGTGATTGAATTTTTCTTGTATGTTGGGAGGATGCCATTCAGGCCCTCCTTCTAGCACCAAATCTATTGACAGGAAAGTCTGTCCGACCAATAGTAGGGGATCTCCCCGGTTAAAAGTCCCAACTATACTCTAAACCGTTTGGAATAGGGATCCCATTCGGGGTGTGGGTCCAGCTACCGCTTAGGTCTCCCTTCTCTTGGTCTCAAAAGAATTCAATGAACCTGCAGACACACACTTATTCAAATGATACCAAATACATGCTTGATGAGTTAAACCGTATATAACACTATGCGTAGCGAGACAAAATAATAAAGCATAAACGCCGAAGGAAATGCTGTTAACAACACATCATTGGGGTTATGCTTGTAGGCTGTTCTGACCACAAAAGAAACAATTCTTTATGGTGAAAACGCCCTCCACTTCCTGAAAGATTTAAATGATAATACAAATTCTAATAAACAAAGTCATTAACATTCATGAGAAAGCGAAAAGAGTTGAACATCATTAACACAAATACTGAAACTATAATACATAAATGATGCCATTTAAAGTGCAGCTTCATTAATCAAAATATGTTTGAAACTGTATAAGAAATACTCATAGTGTTCGCACAGAAAAACACATCAGGTCCAAAGGAGTTTTGACAAGTATCTCATTCATATGCAAAAGAGTGTTATCCTTCAATACAATGCTCTATAACTCTTGAGTCCCAAAAAAAGGATCCTCTACATTTTCCCCGGAGGGAGTTTTATAGATCAAAATTTTCCCTTTGGGCTTCCTGACTCTTTGCCTGCCCAACTGTTGAGCTGCCTTGCGACCTAGAAGGGAACTGTGACCTGTGACCTGGCTGGGCAATGTGACCTGCGACCTGGATGGTCAGCGCAACCTGCGACCTGTTTCCAAATGCTACCAGCGATCTACTGCCACCTGATTATGAAGATGTGCGCGCAATCGTGAGGTCAGGGGCATCAATCTGTTGTCCTTTGAGGAAGTTTTTCCAAGTCTGATAATCTACTGCTATGGGAGAAACCAAAGGGACCTCTTCTTTCAATCGATGCATACACTCCAAGGCATTTGGGACTAGAGTCTCCTTCCTCTACGAGATCAAGTTGGAAAAAGAGGCGAGCTTGGTGTAGATCCAGACTGGCGTGACAAGAAACTTGCCCAGGTTCTCTTGTGACGCTGCAAGGTCGGGAGTGGTAGCAGCTTGCTTAATGGGCTGTAAAAATGACCGGATCTCCTAATCCACTTGTTCCCAGGTCTTCCCCTCGTCCAATGCACCCAATGATGGAATGTGATGTAGGATGTGCATCGAATCGATGCCACTGATCAGGTGTTCGTATGCAGCCATTACCTTGTCTAAGTCCTTGGATAGCTTATCCTTGGAATGCATTTTCATACGGATCTGGACTTTGGCATCTTGCGTGTGAATCCAGTCCTTCTTTGGAAAATTTTTGGGAGCCTAGGGGTACCGCACTGTCCATTCCATCATTCTGTCCAAGGCAGCTGAGGCTTCCTTCAGCTTCTCGTGCCTTTGCTTAGTTTCCGTTTGGGCTCTCACCAAGGGGGCGACTGTTTGTTTTATGGTAAATATTTCCCCATAAACTTGCCTCATGGTAGTCTCTAATATATCAAACTCCCTTTGAATGGTAAGCGGCACTTCATTGACAGGGGGAGTTTTGTTTCAGAGTTGCTGAACCTCCTCTCTCAATGTTGTCTTTTCCCGTTCTGCCCTTGCCTCCCGCTATTGTGCTTCACGTAGCCTATTTTGTAGAGATAAGATCTCTCTACTCATTCTAGTTACATTCTCTTCTGTGGCTACAACGAAAGCTGTGACACCTGATGCTATCATCATAGGATTAGTCCTAGTATCGATGACTATGTATTTTCCCATCGTGACTGTGGATGAGGCAGAAGCATTTTGCGCCAGGCATCTCCTTTTCTCCTGTCAGATTTTGAAGGAGAATTAATCGTACGTGAGCCTGGTGAGCTCGAATACCTCCTCCTCTTGCCCCTGGGAGGAACTGACATCGGAGAGCATGGCTCGTGTACTGACTAGAGGTACCTCAAGGGGAGATACCTCGATGTTCTCTAGCATTGCATCCTCCTCTTCTTTCTTTTTATTTTCTTCCTCTTCTCTTCGTAGGCATTCGGCTTCTGCCTTTTCATGTTCTCTCTTCCGCTTGAGCTCTGCTTCTACCATTGCTTCTAATTCGACTTTCCTTTTTCGCTCACCTGCTGCATCTTGCTCTACTTTCTTCTGGCGGTCGAATTCCATTTTATCTAACTCTTTCTTGAGTTCCCGTTCTGCTGCAGCCTCTGCCTCTTGTTTCTCCTTTTCCTTCTTGGCCTCCTTGGCCTGATTTTTCTTTTGCTCTCACTTTAGGCTCTTCTTGCACTTATCTTCATCCTCTTTCATTTTCTTCTCTCTTTCTTGCTGGGCTTTGGCTTCTATTTCTTTCTGTTGGGTAGAAGTACTGTGCCCTGTATTGGTTCGAGGATTTTTAGCCAGAGAAGAAGAAGCGCCTCCCAATTTACGGCTCCTGTCTTCCAAGGTTTGGTCATCTGGGTCTTCTTGATTAGATTACGCCCCCAGAGCAAGTTGGCGGTCTGCATTATACCAGTTTCTTCTTTCATGTTCGCCTAGGCATTCCATGTGTTGGTAGTTCCATTTGAACTTTTCCCTCTTGTAGTGATCAGGTACTATCCTTTCTGGGTCATAGGTCCGGTGGTCTAATGCCCCCAGGTGGTAGCTTTTAATCTCTTCTGCTTCTGCCTCTACCTCCCAGAAATCTTTGATTGTGTAAGCACCGATAGTGAGGGGTAGCGTAGGCCACGGCTTCTTCTTATCCCTGGACAAGACCCTAGAGAAACCGAAAGACATTTGGAAACAGACCTCTTGCATGAGCATTTTGTCTATGACAAATCGAGGCATAGCATGTGGGGCCTTGAACGAGCCAAAGACACGGATGAATGTGTACTCGGCGAATGGGAACCAATGCGCCACCTTGCCTAGCATCTCCATGGCTCGCCAAGATATGCAAGGAGTGTCTTGGCCGAACAATTTTCTGTAAAGAGTGGGGATGAACACTTGAGAGATCAGCTCTATGTATTGTTTATACCTGGAATCCCAAAACACCTTGGTTTGTAAGAGGATTGCACGGGTATGTTTTGGATCCCAGTTATGCACCCATCCCTCAAAGTACAACCTTGAACAAACGACATCCAACAAATAAGAGGCCATGTAGAATTTAGAAGGCAATCTTTCATCTAGTACCAATGTCGAGGATATGTTTGTATGAATGGAGGTCACCAATATGCTGGCCCAGTTGAAATGGGTGTCGTGCGCTGTGACATACTCCATGAGAGTTTCCCATGTTCCGCTGAAGGTGGTGGCATCGGGGCACCCGTAAAATCTGCAAAGCATGGAAGCCACCAATTTATATACTTTCCTAAGGCCCGCCACTGGATATTGCAGGTCCTTATTGACCTTAAATTTCTCAGGCTCCTCCCACTACTTCTTTAGAGAATCAACTATAGGGACTGCATGGGCGATAGCCCATTCTTCTGTGAAGTCCTCTTCTTGCTCAGTAAAAGAGTAATAAACATGAGCATCTGAGCTTTTGAGTGTCGCAAAAGCCTTGCCTTCGTTGTCCCTGATTACGAACTTCTTGCAGTCAGTTTTCTGTATAATCCAATATATCATCTATGGGCATGGGAATATAGCTGGATGGGCACCTACAAGATGTATCTTAGACCTTTTGACCTGTATGTATATCTCCCAATCAGGGAGGTCCTCTGGGAATTCTATTCTAGCGAACTCTTGGTACACTTGGTACCAACGCATGTTGTCCCCTTTGGAAAATTTTCATAGGGTATCCCTGTAGATCGGGGGTGGAGACATTGGCATGTCCATCTCTACGTCCTCCACTGCTAGGCTCTTGTATTTTTTCTGAGATATCGGACGTCCCATGTCGCTTGAATCTTAGCGGACAGGTATACACTCTAAGTCTTCTTCGAATTCACCTGTCATATTCATGAAAAAATCCTAGGATAAGAAATATTCCATGATGATACCAGACTAGGTACAGCTTATCAATTATTTCAATTGGGGACATAGGCAGAGCTGAATAAGCGGCCTACTGGGTCGTAGGGTCGCAAGGTTGCGATGTTGATATTTTGAAGAATTTGCGACTTTGCGACCTTGCGACCAGGTCGCGGGTCGCTGGGTCACAAGTTGTGAAAAAATGGAAAAAGTGCGACCTTGCGACCTTGCGACTAGGTCGCGGAGTCGTTGGGTCGCAAGTTGTGAGAAAATGGCGGGAATGCGACCTTGCGACCTTGTGACTAGGTCACGGGTCGTTGGGTCGCAAATGTTATAAAACCGGCAGGAGAGAAACTCTGCGACCTGCGACCAAGTCGCGAAGCTGAGAAAAAAAAAATGGAAGAGCAATCTGCGACTTGGCGACTTAGCGACTGGGTCGCAGGGTCGCAGGGTCGCAGGGTAGCAAGTCGCTCTAGGGCTTGTCGGGGTTTTGGTGCACGCGGCGTGAAGTTTCTTTTCCCTTTAACTTGAATAGCACAGGGCTGAATGGATCTAGACAGAGCCACGGGATAGCTTTTGGAGCAGGATACAGGCCATGAGAGGCTGGATGAGGAACTGTGATAAGTTGGGCAAGCAGGGTGAGTGTTGGAATCAAAAGGGAAGCCCTAAGTGACAAATGAAAACAATGACCAAGGCAGGGGGAAATTTAAAGGCTGAGGAATATAGAGATTAGGCAAGAATAACAAAAAAGTAAACAACAGGAGGAAAACGACAACTTACCCGGGAAAATCGCGCTCCATTCGACCTGTCAGAGGCGTTTTTTTTATCCGCTGCATATGTAAAATGAGACCTAGCGACCTCCTATATATAAAAAGGTCACACGTGCAGGCCATTAATGAGGTCGCAGGGTCGCATGGCGAGGTGATCTGAGAGGGATGCAACCTCGGGACCTTTCGACCTTGTGACCTTAGGGTCGCGGGGTCACAAGGTCGCGTGGTCGTGGTTTTACACAAATTTAAAGTTTGTGACTCAGCGACTTAGCCCTCCCGACTCTTACTTAACTTTTATTCGTGCTTAAGGGGCTCCAAAAATTTTAAAGTGGAGGTTTTTTGAAGGGTGTTGTAGAGGCTACAATAGGCCTATATATTTCCATCACTTATAGCATGATTTCAGTCTGGAATTACGTTATTTCTCGAGTTTAGCTTCAACAGGGGATCTTGTGGTTCTTTTTGGGAGTTTTCCTGTGATTGAAGGGTTCATCCTTTCATGGGGGAAGACCTTTGATCAGATCTGCATCAGATCTACATTATTTCAGCCTTCTATACTCATGTGCTTCAATTTGTAGTGATTATTCAGTCTTAGTTCTGAATATCACCATTTGTATTTGGGTGTACTCCTAGAGACCCTTCTCCTGTTCTCTTGGACTTGTATAAAGGAGACTAGATCTCAATTTTTGGGCCTCATTGATTAATATAACAAAAATATATTTTGTCTCTCATATTTTTGAGTACAAACCCTTAATAAATTACGCCGTCACTTTCTGTAGTAATTTCTGTGTGCAGTAGTTTTGGGGTTTCATCATTTTTGAGCTACACTAGGTGTGGGAGGCTTGTTTACCTCACCTAATATGATTTTTTCTAATCTCCTTTTGGATTTAGATGTAATATTGTCAGATCTAATGGATCCAAGGGTTTATTTTAATTTTTATAGCATATATTTCTGAAAATTCATTTTCCATGCATATGTTGTTGAACATTCCCATTTTGGGATACTACAGTGGTATCAGAGCATGATCTTTGGCTCAACCTGTGAAATTCAAGCCAAGATGCTATAAGAAGAAGGAAAGGTCAGAATGATGGAGAGAATGAGATTTGTATCATCTTTTTTTATAACTATGAAGAACCTCTCCAAGGAGGTTAAGCATAAAGAAGAGAAGAGAAGCAGTGAAACTTCTAGAGGGTTTCAAGAAGAGGAAGGACAATGTACTTCCTATTCTCAAAGGAAAGAAACAAATTTGTAGAAAGCTCCAAGGCATTACACCTTGCCTTTCCCTTTTGAGGAATAATACAAGAGGCATGGAGATTGAGGGCACTTGGAACATGAGATCCTAAGTGGATACCTTGCAGGGTGAAAGTATCAACCTAAGGATTTCAAGGAGACACTAGCTCTTCATCAATTTATTCAGCTGGAAGAAGAAAGGATGCCCTACAGAAATAGGAGGATGAGGGGCAATAGATTTCTATTTTCTACTTTTGATGGATCATCCACATGTATGTCAAAGTCTTGGGTGATGAAGCTAGATGCATTCTTCCTACTACATCCAGTAGTAGAGAGAGAGGCAGTTGAGATCTCAGCCCTGCACCTTGAGAGTAAGGAAATAATTTGGTGGTTCAGCCATGTGAGTCATGCAAGAGTGTTTAATTTTGCAGATTTCACTCAAAGGGTAATCAAGAGATTTGACAAGAAGAAATCAGAAGGGGAAGAGCCTCCACCACCACTTGAGGAGATTTGTACCAGCGCTGGTACAACTATGGAGGATCAGCCTTCATCCTCAGCAGATGGGGAAGCCAACACATTGGAAGGAGGAACCCTTGTAGCCATACAAGATGTTCCCAAGCTTCACCAAGTTATGCATGAATTTCCACTTTTTTTTTTATTTCAGCAAATCTTATGGAGGGATGTGGAAATCTGCCTTTGCATGATCTAGGATCAACACATACTGTTGATTTGGAGCAGCAGGATTGCATTGCACTGTGCAACCTTGACTTGTTCAAGGAAGGGATGAATCATCATCCTAATGTGCCATGATTGAGCTGCACACAACACTTGGGGTTAGAGTGTGGGATTTTGAAGGATAGGATGAACTTTATCCTAAACAATCTTATACAAAACCATATGTTCATCCTTGAGCTAGAGTATGAGACAACAAATACACCATTGAGGAGATTAACAGTGCTGTCATTAAGTAGCAGTGAGGAGGTTTTGCCTCCATCACACTTGGACCGTTATGGATTCAAGATGGTAATTGGTATGAGATCTTCTCTAGGAGGTCTCCAAGGAGTTGCATTTCAACATCCCATGAAATGCAAAAGCAGAAATCTAATTTGGGAGTATGATAGTCTTAATTGGAGGGGTACCAAGGTGGAACATGGTAGGATACATCCACATACGGATGAATGGGAGTTGATAGAGAGCAAGATTTTGGTGATCCACTTATATATTTTTGACACTGGGTAGTAGGAGGCATGGCTACATTGGCTACTCTTGAAAGAGTTTTTCCATCATGAGATATATCCTTCTCCAAAGGGTATGATGCTGGAGGAAACTTGGCAGGACACTTGCATCATATGGAAGCAAATATTTTGGGTGCATTATGTTTATATGATCTCTTTCATGACAATCAACATATTTTCACTTCATTATTTGCATGATAGAGGTGTGAGGGGGCAGCAAGAGTCATTTTTTCTATGGTTACTCTTGGGAGAGTATGGGTAGAATTCTTCCCATACTTGTCATGATATTTCCGAAGAAAGGGATGGTACATTCAAAGTGCAAAGAGGATTCCTTTTAGCATTGGAGGATAAGGAGAAGATTACTCCACATAGCAGCATGATGGTGGATAGATTTTTCATGTGGAATGTCAAAGGAATAAGTCATGGAGTGACAAGAGCCTTATCACTAAGGCCAATAGCGTTGTCACTTGGGAGTATGTTTCTATTGATGGAGTGTTCCAAGGGGAGTATGAATCCCTTCATTTTGCAGAATTTTATGAGGATATTATCATGGGAGGACTCATCCATGGACTCCACTTTCATCCTACTCATTATGCATGGTAAGAAATACATTTATGTACTTACTGATTATTTCATTGAGTACTTGCATCTTCTCACCATCTATGAACAGTGCATTGCTCCACAAGAGGGCAACATTATTTTTGGGTTACATAGTCATTCAAGGACCTATAATTATGATAATAACCCTTCTCTACATGGCTTTGGTCAAGTATGTTGTTATTTTTATTATGCTCGGCTGATATATATTATTGCTTACTACCACATAGTCGATTAGCAAACGTGCATAGCTAGTAACTTGTTGGAGGACAACTTGCCACATGATGTTCTAAAACAAAAATTGAAAATATTGCGTTGTACCCACTTGAGAAACCATTTGTATCATCCAAAATTGCACATAACCTTCAGAATTTTTCTGATTTGGATGCCATATGGTGATGATGTGCCATTCATTTTGTATGGAATGGTTTGGGCCAGCATGATCCATGACTTTAGAGAGAGGATCTTTGAAGATCCACTCTTCTTCTTATCACTTGAGGGAAACATTATTGCAGCCCAAGATCAGTAGATACTCTACACTTATCATAAGTGGAGAGAAGGATAGCATGGGGTAGGCTATTTTTTCTACCATGTTCAGTTATTCAGCCCACCTACATTGCAAGAGAAAAAGGTGGATGAGATTCTTCATGAGTTACCATTTTGGAGGGTGGCTCATTTTGTGTGGATGATAGCTTAGGGATGGGGGATTCATATGGGGATGGTAGGTCCCAATATATATCATATCTCATGCCTCAAGAAGGCCTTTAGACAGCCCATTTTTTCCTCCATGGATGTTTTACTTTTACATGATGATACCTATTTGGGATGCTCACCAAAAGCTAGCTTGCATGCTTAGGAGGGGCAACTTGGAGATGTATTGATGAGACAACATCTTGATCCTTGGAGGATTTTATCATATGAGGATGCTACAGGGGGATAAGAGGAGGCTCTTCAATTCTATCCTTGCAGTTTCTTGAGGACAAGCAACATCTGGGAGGGGAGGACTGTAATATCCCTAAATTAGCATGCAGCTAATAGGAATATTGATTTTTTCTCTTAGCACCTAGCAGATGAATAAATGGGGAAAGAGACCCATACCATCTTGAATAAGAATAAAATCCCTCTTGATGTGAAAATAGATCATAATAATAACTGGATCTAGCACTCTCATGTTTGAACAAGGCATAATGGATGTGGACAAAGTCAAGTTTCACCAAGTCAACAACATTAATGTGGGAGGAGTGGATCATTTATAAAAACAACTCAATATGAATAAGGATCCGTTTAGAAAACTATATGAGAGTTGGATTGAAGACCCTTAGGTGTGAAAAGGGTTGAAGCAGGTTGAAGAGGTAAACCTTGACCAAATCAAACAGCGTTGTAATGGAGGAGTGGCATTGACGGAGGTATAGCGTAGTTTTGGAGGGAGATTGATTGTGTGATGGTGGAAACCCTAATGAGTGGGACCCAAGGTGAGAAGGCTCACATATTTTATAAGGATGAGGATGGAATCCATATGGGTTTATCTTATGAATGATATTTTGATATTTCTTCTTAGACTTTTTCTCTCTTCTGTTGTTTAGCTAAGATTGCTGGTGTTGTTTAGCACTAAGGTATTCTTGTTTAGGAATTCCATATTTTCCCTTTGAGAAGATCTTGGGAGAGACCTAATCTATCATTCCACACATCTGGCATTGGGGCCAATCTTCATTCTTCAATTACAATGCATTTTCTACAAAATATTGTGTTGAGTTGCAGGATGTTGCAATGGAGGGTTGAGAAACCCACTTTCTGAGTTGGTTTTACATAGGAGGAAGGATTACTGCTTATGGGAGATCAATTTGGAGGGTTCTTGAGCTCATTTCAGATATTTGGAATTAGGCCAATATATTTCCATCACTTACAGCGTGATTTTAGTCTAGAATTGCGTTAATTCTGGAGGGCAAATTCGGCAGGGGATCTTGTGGTTCTTTTTGGGAGTTTTCCTGTGATTGAAGGGTTCATCCTTTCATGGGGGAAGACCTTTGATCATATCAGCATCAAATATACATTATTTCAGCCTTCTATACTCCTATGCTTTATTTTTTAGTGATTATTTAGTCTTAGTGCTGAAGATCACCATTTGTATTTGGGTGTACTCCTAGAAACCCTTCCCGGGTTCTCTTGGACTTGTATAAAGGAGACTAGATCTCAGTTTATGGGCCTCATTGATTAATATAAAGTAGATCTATTTTGTCTCTCATATTTCTGAGTATAAACCCTTAATAAACTATGTGTGTCACTTTCTATAGTAATTTTTGTGTGCAGTAGTTTTGGGGTTTCAACATTTTTGAGCTACACTAGGTGTGGGAGGCTTGTTTACCTCACCTAATATGATTTGTTTCTGATCTCCTTTTGGATTTATATGTCATATTGTCAGATCTAAGGGATCCAAGGGTTGATTTTTATTTTTATAGCATATATTTCTAAAAATGCATTTTCCATGCATATGTTGCTGAACATTCCCATTTTGGGATACTGCATTTGATGGTTGCATTAGTGATTTTTTCATTTTCATCCTCATTTAGGTCAACAAGTTGAAATTATTGTTATGTTTCATGAAGGTACTCCTCATCATGAATGACAACTCCAATCACCTTTTCTTTTCCTTTGTCCACCTATTTTTTTGGTGTAGAAGGCATGGCCCCTTCTACTATGTGTGGAGAAAACACATGCTTGTGGCCTCTCTAGTAGGCTTTTGGAAATGGCTCAACCTCAACCATACTAGCCCACTTAGGCTCATTGTCCTCAATCATGTTAGGTGATCCAATGTCATGATGAATGGAGATGAAGGAGGTTAAGGGAACTAATCTGATGATGATGAATGTGCTATGGGCTGAGATGGAGGGATGGAAGTGGATGGTTGGGATGATGAAGGGATATTTTGTGAATGTTGAGTAGATGGCTCTTTGAAAATATCATTGGCTATGAAGGTACTCCATGCAATGTTTAGTTGATTGAGATGGTAAAGGACTATGATTTTAATGTGGGAATGATGAAAAATACTTCTCATTTGTTGTTCATATTCCTTTTTCTGGGAAATATATGCCATCTTATCTATGCTCCGGAAAAGGTAGTAGGGTATGTTAAACATCCTTACCCTAGTGAAATTCTTTAAGAGCCAGATGTGCTAGGAATAAAGCCTTGAAAATATGTCTTCACATGAAAATTATTTCATGATTATCTTCATAACTGGTGCATATATTTCCATGAGGTGAGAAAAAGGAAAGAACCTCTTTGTCTTATTTTTGTGTCTTGGTTTTAAGAAAAATTCAAAGTCCTATTTCTTCGAATTACCTTTCTTGAACAACTTCTCCCCAAAATTTCGGATCTCGGTGGCAACTGAAATGATAGTAGTTGATATAGTAAAAGTGATACAACTAAAGTAACTTGGTTTTCATGGAATCTAGATATGGAAATTCTGGTCAACATGGGATGCTGTTGGACCCTATGAATTTGCTCACAAAACTCATAACAGCCAACATGTTTGAAGCATGTCATAGTCAATGGATAAGCCAAGATTTCCCTAGTGCTGGTAGGTTCTAATCTAATTTCTCTTCCTCCTTTATATGGCCTCCTCCCCTCTGTTTCCTCTCCCTCAATGTATGATGTTTTTTCTTCCTCTTCTACCTTGGTGTTTTGATCAAACCCCTAGGGAAGTTGATGGTGTGGAATATGGTTTTAGGAATGAGGAATGGGAAAGGAAAAATGAAGGAGATGGTGTTAGGGATGTATGAAATGGGGGAGGGTATAGGTAGTTGTAGTATTATGGGATTTGGGATGGGGATTTGGGGATTGGGAGCCTAGGTAAATGTAACACTTAGGGCTTAGGGTTTTGGAAGAAAAGTTTAGGGAAAGGGAAATTTATAAAACAGGGGTTTGGGAATGGGTATTTGTAATTGTGGGAAGGGTATAAAGGTATAAGGAAGTGCAATTTGGGAATTTTTAAGAATGTAATGGTATAATAGGGTTTTAAAACAATTTTCAAACACAAAATTCTAACCTAAATTTCACAACACTTAGCACATGAACTTGATGAAGATGATATTTAATGGCATTAGCTCTTACTCATTTTTTGTAGGTCGATGAGTAGGTTGATGAAGCTTTGGAGATGATGTTTTCCACTTCAATGCGTTTATAGGGCTTCCTGGTCATTTGTGCAACGCCTATAGCATTTTCGCCCTCACAGAAGAATTTGCGCCCTCTCTTAGGAATTTGCGCCCTCCCTTAATCATGTGTGCCCTTGCTTAAGAATTTTCACCGTTTATTAAGGATTTGTGTTGTTTCTTAATCGTTTGTGCCCTCTGCTCATTTTTTTACCAATTTCGCCCAGAAACTAAAAATTTTGCTCTGTTAGAGTGCTTGCTTGGTGTTTGGAGGAGACAAATGAATTTCAAATGATGTCAAGGAGCCATAAATACTTAACTAAATTTTAATTTAGATTGGAAAACAAAATTTTATAATGTTTCATTTCACCTTTTTGAAAACATTTCCGATTACCCTTTTCCTTTGATTTTTCTTCTTTGTAGGATGATGTTGCTGGAGTTTGGCACTTTTCACTTTCAGTTTGGCATGTGAAGTTTGAGTTGGCAGCTTGGGACAGAACTTATCACATATTATGAGCATAAAATTACATATAAATTAAAAATAAATTACATCTCTATTTTGAATTAAATTACATTTTTGTATGAAAATCATACTCTAAAACCGAAACTTTAAAAATCATATTTACATGCTGATAAATTCTCTGCAGATGATTGAGAAAGTATTAATTGAGTCACTCTCACACCTTTTCTGACATTATTGAGATGAAATGGCATATTTATGAACCTTGAAAAATGAAACCTAATTGACCTAATGGGACCTTGGACGACCTGACTCCATGGTTGAATTTGATTGACATAATGACATAATGAAATGAGTTTTTAAGATTTTTTTATGCTCAACAAGACATGAAAATGGGTCAGAAAATGTGAAATTTTGAGGGAGAGTGAGGTTTTATGAATAGGGCTACCATTAGTGAATCAATTTTTTGCATGACCTAATGGAATGTTCAAAACTTTCTTGAGTGGGACCCCTAAAATGAATATAAAAGAGTGATTTTGATCACTGATGGCAGAATGAAAATTCTGACACTAACAAGTTCAATGGAAATTTTGATATATGGGAGGCAAGAATGAAAAATTTCTTGAAGTCTCAAGGAATTGAAGTTTGGAAATCAGTGATTACTAATGATACGATGGAAAAATAATCCAAGGAGTACAATACAAGAGCAATGAAGGAAATTTTGAATGGGTTTCAAAATTCTGTGAAGGGCAATTTTGAAAAATGTTCGTTAGTGAAATTCATGTGGGACAAAATTCATGATCTTCACTCAAAAGGAGTGTTGACAATAATCTCTAGTCAAGAAGATGACTGAAAACAATAAAGAATTTTAGAATCCATCAAGGAAGCTGAAGATAAGAGAGATGACAACAAGGCTAAAGATGACCTAGAAGATGAAGAGAACAAAGAAGACTTTGAAGAAAAACTTCTAAATAAACTTATGGCTTCCATGGAAGAGATTAATAGTTTGAAAAATGAAACTGAGGAACTTAGGAAGAAAGCGCAAGATGGTAACCAAGAAAAGACAAGGAAGGAATTTGACTTTGTCAAGCTTCAAGTACAAGAAAGAGATGAGGAGCTCGCCAAACTTAAAGAAGAATTTCATCAAAAAAAAGCATCATGAGGAAGTCATATCTATGAAAAATCAATTGGATAAGGCAAATAAAAGGGAAGAAACTTTGTCAAGCCACCTTGAATAAAAGACTTAAGAGTTTGAACAATATTGAAGTAGAGATTGGTCAATACAAGTAAGAGGTCTCCTCTCTCAAATCTCAACTAGAAGAAAAGGATGAAGAAATATTCATACTAAAATCAGACATCAATCTTCTCAAGGCTGAAACATGTGAAGCTACAAGAATAAAAGAAGAAATACAGAAGAAACTAGTCATGAAAGATTAAGATTGTGAAAAATTAAAAGGACAAATTGTCTCTCTTAAAAAGGAAGTTGACTTGCTGAATAAGAACTTAAAGAGTTCTCAAACCCTAGATGACATCCTAAGTCATCAAAGATCCCCCCTTGATAAATAAAGTCTTGGAAATGCAGGTGAACCCTCAAGCAAGAATGATAATGCTTCAAAGAACAAGGATGTGAGGAAGCCAGGAAGAAATGATACTCCCAGTTCTAGAAAAGTCAAGAGTAAAGATGAAATTAGAAGAAACCCTACTCCAAGGAGATTTTTAGATGGTGTCAAGAATACAAAAGTAAATGAATATCATCAAAGAATCCCAAGGAAAAAAATACTTCAGAAGTACATCAAGGAAATCTTCATCTCCCAGGTGCCAAAGTATATTTCTTGGTTATTGCTATTCTTGTACAAACTTTGGGCACATGGAAAAATATTGTAGGGCATATCACAAAGACAAATATAATGGTCCCTGACAATCTTCTAGAAGCAATTTTTCAAGAATAAGTCATGATTACTCATTCATGAACAAGATGAAGTGCTTCAATTTCCATAAAATTAAACATATGGCACATGAGTGTAACTTGACTTGGGTCCCTAAAACCATGACAACCAAGAGAGAGAATAAAGTTACAAAAGTATGGATAAGGAAGAAAATTGGTTTCAAAAATCTCTTGAACACTCCAGCCAACAACACAAGTTTTTGAATTGATGAAGTCATCCTTGATATTCCAAGTATTTGATGTTGAGACTCTACCAAAAAGAGACCATAGAGTTAGGGGGACATTAATGGCTCTTGAGCTTATGATTCTTAAGCATTCTTGCAAAAGCTATCCATGAATGGACCCTATGAAATCCTTGATGAGTCACACATGGAGAATCATCCTTTGATAGATCATCTCTCGAGAGAAACTCTATTGAAGAAATGTAGACACATCTATAATGGACCACATTTCCAGAAGGAATAACACCATGACAAGAGGAGTAATATAACTATGAATAATTACTATTGATGAAGAAAAGAAGCAGCTCGACATGGGGATTACTTGAGCACCCCATTTTCCATTGATGTCAAAGGGAGAGAGAATATTGGAAGGGAAAGAATATTTCCATCAACGAAGATGATGATGTCATGACTCTTGGTTGATACCATCAATGAAGATGTCAAATCACAAAGAATTCAAACAACTAATGAAAGAAGCCCTAATAATTCCATGATCTAAAGTTGCATGCACTTGATGATCTAGACCTTAACACTTGATGTCATATGATGATGTCATACACTTTGATGATACCTGATGATAACATATGATGATGTCATACACTTGATGCTAACATAGATCATTTGAGGCTTGGAAGACTATTTTGAATTTATCCTAATGATGTTGCACTATAACATATCATTGCACCATTTTGTGATGACATGGATGATGCACTTACTATTGGACATTATCATAATGACATGGATGTCCTACATTTTCCTATGATGATGAAGAAGCCAAATAATGGAGAAGACAAACAATGGAGAATCCAAACAAAGAAGCCATATTGTCCTAATCATTTTCTGCACTAATTAATTCAATGTAATTCATAAAGAAAAATGTTTTCCACCACATTAGAGGAAACCTTTCAACATGGGACCTAGATCATCTAAAAGAGTAATTTTTCCTCTTTCTAACGAGTGCTTACTTTCCCCGAAACTCCAAATATTTTGGGAGATATTGATTATTTAAGTTAAGGAAATTAACTCTGACATTGAGCTGACCTATGCTCAAGACACAAGTCGGCCTCCAAATAGTGACGTGCCTTTTTAGTTTAGCTTGAAACAACCACTATATATACAAGATTTCATACCTTCATTTCTATCCATATAATTCATTAATATACCATAGAGAGCGAGGTATAGTTCACAACTTGTGATCTTAAAGACACCATAAAAAAAGGGAGCATAAAAATACAGAGAAAAAGAGGAGGTTGAGGAGATAAAAAAAAGATCATAATTACAGCATTTAGGAAATTATTTAAAGAAGTCAGAGGAAGAAAAAAATCAAAGATATACTTGTTTCTTTGGGAAACCTGTAATAGGCTCGAAATTTATGATTACAGGGTTGTGCCTAGGCTCATATCCGTGGAGAAAAACTAGCACAATACTCTTCAATAGAACTCAGACCTGTAGTTGTCTCAAACATTGGGCTCGAATCAATTGGAACTAAAAAAAACCACAAAAAAAGTGCAAAAGGAGGCCCAGACCTACCTATGACTGTAAACTCCTGTAGCAAGCAGTTTGGACCTGTGGTAGCTACACGATTTTGGAATCTCTTTTCATAGTACAGTCTCGAATCAAGAACAATATTGAAGCCTTGGGACTTCATCCTATGCCTTGAACAGTGATAAAAGGTGTGGTTTGTGGAGGACTAAGATACATCAATTCAGACTAATATAAAAATCCCAGACAGTGGAGTTAAGGGTACAGGAATCCATACTTTTATCTATTGCAGCTCTGATCTATGGTATATTGCCTCATACTTATGGAGGATTTGAGAGTTTACACTTTGGAGGCTCGGATCTAAGGTGGATATCATACTTGAACTTGTAATTGGTTCATTAAGCAACACCTTGGACTTGAGATCAAATTCATAATCATCTCTGTGGCATATTCTCGACTTCCAGTTGAGGATATTATTAGAGACCCCTTGTAGCAGTGTATGCAACAGTTTTGAGGAAAAATTTTGGAATAACATTCATAATATTTGGAGTCATCTTGAAAGATTATAGGAGCATATTTAAAGAAGGCTAGTAGCTGACTTGAGGACCTTATTGACAGTAGCTTGGTGAGACACACTTGGACACCCTTTTAGCAGATCAAGTAGAACCATTATTGTAGCTTGGAACATTGATTAGACAAGTGAAGATGTTGGATAGTGGTTTGGGCATCATATTTGGAACTAGGATTGTTTGAAGGCTTGAAGACCTGTTATCTTGTGAAATATTGTGAAGATCTATTGACTTGTGAAGATCCAAGACTAGTAAATTCTTGTTGAATTGTGAAATATTCTTGGAAAAGCCTTCATTGTCTTGAATAAATTCTTGATACCTTGATTAAATCCCTCATGGAGTGACCTTAAATAAGGTTTCATGTGCAGACTGAAGACATATTATGGAGAAGCATATTGAAGACATACTATTAATAAGCCTTATTGAAGATCACGAGATTGATAGGGCTTATTGAAGAAGAATTTGGGAGCCGTGGAGAATAAGCAAAGACATTTTGACGAAGTGAAGTTGAGAGTTAGAGCCCAAGAGGTTGGAGCGTCATAGAGACAAGGTCGGTGCCTTGAAAGATAGGGTTGGAGCCCTAGAGGGTTAGGGTCCTCAAGAAACCAGATCGGAGCCTATACCAGAGATATGGTTTGAGCCCTACAGGTTGGTGCCTCAAATTGACAAGGTTGGAGCCTTGGAAATACCAAGTCAATGCTTGGAAAAATATAGGTTGGAGCCTGGAAGATTGGAGTCTTCATCTATTACTGGAGCCCTATATCATTATTGTACTTTACTTATCATAAAGAAGAAATTAATAAAAGTATATATTCCATCATTGTTCATTTTGTGTTCTAAATATAAGTGATCTAACTGGTAAAATTAACAATTGAAAAGAAATATTTATTCACCCCCCTCTCAGTATTTCCATCAATTGGAATCAGAGCCAGTACCTTCACTCAAAGCCTAACAGCTTGAAGGTTGATCATTAGAACACAAATGGCAAAGCCAAGGAATAAAATCTCCAATCCTCCTAAAGATGTGTCTTCCTCAACCATCGAATTTGTAGTCAACAATTTGCAAAGGCTCCATTGTTCAATGGAAATTTTGATATATGGGAGGCAAGAATGAGGAACTTTTTGAAGACTCAAGGAATTGAAGTTTGGAATTCAGTGATTACTAATGACATGATGGACAAAGAGTCCAAGGAGTACAATACAAGAGCAATGAAGGAAATTTTGAATGGGTTACCAAATTATATGAAGGCCAATTTTGAAAAATGTTCGTCAGTAAAAGTCAAATGGGACAAAATTCATGATCTTCACTCAAAAGGAGCATTGAAAATGATCTCTAGTTAAGAAGATTATGGAAAACAAGAAATAATTCCAGAATCCATCAAGGAAGTTGAAGATAAGAGAGATGAAAACAAGGCTAAAGAAGACCTAGAAGATGAAGAGAACAAAGAATACTTTGAAGAATATCTCCTGAATAAAATTATGGCTTCCATGGAAGAGATTAACAGTTTGAAAAAGGAAAATGAGGAGGTTAAGAAGAAAGCACAAGATGGTAACCAAGAAAATACAAGGAAGGAATTTGACTTTTTCAAGTTTCAAGTCCAAGAAAGAGATGAGGAGATCGCCAAACTTAAAGAGGAATTTCATCAAAACAAAAACAAAAAAACATCATGAAGAATTCATATATATGAAAAATCAATTGGATAAGGCAAAGAAAAGGGAAGAAACTTTTTCAAGACACCTTGAAAAAATACTTAAGAGTTTGAACAATCTTGAAGAAGAGATTGGTCAATACAAGGAAGAAGTCTCCTCTCTTAAATCTCAAGTAGAAGAAAAGGATGAAGAAATCCTCAAACAAAAATGATACATCAATCTTCTCAAGGCTGAAACATGTGAAGCTACAAGAATAAAAGAAATGGAGAAGCAACTATTCATAAAAGATGAATGTTGTGAAAATTGAAAGGAGAAATTGTCTCTCCTAAAAAGGAAGTTCACTTGCTGAATAACAACTTAAAGATTTCTCAAACCTTATATGACATCCTAAGTCATCAAAGATCCACCCTTGATAAATCAGGTCTTGGCTATGTAGGTGAACCCTCAAGAAAGAATGATGGCAGGCTACCTCTTTCCACACAATCTTCTATCTCTATGCATATAAAAATAATGCACTTCAAGTTTATGCCAATAATTTTAAATCTAGGCAATTTCACATCACTGATGCGGATGCACTTTTCTTCAATTACTAATTATAAAACCAAACATCCCATAAATTCAATTCTCTATGTGGAAGCTTATATATCTGGCTTACATCCTTATGAAAAAACCCCTCTTATGATATTCAAATTGGTATTCGAATATTTCAATTTAACCCAAAGTAATAACTTCGGTCTCACTCACAATAGTATCTATGTGTCAATGGTTTATAAATCTACCATATTTCCACACCCTTTCAAGCATTTCAATTGATTAAGTCCCAACTTTGAGATAAAGGTCAAAGTCCTACACACATTCATCCTACGTGGACATTTCATCGATTAATTTCGACTGCGTTAAACCAAAAACCTTCATACAATTATCCCATGTAAATACATCATTCCAAAGCTTGAATTTTGGGATAAAATATAAAGCACCAGCATGTATTAAAACAAACTTTCGGGCCCACTGAATAATTTACCTCATTAAACCATACACTGCTTGATGATGTGAGCACCATCGATCCTTTGATGGATATCATCGGATAGATATCGCATTTTTTTTAAGCCCAGAACTTTCACTCGAAAATATTTTGCGAAACTCGTGGTTTTTAAAAACCACTCCAGGCTACGTGTCACATGCCGAATACTATCGCATTTTTTTTTTCGGATTCCACTTACCATTTTTTAGGAGTGCGAGACTGTTGGTTTTGTTTTCAAACCCAACTTTACTGTTTCCACAGTTCGGGTTCCATTTTATTGACTCAATGTTCTGGTTCAAAATTGCGTTGTTAACCAACGTGTTTCCTTTGAAGGTGTTGATCATAAAGTAACACCAGTCATTTTTGCGAATGAACCTTTGGACAGAATTATACCAAATGCTATGACTGATGTCGAAACGTTTAAAAAAGTGGGTCAAAAGGAAGACGAGGATGTGACAAGTATTGCGCTTAGAACAAAGCCCGCGCACCCGAAAGGTCAAAAGGTTAAGAAAAGGGGTAACAATATCACAAAATGTGCAAGGTTTCTATTTGGTGCCACTTTCCGCCTTTGTGATTTGCGATCATCACAAATCGCATCCATCGCAAATCGCGTCCATCTCAAAACACATACATCGCACTTCCTGCCTTTGCGATTTGCGATCATCGCTGTTGAGGAGGTAAATCCCCTCTGCGGACAGAGGTGATCCCTACTAGCCCAGCAGGGGTCTAGCAACAATCACGAAATGTTACGATGCAAGTTCCTAGTTACGAATGAAAGGACCAAAGATGGAGGCCTACCTGGAATCCAATGCTACGATCTGAAGAAGAGAGCGTTCCCGTTCCTCAACCTCGGCAGATCACGATCCTCCACGATCTCCGCGGATGGACACCTGCACATGCAAGAAACAAACAGATAGAAGCATAAAATCCAACATATGCAACTAAATATCAGTCAGAAAGGATACTACTCATATTAACATAATTGAGAACAGAGTGGAACCATAATCGTAATCATTCATTAAATAACAATCGAAAGAGATTACAACCAATGTTCTGACGTCGTGGTCTCCTTCGGATGGGTCTCCAGTCGTTCACGTCCCGCAAAGCTCGCCAGGGAAAGGGAAAACCTCTCCAGAGTCTCTCGACGATAGTCTCCTTACTTGAGTCGGCCTTAAGGGAAGAAAGAGGGCTCTTACGGCACAAAGGCTCTTGGGAATTTGGAGATTCAAAGCTTAGGCACTTCAAGACTAGCTTGCAATGGCAATAGGCAAGCTTTTATAGATGGGGAAGGAGGGAGTTGGGATCCCTATTATGGTGGGATTGGCCCTATCATCAAGGAAGGTTCCATGAGAGGTGGCAAACCACTTCCCTTCCATGGAACTCCCGTAGCCAAACCTCCCAACTCAAGATAGGCAATGGTTTCTGAGTTTGTTGAAACACAACTTCCGCCATATTTATTTAAAAAACACTCCTTAAATTGGTTGGCGCGACTACTGCTCTGGGACAGAGCGCCAGTTAGCGCGGCCTCTTCGTAGGATTTTCCCCATTGGCGCGAGTTCTGAACTGTCTGCCCGCGCCAATGCAAAAGGAGATGTTTTTCATGATTTTTTCAAGGAGATGTCTTTAGGGCAGTTGAAGCTCATGCTTAGAGGAATGCATTGATGATGTTTTCAAGGCATGGAAATTTTCACAGGTCACAAAATGGGTCCTCCATTGTGCGAGACGGGGAATGGTAGGGACGGTGACAAATTACTGTGTAACAGATGCATCCTAAAGTATGAGTCCCGAGAGAGAGAGGGGTGAAATGCTTTACGAGAACATGCTCAACTGAAGCCCCGCCGTCGGAGAACCTGCGCAGAAAAATACAACTAATATCTCAAGTACATGATGTATATGTGGTATGGGCGCAGCCATCCGAAACAGAGTACACTATAATCCGGATCCAGGGTACGGGCGCAGCCATCCAGCGAGGATAAAATAAATAGACTCAGGTATGGTCGCAGCCATCCAATCAGTGAGTCATGTACATAATGATAATAATCCACAATCGCAGCCTGGATTACAACAGACACAATCCAGGGTCTTACGCTCCATCTCGACCCAAACAAAGTACAAGTTCAAGCATGCGAATATGTGAGCTGAAGTCGAACATGCAAGAACATCGTCTGATTACCAGCCAATGATGAAAGCTGTTAACAGACGCGAGAGGAACCACCAATAATGACAATGGTCCTCAAGGTACTACAGGTACAATCTACGGCGTGTGAATAAATGAGTTGGCGTCGAACACCCGCAGAATCACTCGATCGGAGGTCAATGATGAAAACCTCACGTCGAATGCGACGAACCTGCCATTGAGGCATGCAGGCTCCAAGGTACCATAAAAGAGTCTCTAGATCAACTTCCTGGATAATGAGCTGAAGTCGACAGGAAGTGATCTTGATCGAAGGTGGGCCATAATGTTTCCCACATCATCGACACGAGACAGAGGAACATGATGTTTTGTTGTGAATCAAGATCGTATGAGAATCAGAGGAAGGTTGATATTTGCAGAGGCCAACTTCTCTTGAACATATAAACGACACGACAGTGGACTTGGCAGTATTTGACATCAATAGATCAGAGGTCATGGTGACAAGGCAATGAGCAGAGGAGAGGTAAAAAGGGATTATCCAAACCCACGGAGGCAAAGTGAAGAAACGAGATGAGATGTCCCCAACCCGACACGAATGCAGACAAGTGCCATGTTCAAGAGCGACATACTGCCGACGACAACGAAAATGGTTCCATTTTTCCCCACCATTTCTGGCAAGTACCCCAATTATTTTTGATAACAAGCTTGAAGGGGATAGCATATGCTTGTAATATAAGTCCGCCCTTCGGGCGAATCCATCCTAGTGCATTTAACGAGTCCTAGGAAGGAGGAACTCGGAGAACGTCATTTCGACTGGATCCGATGTCATCAGGGTTTAACGAGTCTGACAAAGGGAGAACTCGACATCTTTTCATGTTTAGAGAGTTTGAAAAGACAGCAGAAAAGTAAACTCCACAGGTCCCTTTTCGTAAATAGTTCCTCAGATCCGAAAAGGTAGAAAACAATATCCGAGAAAACCTCATAGTCGCGATAGGCTAGGGTATTCCTTTTTTGTAATCAATCCATCCCAGCCCAAAAAAGGGGTAAACGTATACTGGGTAGATGTCGATTCGTGTCCATTTTAACGAGATCAAAATGACAAGGGCCTCGGCAATCTTTTCATGTTTAGAGAGTCAGAAAAGAGCTAAAATATGACTCCAAAGTGACTTTTTCGTGTATTTACCGAGTCCGAAAAAGTATAAAATACAACTCGTCTCCATCGTTAAAGTCGCAAAAACCTACTGCTGCACATACCAAGCAAGCGTAAAACCCATTTTCGACATAACATATTAAAATATTTGATAAAAACGACTTTTTACAACTCATTTTATGTCGAAAAGTTATAAATATGCCAAATTGCTAAAAATAAAATTACATTTACTATTTACCTTTGTAAAAAGCAATAGTGATCCATTTGGAGCAGAAACGTCTGACGGCGATTGCGACAGATCCGGTTCACCATTCAGTTTCTCGTCTGCTACAGGTAAGAGGCGCTTCCCTGCTCTACATTTTCATCCATTTTTTAATAGTTTTCCTTTGTAAATCAGTTCTCTATGGCCACTTTTGAAATTTTAGGGCCGCGCTCATTAGCGCGGTTATCGGGCACGGACCCGCGCCAATGGGCTCTTTTATACAAAGGGCTCGCGCCACGTGGCGCGACTATTCATAAAACAGCCGCGCCAGCGGCCGAACCTAAAATTCCGCCTAAAAAATCAATATTTAAACCAAATTGCATGGAATTTGAGGCTTATCAGAGATCTAACTAAGGGTTTAAGACCATATGGATGCAGGTAATCAAGCAAAATGGTGATTGAATGGAAGGAATGAGAGCATGGAGAAGAGGATGAACAGGCCATCCAAAGTGAGGCTTGCATGGACGCCCTCAGAAACTGTGGGCTGAAGAAGTTCTTCCTTATGCCCTGTCTACGAGCTCAGCCCGAGCTCCTCCAGTATTTGATCAGTATTTGGGATGAACATGAAAAAATTTTCAGGTTACGAGATCAGGTATTAGAGCTGGAGGTTTCTGATGTTTATTTTATCACCGGATTGTCCCGCAGAGGTCTGATTCCTGTGTTGACTGGAAGCAGACCATTTGGGGAGAAGATGGAAGAAGTGATGGCACGAGTGTGTCGAGGAGCACAAATGGGATCAGGAAGCAAGAAGTTGGATATCCACACTATCCCTGATCTGGCATTGAGAGTGTTCCTACATACCATCACGCGGGCTGCAGGGTTGCAGGCACCGCACGAGGCCACAAAGGCCCAACTCCTGCTAGCCTCAGAATGCATGAGTCCCTTACTGTTCGACTGGGCAACAGCAGTAACAATCAATATGAAAAGGCAGCTCACAAAATGAAAACAAGCTAAACCGAAACAGTTTGGCTATGGTTCCAACCTGGTATCGTTCATTCTGGAACGCTTACCAATCTTCCAGGGCCAAGGGGCCTCAGTAGCAGATCCGATACCACGAGAGCCAAGAATGGCTCGTTGGGCAGCATTAATGCCCAAAGCTGGAGGCGGCCAATAGATGTCCTGGAGGCCGGAGTTCTTTAGGTGGTTACGGCGCCAGCTGATTGTAGTGGAAGACCGGCCCTATGCAGGAACTGACTTCACCGGAGACCCAGATCTCCCACTGCCAGAAGGAGATGACTGGGACGAGGAGTTGGGTATGACCTCATGTTTTTGATTTTATGTTTTATATATATTTTTTTAATACACATTCGTCCTAACACATTTTTTTTATATATGTATGCAGATGTGGGACCCGAGAGACCAGCTGGGATGTCTCCAATCTCACGGAGGACTCAACTCGCCCCTGATCCTGAGGGAGAGGGCACCGGAGGAGAGGAGTTGATCCAAAATCTCGAGGGCATTGCCCGAGGGATCCCGGACTATGCTCGGCTGGCGAACGTACCGATGGAATACCAGCGTCATACGGTGGGAGTTCCAAGTCGGATCCACCGAATCCTAAGACGTTTAATGCGTGCAGTCACATGCTATCATGAGCACCATGCAGATTAGCTCTTAGGATTTATACCACACCTATTTTTTGAGAGACGTATCATCTCCGGATGTACTTAAGACGATTATGTATATTTTGACTTTATGTGACACACTCTATGTAAACATTTCGATATCTATATATATATATATATGCATACCTATTTCTGGATGGATCTTTCTTTACATGTGATGATGATTTATAAATTGTGCAAATGTCTATCTAATACCAAATTTGCTACTGCATCTGTTAATGTATTCAAATGCCTGGGTATATGATGATATGTAATGTAGTCAAAATTCCTTTCCAGTAATCGAATACGCAGATACAGACGTAAGATGGACGGGTTTCTTACCGAATAGTGTCCGTTCAGTTGTAACACCACAAGCTGTGAATCTAGATACACGAGCAATTCACGGACACCAAGGTTTACTGCCTCGGTTAATAATTCTAACACAGCACTATATTCCACGATGTTGTTCGTGGTACGTCCTAGACACACTCCTTGCAGGTTGATCAACTCACCAGCAGGATCGTAGATTACCCAGGCTGCTGAATACAGATTCCTGGTACTGCGGGAGGCACCATCCGCGAAACCAACAAATGGATGAATAGACATCTGCACAACCAGGAAGACCCGATCAGCAGAAATATGTTTACAAATCACACCACACTATACATGCACACAAATGAAAATCACACACCTATGTACACAAACCACAACAAGAAATCACTTCAGGCATAGTACTTTTTAAGGTACAGCCCATTTCTGGGCTGCGACAGCAGAACTCCTTCATAATATATAAGCTCGTAGGCCCCATTTTTCAAAACACGCTTTAATATATAGGGCCCATGCCACATAGGCTGGAACTTACCGGCTCCAAGCTTGTCATGTGCTTGATCGTACAGGAGGACGAGGTCTCCTTCGATAAAGGAACGAGGAGAAACAGATTGATCAAAATGAGTTTTGACCCTCTTCTTTTGTGCTTCGATAACCAAAGCAGCCAGACGATGGGTTTCATCTAACCGTTCCAGATACAGAAGATGTTCTTCCTCAGCAGAAGTATTAGGTAGAAGCTCCACAACTAATTTCAATGAAGGAATCTCGCATTCAACCGGAAGAGTTGCTTCCAGGCCATACACCAATTGAAATGGTGTGAACCCAGTTGCACTCTTTGCAGATGTTCGGTATGCCCAGAGAGCTGAGAATAGTTGGAGATGCCAATTGGATTTGTGAATACCAACTGTTCGCTGAAGCATAGTGACCAAAACCTTGTTCACTGCTTCAACCTGACCATTCGCTTGAGGGTAGTATGGTGTTGAGCTGTCGTGACGCAAGCCCAACGTTGAAGTCAGCTCCACCATCATGTAATCTCGGAAATGAGTACCGTGATCAGTGACGATGGCTTGAGGAACCCCGAACCGTGCAATAACGTGGTTGAATATAAATTGAGCAGCCGTTTTCCCGTCAACAGCTAGTGTAGGCATCGCCTCGGCCCATTTGGTGAAGTAGTCGACGGCGACAATGATATATGCATGCCCCCCGGCCGAGTGAGGGTTACACGTCATAAAATCCACGCCCCACTTCGCAAAAGGACCGACGGTAATAACGGGGTGCAATGGTAAAGGCGGCGCACGCATCTTGCGCTGAAATATCTGGCATGGATGACATTTACGGACTGCAGTGATACAGTGTTTGAATATGGAAGACCAGAAATAACCTGCTCGCAGAATCTTCTGGGCAGTAGCATACCCGGACATATGTCCACCACAGGCGCCACTGTGGTAGTCATTTAAGACCTTTTTAGCCTCTTCCAAGGTTAGGCATCGCCGGAGCACCGAATCTACTCCAATGCGGTATAAGGTATCTCCTACTATACGGTAGGGCTAGGACTGGTGCCGAATCCGACGGCGGGCAGCTTTATCCAACTCAGACCGAAATGTCGAGGTTCGAAGATACACTGTTATGTCACTGTACCAAGGGTCACGAGTGCTAATGAGGAAAAGCGTTTCGTCCGGTATATGATCTTCAGAGTGTGAGGGAGTGGAGTCTGTAGGGAGGGAACATATCAAATCCGCGAAGACCAGTGATTTAGTTGACTTAGCGGTAGTGAACTCTAAGTCAAACTTCTGCAGGATCACAATCCATTTGGAGTAGCTGCCCCCCAGTAATTGTCTAGAGATAATATACGTCATAGGGTTGCAGTCTGAAACCACTGTTATCGTACGCAAAAGGATGTAATGGCGAAAGCGTTGTACAACATGTACTGCTGCTAATGCCAACTTCTCGACATGAGCATAGCGCGTTTCTGGATCGAGAAGGTTCCGTGACAGGTAATAAACAACATGTTCATCACCGTCATCGTCATCCTGCACCAAGACCATGGCTATGGTGATAAATGCGGCGGCTATATATAAAGTGAAGTCGCGGTGGTAGTCCGGAGGATGAAGCAACGGAGCATTGACAAGCAACGTCTTCAGCTTCTCAAAGGATTCCTGAGAAATTTCATCCCAATGAAAGGGAACGTTTTGCTTCAACAAACAAGTGAATCCTTTGGCCACCTCAGCATAATTCGGGATAAAGCGCCGAAGAAAGTTCGCTTTCCCTTGCAGACTCTGTAACTGATACAGGGAGGAGGGTGATGGGAGATTTATGATGGCCTCGACCTTTAAAGGGTCAAGGCGAATTCCGTCTTTCGAGACTATGAATCCTAAAAGACGGCCAGAATCAACGCAGAAGACGCATTTATGAGGATTGAGCCTGATATTGTAGCGCCTGCAACGAAGAAAGATCTGGCGGAGATGCTCAGGATGGTCCTCTCGCTTACCCGAATGGGCTGGCAAGTCGTCCAGATAAGGCTGAACGATATGGCGAATGTCATGAAAAGTGTAGGACATCGCACGCTGAAAAGTGGCTCCAGCGTTCTTCAAGCCGAACGGGAGTTTTTTATACGCGAAAGTACCCCACGGACAGATGAATGTGGTCTTGTGTTGATCCTCAGGTGCAATATTGATTTGATTATATCCTGAGAAACCGTCCATTAAGGAATAGATCTCACTCCCGGCACATTCGTCGATGATCTGGTCTATAAATGGAGTGGGATAATTATCCTTTGGACAGGCGCGATTGATGTCGCGATAATCCACACAGACTCTAATTGTACCCTGCTTTTTATCGACAGGGACAATGTTAGACACCCATTCTGTGAGGGGGATGGGATAAATAAAACCCGCGTTCAGAAGTTTTTCAACTTCTGCCTTGATGGCGGCGGCTTTCTGAGGATGCATGGGGCGCAAGCGTTGGCGCACGGGTTTCGCACCTGGATAGGTTGGAATCTCGTGCACTACAATACTAGGATCAATCCCCAGCATTTCCTCGTAAGACCATGCGAAAACATCTCTGAATTCTTTGAAAAGCTCAGTATAGACTTGAATCTCGTCGGGAGAACAAGTCACACCCACGTGAATATTCTCAACGATCCCAGGTTTAACGGAGATGTTGATTGGAACAGTTTGAGTAATGTTACTCAGGTTACCCTCCGAAAAAACCTCGTGCGTCAAGATGGGCGTTTGAAGAGGAGGGGAAGGAACCTGAGTAGCATAACGCTCCAGACAATCAGTCATTGCCCCCAAGCTAGGCATAAACGAGGAGCGATGATTTCCATCACCCCAAGGCAACTCCTCAAGAGACATAGTTTCGATGATAGCCTCATCTGAAGGAAAAGTCTCTCTGAGAGGATCAGGTGAGTCAGCTTGACCAAGCCAGGGGGATTGAGAGTAGACGTCAAGAGCCATGCTCAAAGGAGCATGCTGAGGAGGTGGAGGATCTGATGCAGCAACAATCTCACAGTATTTGATCTCTACAGGCGTTAAAGGCATGGATTCCCCAAACTCATATACCTGCTCAGGCGTAGGAAGAAGCCAGGGATCATCTAACCTGGACAACATGTTGACTTGAGCGGTATGTGGTGGCGGTGCGGGAAAGATACCCATGAGGACTGGGTCTTTGAAGAGACTAGGTCCTACACTGTCTGGGGGATTCAGAATTTGATCCACGTATGGCACGTTGTTCTCAGAGTTAGAGGTGAAAAATGACAACTGATCCACCGTGACAATCTTGCCCTCGTGAGGGAACTTAATGAATCAAAAGACAGTAGATGGCACGCAAAGCATGGCATGGGTCTAGCTGCGGCCAAGAAGTATATTTTAGTTTAGTTTAGCGTCAACCACTTCCACTTCTACGTTGACAGTCTTTCCCTGTAATGTGATCGCTAGACTCTCGAGAACACCCAGGGGTTTAGATTCCCGACCATCAAATGCCTCAAGGGCATTGGGAGATGATGACAGGGCTGGAGAGCCGATGGCCTTCCAGCAAGCGGAGGACATAACACAGGTAGATGCACCCTCATCCACGATGGCCCTATGAATGTTCAGACTGTTAATCCCGACTTGAATAACCAGAGCGATTTGATGTGGAAGCCGGGGAGTGAAATTCTCCAGATCGAAGGTGAGAAGGCTCGAGTTGGCGGGATCGATGCCACCGATTGCAGACAGTAAAGCCTTCCATTGTGAAGGACAACTTTGAAGAACCTCAAGTGCAGACATAGCACACGGTGCCTGTGCCAGATCCTCAACAATACTGTAATGTTGAGAAGCACGAGCGTTTGGATTATAAGAAGATCTCCGAAGAACACCTTTAGGAGGTGGCTTCACAATGGGTTCGAGAGTAGGCTTCTCGATTTCCAACGGACCAGAGACAGGTGGGGGAGGCGGGCCATCCGCAACTACCTTCCCGGGTGCCTACCGCGGTTCATTGTAATCCTTCGACCGCGTAGCGACAGAGATAGGTGCAACACTCTTCACCATGAAAACCTGAGACCCAAACGGTGCAGATGGTGATGACTGTTCGACCATCTGGGTCTGCTGAGATGGAAATGGCTCTTTTAAAACAACCGGAGTCCCTTTAGGGCCCTTAAGAAGTTGACTAACCTTGGATCGTCGTGGACAATCCTTAGTATAATGGTCCCCTTCACAGATGAGGCAAGGGTACTTCGGTTTACGCTGGGAGCCATCCTCAGTACAAGATTTAGATTCTGGTTTCGGGGCAACAGATTTAGATTTGCCTTTGCCCTTCTTCTTCCCCTTGGAGGATTTGTCCACAGGATTGGCCTGAATGGCATTCACCTCCACGGTTTTGCCAGAATCGGATGAGGCAGGATTAGCAGAAGTATTATTGGAAGAATTAGCCTTCTGCTTCCCATTCGAAGATTTCTTCGAATTTTGAGAGACAGAACCAATGACACCATCCACCGCAGGGGTAGGCGGAGCCTTAGTGGTTCCGGGTCGTGGAGCATCAGTCAAGATGTCATAAAGTGTGCTGGAATGAGAATAGACAAGATCCAGGTACTGGGCACGCACGATGGCTTGTTCCTCTGTCACACACGCTCCCATCGCGATATCCTCAGCGATTTTATTCACAAAGGAGGTGGTGAACCAGTGAGTCAATATCTGATCAGGTATGTGAAACTTGATCAGTCTACGACGGTGTCGCCACTCATGAATGTGATCTGAGATGTGAGTGGCTTTATCCTGCTTCAGGGAAGTCAGGAGGTGCGTCCCGGCCTCATAACGAACCATTAACTGGAAATGCGTGAGGAAAGCCATGGCTAAAGAATTGAAATCTTGGAAAATGCCACGGGGTAATTCTGTGTACCACTTAGCAGAAGCTCCAATTAAATTACACTGGAAAAGACGTAAATGGATTAAATCATCGACCCAAGAGTTAGACGAACGCCAAAGGTGATACGTCATCACATGCGCCTGGGGGTCCTCTCCAACTTTTCCCTCGAACTTGGGACAATCACCTGGTATCTTGGTGGGAACCAGAGGCCAATATGGATTATGTAGAATCGGATCATTGGTCAACTTTGGAACATCCGGCAGCTCCAAGGTAGCCAGGAACGGCAATGGTGGATTAACCGCCATGCCAGGCCCAGGATGAGGTCCGGTACCCATACGCCACGATGGTTGTGAATATCCTTTCCCCCACGGGTTCTGTCCCGCAGGATTTTGACCGTAGGGGGTGTAGGTCTTATAACCAGACTGATTTGGATGCTGGTAACCATAGTGTGGGGCTTGATAACTAGGGTACGGACCTTGATTAGGCGTCGGCCCTGTGTAAGCAGCGTTTGGATTTGGCTGCTGAGTGTAGGTAAAACCGGGTGGAGGAGGATAATACTGAGAGCCTCTGGGGTGGTTATAGTTCGGTTGAGACTGACCATGAGGATAATAACCACCCTGAGGATGAGTAGGCTGCTGAAAAGTGGAACCCTGTGAAGCCTGATATGTAGGGCGCAGCTGTTGATTTGGCTGCGGCATTGAATGAGTCGGCTGTTGAGCAGGGTGAATGGAATGAGCGGGCTGCCTTGAATGAACAGGTTGACCCGACTGAGAGGGCTGACCTAAATGACCAGGTTGACCCGGATAGACAGGCAGTGCCGGTTGCGCAGGTTGACCTGGCTGTAAATGAGCCCCAGGTTGCACTGGATGGGCTGGTTGGCCTGGAAGCGGAACACCAGGTTTTACCGGATGAACCAGTTGGCCTGGTGGTGGAACAGGACTAGGTGCTTGCTGGAAACCGGTTTGACCTGAAGCAGAACCATAGGATGGTCCTGGCTGATATGCAACGTTAGAAACAATAGGATACTGCGGTTGCATCGGTAAAGAAGGCTGGATTTGCCCCCCAGGACCATAGACCGGTCCCGGTTGGTACCCCGGCTGAGGCTGGACAGGTTGATCGGAAGGGCTATAATACTGTCCTTGCGGACTGTATGATGGCCCTTGCTGGCCCGCAGGGTAGCCCTGGATGCGCTGCCCTGTGGGTCATAGGGATAACCAGGTTGGCCTGCAGGTTGGCCTTGGAAAGGTTGCCTTTGCGGGTTATAAGCCTGGTGATGGGGTAAACCTTGAGCATAAAGGAAAGCCTCAGGAGCGGGTAGACGTAAAATCTCCCCGTGCTCGTCATACTGACCTGGAAAAGCATACACGGGAGTACCATCCTGTGCATAGTGCGAAAAATAAGATCGGTAGGGATCTTGGGAGGATGGCCCAACCTCAGCGTTTGGCTGTTGCAAAGACAACCGATACTCCTCCGGAGAGATGTTCTCTGGTATAGCAGTTGCTAGATAAACATCTTCAGGAGTTGGCCCAGCCCTAGTAGCAGATGCTGAGACAATAGGAGAAGAGGCGGCCACACAGACAGTGGGCCGGACGGGAACATAAGTGACGGGTGTCTGAGGAGACACCCCGGACGTAGTAGCAGCTGGCCTGAAAGCAGGAGATGATATTCCCATAGAGGCTGCAGCGGAAATGATCTCACCCAGAGATCTGTATCCCTGTGGTAAAGAAGGACTAGTTGTTGACATGTTAGCCAGCTCAGAGTTGTCTCCCTGAAACAATCTTCGCGAGAAGAGCTGATAGTCTTCACCAGACGTTGGAATTTCCTCACCAGAATCACTCATGGTTGATCTTGCCGTTAAATCTCGCAAGAGATGGCGAGGACTAGGAGGAAATACAGCAGCAACAAAAGGCGAACCCGATGTAAGAGAAAGGAAATCAGCTCCTAATCTCAATTCAGACACAGGGTCTGAAAAGGGCCAATTGAACTCAACTGGTCCTCCAAAGGGTTGCTTAGCGAGAACCGGTCCCCCATCAAGAAACTCGGAAACAACAGGCTGCTGCGGTTCAGTAGAGGATTGGGAAGCCTCTGAAGAATCGTCCGTGAAAGGACTACCAGTAGACGAAACCAAAAGTTCCGCCACTGTGGCAAAAGACCAGAGAAAAAGAAGCAAACACACACACGGGCTGAAAACGAGTTAAGACACACAATCAAACGGTCAACAAGCAATATATAAGCGGGCGTGTAATCGTGGGTGATTAATTTTTACCACATTGAAAAGTAAGAAACTTTACCGTTTCATGTTTTAAGAGTCGAGAAACGATAAAAGATGACTCTATCTCTTTCAGATTTGACACAAGCGTGAAAGGACAAGCGCTTGACAGTCTTTTCAAGTTTACGGAGTCAGAAAATACAAAATGACTGCTCAGGTAATACTAGGCACAAAGGGTGTACCAAATATCCGTGAACTGCAATATACACCTTGGTTTCAATACTGAAACAGAAATCAACCAAGGACTTTCCGTACGTGCAGGTAATCTCCCCGAATGCTGTGTTCGGTGTATCACGGGTATAGGGCGGCAGACTCGGCTTTCTATGGATAAAGGATTGAAAACCTAGAGGGGTCTCCCTTTATATACGTGACGGTACGAGGAGCACAAGTCCATACTAGCGATGTCTAAAGCCAAAAGGCAAGCGACAGCTGCTAGGTTTAAAGACGCTGGAACACGTCTCTAGCCTAGACCACTAAATATGTTTCGTTAGATTTCAATGCTGCCTTAGGTTAATTGAATAAATTTTATAGTTGATCTTCAATTAGGTTTCAATTTTCAGGCCCTATCGTATGTAATGTCTTAAAAGACTCTTAAATGCAAAGCTACATGCCACAGTCCAACATTTCGTTCGATGAAAACTAGTTACATAAGAGTTGAGAGCTTTTACACAAACGAAATGATCGGAAGACAAACAATGAGATCTCTAATGCAACTAATGAAATTGAAAACTTTTCATTCAAATCACTAATCACTAGCAAAATCGAAAAGATTACAATTTGCACTAATTAACCAAAAGCAAAAGAGATTTTTTTTTTGTAATTTTCAACGTTTGATAGCTAAATGCACTAAACAAACTGAAAACAAACAGAACAACTTGAGAAACGGTATTGAGAGAGAAAAACAAACAAATTTCACTCAATGACACAAGCAATCAGATCCCAAATCGACCAAAGTCTCTCAAAACCAAGCAAAAGACTCAAAGGCTCCAATGGACCGTGTGATCTAGGCCCAAAGCAAGACCAAACGAAATTTGAATGAAAAACGAGAAATCACTCAAAAATCGCAACAAAACAGTGAAAAACTACTAAGAGGATGCAGAGGAGCAATCAGAAAGTTGACTGGACAAACGAAACACCAAAACTCCCAAGGAGGGCTCGATACACTAAGCCACTAGATGCCCTAGGGCTTAAAACGTGAAATTGATAGATAAAAGCAAACAAACAAAGGACAGAGGTGAATTCCCAGTCAAATAGGACTCCAACACACTCAGGTAGTCGGAAAATCAAGAAGAAAATCACTGACCAGATCCAGAGAGCTCAAAACTAAGAAAACTCAAAAACCCTACAGGAGTGGCACGACTGTAAGGCTGTAACTGGCGCCAGAAAGCAATTAGCGCGGGCTAAACAAAAGTAACATGCGCCAATTGACGTGACTGTCGGGCTAAAAAGAACGCCAGTTGAGTTTCTCAGCCAAAATTAAAAAATAACTACTCCAGAAGCAGATCAATGTAAACTAAGCAAACCAAGAAGCAAAAAACATCAAAAGAACCCAACCCAGAAGGCTAACCAAGCAAGGAAAATCATAAAACAATCAAACGAGACAATCCAAACGAGATAGTGAAGTCTAGATTATCCCCAACGGATTCGCCAGATTTTTGAGGAGGTAAATCCCCTCTGCGGACAGAGGCGATCCCTACTAGCCCAGCAGGGGTCTAGCAACAATCACGAAATGTTACGACGCAAGTTCCTAGTTACGAATGAAAGGACCAAAGATGGAGGCCTACCTGGAATCCAATGCTACGATCTGAAGAAGAGAGTGTTCCCATTCCTCAGCCTTGGTAGATCACGATCCTCCAAGATCTCCGCGGATGGACACCTGCACATGCAAGAAACAAACAAATACAAGCATAAAATCCAGCATACGCAACTAAATATCAGTCAGAAAGGATACTACTCATATTAACATAATTGAGAACAGAGTGGAACCATAATCGTAATCATTCATTAAATAACAATCGAAAGAGATTACAACCAATGTTCTGATGTCATGGTCTCCTTCGGATGGGTCTCCAGTCGTTCACGTCTCACAAAGTTCGCCAGGGAAAGGGAAAACCTCTCCAGAGTCTCTCGACGATAGCCTCCTTACTTGAGTCGGCCTTAAGGGAAGAAAGAGGGCTCTTACAGCACAAAGGCTCTTGGGAATTTGGAGATTCAAAGCTTAGGCACTTCAAGACTAGCTTGCCATGGAATTGATCAGGCTTTTATAGATGGGGAAGGAGGGAGTTGGGATCCCTATTATGGTGGGATTGGCTCTATCCACAAGGAAGGTTCCATGGGAGGTGGCAAACCACTTTCCTTCCATAGAACTCCCGCAGCCAAACCTCCCAACTCAAGATAGGCAATGGTTTCTGAGTTTGTTGAAACACAACTTCCACCATCTTTATTTAAAAAACACTCCTTAAATTAGCTAGCACGACTACTGCTCTGGGACAGAGCGCCAGTTGGCGCGGCCTCTTCGTAGGATTTTCCCCATTGGCGTGAGTTCTGAACTGTCTGCCCGCGCCAATGCAAAAGGAGATGTTTTTCATGATTTTTGCAAGGAGATGTCTTTAGGGCAGTTGAAGCTCATGCTTAGAGGAATGCATTGATGATGTTTTCAAGGCATGACAATGTTCACAGGTCACAAAATGGGTCCTCCATTGTGCGGGACGGGGAATGGTAGGGACGGTGACAAATTACTGTGTAACAATCGCCAATCGCATCCATCGCTAATCGCATTCCCGCTCTGATCGCATATCGAAACCTTGTAATGTGTCACCCCTCTACTTCTTACGATTGTAATCCCCCGCTGTGATCTCCAGCCATCCATCCCTCCGCCAGATCCAACGGTCACCATACTCCCCGCCAAATCGCAACCGCATATTTTATGTGACACCCCGCCAACCTTCCAATCTGCGATCTTGCGATTTCGATAGACCTCTAGGCCCCACCTCTTATTTCTCCCGCTGGTTCATACATTGAAGGAATTTTCCCTTTGCAAACGAGAAATTTTTTATATATTGTGTTTACAAAGGATTGCTCATCGCATCGCAAATCCCATGTTTATCACTCTGCCCCACTCCATCTCCCGATCTGCGATATTGCGATTGAGATAGACCTCCGTCAGGGCCCACCATGGCACAATCTGTTTCGTGCATTTTCATAGCATTTTCGTCCGATTCCTTTGCATTTTGGTTTATAGCCAAAGTTTCGTGTTTCCCATTAAACGTCGTCCCTCCGCTCCATATCCACCGTTGATCTTCGCCCCAGACCATGATCTAACGGTCTGTGCTGCATTCAACCATCATCGCTGTGTTTGGTTTTCTCTAATAGGTTTGTGGGTCTTGTAGGTTTATGGCGAGGGGAAGATATCATAACTTACGGCATCCATTGCTGAAGCCGGGGCCGCTTTAAAGGACCATTGTTCAGTGGCTGAATTTATGAGGAAAGATCTGGAAAGTTGCTACGATACAGCTCTCATTAAACAACAAGGTGAAAAATCTACCAAACCTTTTAGAATCATTCGAGCAGATTTTTGCAGATGAAAACATTAATAACGTGGCAAAGAGTATCAGTCAAAGATCAATGAATTCAGTGTCTGGCATGAAAGATTTTAAATTCAAACTCAAAATTAGAAAATAGAGAGTACAATGCACAAGAGAACTATGCCCTCCAGGTTTAATTCCAATAGGATTTCCTTTCAAAAAAGGACGAACTATTTAAAAGCTTTCATCTTTATGCTATGTCCTTGAGAAGAGTTTCTACCCAGTGCTTTTACTTCATAGAGCATCCAGCAAAGATGCACCCAGTTTTCCAATCAGATTGCCAGCTCATCAGCTTACGTCCCACCTCCAGCATCAGCAACTGCCTTGACCCTTCCACACCTATGAAATCTTGTCAACTCATGATTCGGCCTCAGTGGCCTATTTACTTTTTACTGAATTAGTTACTTTTTAAAGTTTCGAGTGGGCTGCTTGCTCCACTCCAGCATTTTACTTTTTATCAGACTACTGTTTGATTTTCTGTTTTAAAAACGGCCAAGTGCCTGACTATCCATGATGAGAGGCCTTATTCCTCATCATAAGTTTTTTTGTTCTGATAAGGACCTTTAATAGATTTTGGTCATGCGAAGAAGATATTTTTTCCAAAAATATCTTCTCGCTGAGATAGGAAGAAGTCTATATAAGTAAGGTCGAATAAGAAAAACAGGTTCCAGATTTTCTCAAGAAATTTGCAGTGTAAATAATTTTGTATGCTTGTTGTGGGATTATCAATGCAAATACACAGAGCCCGTGGGGTCTCAACGAAGAGAAGTTCTCCTCATATGTGAAGATTCCAATCTTGATGATATATAGCCTGTGACTCTTTCTTTGTAATATTGTCTCATTGTTTATTTCACTGTCTTCAATTTCCCTATATCATGTTTTGGAATGCGAGTGACTTGCCGGTTTGGATATGAATTTATCGATGTTTGGTACTCATGCTTGACTGGTCTATGTCGCTTTAAATATGGCTCATGCATGATATGTTGTCCCGCTTAACACTTCATTCGTATTTCCTCTGTATTAAATATCATGGAATGTTATTCTTCATGAACTGATTGATATGTATGGATTCTTAACTTCTAAGCCCATATTATGTTGAAATATTTTTTCCGAGTACCATTTCATTGGTAGTTAGTATTCTCCTTTCACCTTCTATGTAGCAAACACTTTTTCGCTTGAAATACCTATAAATCATTGAGAAACTGGCCCTCTTTGATGAAAGTTGTCTCTAACTTGTCTGAAGTATTTGTGTATTGAAGATTCCCTTCTTGCCTCTGCAGTGTCTTCATATCTTGCTGAATTTGAGAGTAGTCTGGTCCCATTCAAAATTATTTTCCTTGCTTCACAAGAGATAGCGGGAGTGCTTTTCGATTGAAAACCCAAGTTATATTATATGCTTCTCGCTATGATAAGATGTCCTAGGCACTGGTCTATGGAAACTCTAGGCTGTCTCTAGGGGAGACAACAATTGTCGACAACATCTTTTTGGCGCCGTTGCCGGGGAAGAAGTTGATGAAAAATTGAAATCCCTGGGCCTCGAAAAAAACCTATTTCACTCTTCAATTAGGTGGGCATGGAGAGTTGAGAGTTGTACATCCCTCACCTTGGCGACTCCACATTCTTTTTTCAGGAAAATCTAATTGCAGTCCTGGCTCCTCGGAAGCCACACCTTAGGTCAGATACTTCTCAACTGAATACACCCTCCGTGTCTGACCCAGAAATAATTTTACATAGAAGAAGCTAGAGGGGGAGACCATTTGTTCATACTGAGATTCCACCACTCTCTATAGAAGACCTTCCTTCTTCCTCTTCTCAGGTTGCCTAGTGGCAAGATTCTATCTCTGCTCTGGGTGAAACCGGCTATTACTCAGACTATCTACCCTCGGGAAATATCCAGGTTAAGGACGAGGCTGAGTCAGTAGATACCACCCGTTACACATTTCATCCTACTCCAGAGGTCGAGGAAATTAAAGAAGTCATGGAAGTATCTGCTGTTACCACCCCACCCCTGTCTCCATCATCCCAAGCTACTGTTCATTGTATTCCTATCATCATTCACACCTCACTTCTGCCTACCCCTCCACTTATTCACCAAGCCCTCTTGTTACCTCCACCTCCTCCTCCAATGGCTAATGTCCCTGGCTTCCTGCAAAATAGATACGCTCCTCTAGAGCTACCTGCAGTATTAAATGACATGCCGCAAGATTATTTAAAGATTCTGCCCATATTCAATGGTGAGAATGAGATTGAAGCCCAGAAACATATCGAAGTCTTTTGCTCTTTTGCAGAGAATTTCAATGTCGAACATCTGGACGTAGACCTAAGGCTATTTGTGCAATCTTTAGATGGGGAAGCTAGAAAGTGGTTCAAGACACTTGGAGCTCGTTCTGTCACTACATGGGAGGGAATGGAGGATACTTTCCTCAAAAAATGGGGAGAAAAGACAAATCATGGTAATATTCTTACTGAATTCAATAGTCTAAAAAAGAAACATAATGAAGGGGTGTCAAAGTTTATTAAAACATTTAACAAATTGTACCTGAGTCTCCCCGCCGACATGAAGCCTCACCAGACCGCTGCCAAGGTCGTTTTTGTGGCAGCGTTTGATTCTAAATTTGGTTTCTCCTTGAGAGAAAGGAAGCCAGCCACTCTGGATGATGCACAGACCAACGCATTGGAGATAGAAGAAAATTTTTCCTCTACTGGCAAATCCGAAGGGAAACACGAACAAGACGCTAGAAGAAGGGGAAAAGAGGAAGTATCCACCTCAAGCCAAGACAGAGATTTAGCTAATGACAAGATCGAAGAAATGAACAAGATGATCAAGAATCTCTCAAGTAAGTTGATCAAGCTTGAGATGGAGGCCAAGAATTCACCCCCAAAGAATTTCCAAAATTCTCCAAACAGAGGATTCAATCCTCAATACAGAAAGCTACCCTTGCAGATACTGCAGAGGGGACAAAAGGAGCAGCAAGACTAGGTACCGCATCCTCTATACTTGGAGGGGCAAGTAGAGGGTTCCACTGAAGACCCTGCCGACGAACAAGAGAAGGCATGCCTTGTTTTCTCAAACAGTAATGACATTGAATTTCCTGTACATGGAAGTGACGAAGAGGAAGTACAAGCTCACTCAGAAGTTAAGGCCAATGAAGATACCGAAGATCCTGAGGTTGATGACTACTGCAAGAAGTTCGTTGATTTCATGCAAGCTTAGTTCAATAGAAGATATGACCTCAGGTCCTCCAGAAAGAGAACTCGCACTCAGGAGCAAGAGGAAGACACACCTCAAGAAGAGACACCTGCTCAGGAAGAGGCAATTCCTAAGCAAATCCCGGACAAAGGTAAGAGGCCTCTTAAACAATCCTTACAATCTGATACTCAAATGCCTTCATCTTCGCAAGTAACTGCGCCTCCTAAGGTCGAGCCCATCGTAAAAGAAGTTAAGCCTCCTCTCCAAAGAAAATATTCAAAAGAAAAATAGGCTCCAATAGATAAGTCTTCATCTGTGTTTAGTTTACAAAAAGAACTTGAAAAAGTGAAAATCCCAGTTCCCTTGACTGAGCTATTGAAACAGCCAGCATATCAGTCCCAAGTCACATCCTTCATGCTTCCTCCAGAAGTAACACACATTCCAGATAGTCTCAACCTGCAAGAAGAAAGGCCTATGGTTGTTTCTAGCCCACATGTAGAGGAATTGGATGCCGCCACTCCACCTTTTTATGTGTCTTTAGTAATACATGACTTGCTACTGCACAATTGCATGTTAGATTCAGGAGCCTCCCATAATATTTTACCCCTCTCAGCCATGGAGAAACTAGGATTACAGATCACCCATCCATACAAAGACCTTTACTCATTTGACTCCAAAAGAGTTAAGTGCCTGAGCATGATAAAATACTTGGTCGTTAACCTGGCTCAGATCCCAGCAAAAAGTGTAGTGATGGATATAGTGGTGGCTGACATCCCAGCTTGCTTCGACATGTTACTATCAAGATCTTGGGGAACCAAAATTAGGGGATCGATTAAGCTGGATCTGACCTATGCCACTATCCCTGTATTTGGCGGCCAAGAGAGGAGGCTGTACAGAGAGACTAGATTTTTTAAGACAGTCACCAAAGTGGATGATTCGGTGAATTCTCCGATTTATAGCAGGGAGGGGGATCTCTCATGCTTAATGCTTGGGGAAGATCAAGAGTACTCACATGAACCATCATTTTGCCGGATCAATACATAACAGTTCAAATAAAGTCCCGAATCAGAAATTTGGACACTTCACTTTGATGGAGCCAACTCTAGAGAAGGAAATGGAGCTGGGATGTTATTGATTTTGCCGGAAGGAAGGTGGGTGACTCTATCTTTCAAGCTGGAGTATGAAGCCAAAAATAACGTGGCCGAATATGAATCACTCTTACTTGGGTTGCAGACAGCCAGGAGCATGAACATACAAAGCCTAAAGGTTCTGGGAGATTCAGAACTAGTAGTCAGGCAGGTGAAGAATCAGTGTCAAGCTAAACATCCTAGGCTGAGAGCCTATAGGAATGAAGTCTGGGATCTGGTGGAGAACTTTTTCTTAGAATTTAATATTCAGTTCATGCCTCGGGAGCAAAAAATAATGGCAAATTCTCTAGCAGTGGCTGCTAGTACTTTTCGGCCACCTCAGAATCCTCTATTGACATATGAGATTGAGGTGCGTTATAGGCCATCAATCCCAGACAACATCAAGCACTAGCAAGTATTCGAAGATGAGGATCAAGTCAAGATATTCTTGGAGACAGTTGGGGAGCTCTCCAACATGGAGATGGACATGTGTGAAGAAGAAGGGACTGAAAAAACATCAGGAAACAAATGGGAAGAAAGGGTAGCAGGTCACAAGTTTCTAAAGTTGAAAGGGAATGTTATTCCCCGAGGGCTAGTGCCTTTGGAAAGGTTGTTTAACAAGAATGATGTTCCATTATAGCCAAACAAAATTTTAGAAGAAAACCAGGTTGAGGACCTGAATCTGGGCACTGAGGCTGACCCTAAAATCGTGAAGCTGTCTAAGAAGGTCCCGGGAGAATATAAACAGCTGTATCAGAAGTTATTCCAGTCCTACAAGGATGTGTTTTCTTGGTCTTATCAAGACCTAAAAACCTTCGATGTCAGCATTATGCAACATAAGATTCCACTGAAGGGAGACACAAAGCCACATAAGCAAAATCTTAGACAGATAAATCCACTGTTACTACCTTCTATTGAAAAAGAAATTAAGAAACTGCTGAAGGCTAAAATCATCGTACCATTGAGGTACTTTGAGTGGGTAGCTAATCTAGTCCCTGTATGGAAGAAGAATGGAGAAATAAGACTGTGTGTTGATTTCATAAACTTGAACAGGGCTTCATTGAAAGATAATTACCCACTACCCAAGATGGATCACATATTGCAGAAAGTGGTAGGGGCTTCCCGGATGTCGATGATGGATGGTTTCTCTGGGTATAATCAGGTAGCTGTGTTGTCAGAAGATCAAAAGAAGACTGCCTTCACCACACCATGGGGAATGTTTAAATGCCTTTTAGGCTGATTAACGCAGGGGCCACTTTCTAGAGGGCCATGGATATTGCTTTTATTGGAGAACAGGACCAGTTCGTAGTGGTATATCTGGACGACATTACTGTGTTTTCGAAGGATGATGTAGATCACATAGATCACCTGCGCAGAACCTTTGAGAAGTGCAGAAATTATGGCCTCTCCCTTAACCCACAGAAGTCTTTGTTTGCACTGGAAGAGGGCAAGCTTTTGGGACACATTGTAACCAAATATGGAGTAAATATTGATCCCAAAAGAGTGGAAGTCATAAATGGTATTGCCTTGCCCAGAAACAAAAATGAAGTTTAGGTGTTCCTAGGATGTATAAACTTCCTAAGGAGGTTCATCCCTAACTATGGTGAGATAGTTAGGCACATCACTGATATGCTTAAGAAGGATAATGAAGTGAAATGGTCACCAGAGTCAAGAGAAGCCTTTGCCAGAATTAAAAATGCATTTGCTGAAGCCCCTGTGTTGGCCGGGCCAGATTATGCCAAACCATTTATGGTCTTTTCCTTTGCTTCCCCTCATATAGTAGCTAGAGTTTTGTTGCAGAAAAACGGAGAGGGGTATGAACAACCTATTGCCTTTTTCAGTCAGGTGCTTCGGGATGCTGAACTGAAATATAAAATATTGGAGAAGCAAGCGTATGCTCTAGTGAAATCCCTCAAAGCTTTCTGAATGTATGTTTTGTAGTCCCACATCACTGCATTTGTTCCTACAGTAGCCATTAAAGACATTCTTATCCAGGGGGACAGTGAAGGAAAAAGAGGAAAGTGGATAGAGAAAATACAAGAATACGAGTTAGATATCCGTCCTACCAAATTAATCAAGGGGCAAGGCTTAGCCAAGATCCTGTCTGAATCAAATTGTCAGGCCTTGGGTATCAACCTGTCTATGACAGCGAACGAAGATATTGGAGCAGGGGAGGAAGCATAGAGAGTAGAAATAGCCTCCCAGAAGATACATATGAAGTACCTTATCAGCCCATGGTACAAAGAGTTGGTAGAGCACCTCATAACCCTCAGTTTCCCGCCCAGTTGTGAAAATATTAAATACAGATCACTGAGATTGAAGTCACAGAAGTATATGGTTGCAAATGGTTGGTTGTATTGGTGAGACCCCTCTGGTATCCTACTCCTGTCCCTTACGGAAGAAGAGGTGGAGAGTATAATGGTTGAGTTCCATGAGGGAATCTGTGGGGGCCATTACAGTTGGAGAGCTACTGCTCACAAGATCCTGAAGGCCGGCTTCTTTTGGCCTAAATTATTTGGAGACGTGTTCACTCGAGTTAGAGCCTGTGAGAAGTGTCAGAGGTTCGCTGAGAGACAGAAGCTATCACCTCTCCCCATGATACCTGTCCATGTGGATGATCCATTTCAGCAGTGGGGAATTGACTTCATCGGATAAATACACCCCCCATCCAGCGGTCAGCATAAATGGATATTAACAGCCACAGACTAATTTAGAAAGTGGGTGGAAGCTGTACCTGCTAGGAATGCAATTGACACTGTGGTAATAAAATTCATGGAGGAAAATATCATATACAGATTTGGTTGTCCCGCTAAGATAGTGACTGACAATGCACAAGCCTTCAAATCAAAAAAATTTGTCAACTTCTGCCAGCAGTATAATATTGCACTGGGTCACTCCACGGCTTACTACCCCCAAGGAAACGGCCTCGCAGAGTCTTCGAATAAAACTCTGGTCCGAGCACTGAAGAAGACAATCAACGAGAATCAGAATAATTGTGATTCTCAACTGAAGTTCGCTCTGTGGGCTAACCGAATCACCAGCAAGAGGGCAACCGGGAAGTCCCCATACAAATTAGTTTATGGGAGAGCAGCAGTTTTTCCTATGCATTTGGCTCTACCGGTAGCCCAGTTCATGCAAGAGAGTTCGGAAGAACCTGACGACATGACTAGAAGAATTAACCAGCTGGTGGAGCTCAAAGAAACGCGTAGTCAGGTAAATCAGGGGCTAGAGGCATACCAGGAGAAAATTAAAGAGTTGTTTGATCAACACGCCAAAGATAGAAAGCTACAGACAGGGGATTTAGTACTCGAGTGGGACGTACGAAGGGCCAATAAAGGAAAGCACGCTAAATTCGACCCCCTATGGTTCGGCCCCTTCAAGATTGCAGAGAAGGGCGGTAATAATACCTTCAAGTTGGAGAATTTACAGGGGGATTTGCTCGACGCCCCTGTAAATGGTCAATTCCTAAAACCCTACTTTCAGTTCTGAGCCAGGCCGGGAGGGCCTGATTGTATCATATTGTATATTAGTAGCTGTTTGCGTTTTTGAATTGAATAAGGCATGAGTCATGGTGATTTGTGAACGAGGAAATTAAAAGTGCAGAGGAAGGATGATGGATGGTGCACACAGAAGATAAACAGGTGGTCTGCGTAGTTCTCAACATGTTCGAAGAGTAAACGCACCGTCCCCAGGTGGAGCCAATGTTGATCATAAAGTAACACCAGTCATTTTTGCGAATGAACCTTTGGACAGAAGTATACCAAATGCTATGACTGATGTCGAAACGTTCAAAAAAGTGGGTCAAAAGGAAGACGAGGATGTGACAAGTATTGCGCTTAGAACAAAGCCCGCGCACCTGAAAGGTCAAAAGGTTAAGCAAAGGGGTAACGATATCAAAAAATGCGCAAGGTTTCTGTTTGGTGCCACTTTCTGCCTTTGCAATTTGCGATCATCGCAAATCGCATCCATCGCAAATCGCGTCCATCTCAAAACGCATACATCACACTTCCCGCCTTTGCGATTTGCGATCATCGCCAATCGCATCCATCGCTAATCGCATTCCCGCTCTGATCGCATATCGCAACCTTGTAATGTGTCACCCCTCTACTTCTTACGATTGCGATCCCCCGCTGTGATCTCCAGCCATCCATCCCTCCGCCAGATCCAACGGTCACCACACTCCCCGCAAAATCGCAATCGCATATTTCATGTGACATACCGCCAACCTTCCGATCTGCGATCTTGCGATTGCGATAGACCTCTGGGCCCCACCTCTTATTTCTCCTGCTGGTTCATACATTGAAGGACTTTTCCCTTTGCAAACGAGAAATTTGTTATATATTTTGTTTGCAAAGGATTGCTCATCGCATCGCAAATCCCATGTTTATCACTCTGCCCCACTCCATCTCCCAATCTGCGATATTGCAATTGCGATAGACCTCCGTCGGGGCCGACCATGGCACAATCTGTTCCGCGCATTTTCATAGCATTTTCATCCGATTCCTTTGCATTTTGGTTTTTAGCCAAATTTTCGTGTTTCCCATTAATGGTCGTCCCTCTGCTCCATCTCCACCATTGATCTTCGCCCCAGACCATGATCTAATGGTCTGCACTGCATTCAACCATCATCGTTGTGTTTGGTTTTCTCTAATAGGTTTGTGGGTCTTGTAGGTTTATGGCGAGGGGAAGATATCATAACTTACGGCATCCATTGCTGAAGCCGGGGCTGCTTTAAAGGACCATTTTTCAGTGGCCGAATTTATGAGGAAAGATCTGGAAAGCTGCTACGATACAGCTCTCATTAAACAACAAGGTGCAAAATCTACCAAACCTTTCAGAATCATTCAAGGAGCAGATTTTTGCAGATGAAAACATTAATGACGCGGCAAAGAGTATCAGTTGAAGATCAATGAATTCAGTGTCTGGCATGAAAGATTTTAAATTCAAACTCAAAATTAGAAAACAGAGAGTACAATGCACAAGAGAACTATGCCCTCCGGGTTTAATTCCAATAGGATTTCCTTTCAGAAAAGGACAGACTATTTAAAAGCTTTCATCTTTATGCTATGTCCCTGAGAAGAGTTTCTACCCGGTGCTTTTACTTCATAGAGAAGCCAGAAAAGATGCACCCAGTTTGCCAATCAGATTGCCAACTCATCAGCGTACGTCCCACCTCCAGCATCAGCAACTGCCTCGACCCTTCCACAACTATGAAATCTTGTCAACTCATGATTTGGCCTCAGTGGCCTATTTACTTTTTACTGAATTAGTTACTTTTTGAAGTTTTGAGTGGGCTGCTTGCTCCACTCCAGCATTTTACTTTTTATCAGACTACTGTTTGATTTTCTGTTTTAAAAATGACCAAGTGCCTGACTATCCATGATGAGAGGCCTTATTCCTCATCATAAGTTTTTTTGTTTTGAGAAGGACCTTTAACAGATTTTGGTCATGCGAAGAAGATATTTTTTCCAAAAATATCTTCTCGCTGAGATAGGAAGAAGTCTATATAAGTAAGGTCAAATAAGAAAAACAGGTTCCAGATTTTCTCAAGAAATTTGCAGTGTAAAGAATTTTGTATGCTTGTTGTGGGATTATCAATGCAAATATACAGAGCCTGTGGGGTCTCAACGAAGAGAAGTTCTCCTCATATGTGAAGATTCCAGTCTTGATGATATATAGCCTGTGACTCTTTCTTTGTAATATTGTCTCATTGTTTATTTCACTGTCTTCAATTTCCCTATATCATGTTTTGGAATGTGAGTGACTTGCCGGTTTGGGTATGAATTTATCACTGTTTGGTACTCATGCTTGACTGGTCTATGTCGCTTTAAATATGGCTCATGCATGATATGTTGTCCCGCTTAACACTTCATTCGTATTTCCTCTATATTAAATATCATGGAATGTTATTCTTCATGAACTGATTGATATGTATGGATTCTTAACTTCTAAGCCCATATTATGTTGAAATATGTTTTCCGAGTACCATTCCATTGGTAGTTAGTATTCTCCTTTCACCTTCTACGCAGCAAACACTTTTTCGCTTGAAATACCTATACATCATTGAGAAACTGGCCCTCCTTGATGAAAGTTTCCTCTAAGTTGTCTGAAGTATTTGTGTATTGAATATTCCCTTCTTGCCTCTGCAGTGTCTTCATATCTTGCTGAATTTGAGAGTAGTCTGGTCCCATTCAAAATCATTCTCCTTGTTTCACAAGAGATAGCAGGAGTGCTTTTCGATTGACAACCCAAGTTATATTATATGCTTCTCGCTATGATAAGATTTCCTAGGCACTGTTCTATGGCAACTCTAGGCTGTCTCTAGGGGTGACAACAATTGTCGACAACAGAAGGTGCGCCTTCATCTTTCACTACGGCTTCATAATCCGCGCAGGGTCTAAACAAGACCATCTATTATTCATCTCTGCATTTTATTGCATTCAACCACTTCGGAAAACAGGAACCTCTATTATAGTCTCAAGCTCGAATACAAATCTCTCCGTCCAATCAATTTGGTCGCCCAAATCGACTCACAGTTCTTTTATGATCCTGCGCATTCAAAGAATTCTGTCCACGGATTCTTGCATGAGCTTTGATTATCACAATTTCGGGGAATGGATTCTGTCCATTGATTCTTTTGCATAGAACCCTCAATACATTACTCTGAACATAGCAAGCTTCAACTCTCTACATATTTTCCAATACACAGCTCAATCACCATAACCCCTAATGAGTGCTTGACCTTTACTCTATTACAAATAAATTTCTCTTTCATTTCGAACTTAGAGGCCTTACAAAGGTTCCTTTCTTTACATGATAGATTTATTCATCTACCACTAATACATACAGAATTCGACTCTTTCAATTGCACACAAATTCATAACACAACAATCCCATGACCATATAGTTCAGTAATAAAACATGAATTCAGGATAGATTCTCTGTATTAACACATACAACAATTACATCGAACTTCTTCTTTCTCGGCCTAATTTTCAATCATTGGCCCTTTTACATCACTACTCTGCCCCTGAACAACTATCTATCCTATCTACCCGTAGGCTTACATTTATACAGTTTTAAAAGTGAATCGATTCAGTTCCCTTAACAGCTCGACAAACTCTTCAAATTCCCAAATTCCTAACTCTAGACTAAATCCCTAGATTTGTGGAAACTGATTCCAACTCATTCCTATTCTGCAGTCTTTTCGAATCTCTAATATATTCATATGCCCAACTAATCATTCAAGAGAAGTTACAATTCTCTCCACATTTAATTATAAATAATTAAAATTCACTCAATTCATTTAATTATAAATAATTCTAACTCTCTTGAAAACTCAAAAACCCCTAAGTCTAATAAAAATATATGGAATTTGTTTTTGCCTAATTCCCCTGCATCAAACTCCCAAGGTAAAAATTAATCATGATCTCCTGATCATGTGCTCTTAAAACTTTGCCTCCTGGGTCCCATATTTTTCTTTGTTGTTGTCCATCAGCTGCATTATTCTTCAACTGCACACTTCCAGGTTTCCATACTTTGTTCTACAACTTGCCTCCAGCTATGCTTTCACATTCTGTTCTTGTTTTGCCTTCGCTAAGATTTCTTTGCTTTCTTGCTGTTGTCTGCTACTTCTGAGACACCTTCATCATCAGTCTTCTGATGCTTTCAATCTCTATGTCTAGCTTATATTCTATCTGGAAATTTCATTGCCCACTACTGCCTTCAAATTCTGTTGCTGCCAATATTGTTGTTGTTACTGTCTTCAAAAATTTTGCTGCTACCCCGGTGGCTATTTCCTCAATTGTTGTTGTAAATGTTTCTCTCATGGGTGTTGCTGCCAACATTGTTGTCTACCAGAATAGTGGAATAACCTGTTCAAGTGTATTAATGACCCAACGTTTCGGACTTCTTAAGTGAGTCCATCATCAGGGGAAATGCAATGAATTTGAAAGAATTATGATCATCTAGGGCAAAAAAAGAATGGTATAAATAGAGTAATTTTAGGATTTTTTTTTTTTTTTTTATAAGGGTCGGTTTGGAAGAATTGAAATTTGTTTATTATAAAATTATTATTAATATTTTGATTTATTTCATTATAATTTATTATAATTTATTTATTGTACTATTTTATTGATATTTATTTATTTATTTATTTAAGTGTAATTTAATTTAATTTATTTATTTATATTTTATTTTATTTTATTTTTTTAATTATTATTATTATTATTATTATTTATTTTTATTTTTTTAATTTTATTATGTTTTATTTCATTTATTTATTATTATTATTGTTATTATTATTATTATTATTATTATTATTAAAGGTTATTATGTTAAATGATTAAGAATTAATAAAAGAAGAGGAAATAATATGAAGAAGGTGAGAGGAGGATTGAGATGAATTTAGCTTTACAGGATTATAGTAATTATATTATTATAATTATTATTATTATAATTTATTTATTTATTTATTTATTTTTAATTTAATTTAATCTCATTTTATTATTATTTTTTTTATTTTATATTTTTATTTTTTTTATTTTTTTTTATTTTTATTTTATTTTATTTTATTTTATTTTTAATTTTTAATTTTTTAATTTTTATTGTATTTTATTATTATTATTTTTTAATTTTTTAATTTTTTAATTTTTTTAGTATTTTTTTTATTTTTTATTTTTTTATTTTATTTTTTATTTATTTATTTATTTTTATTATTATTTTTATTTTTTATTTTATTTTTTAATGTCTTATGAGGTATGGTATATTAGGGGTTTCCAGGTATTGCTAATATTAAGGCCATCATCGCGATTCATGTTATTTTTCCTTTTTTCTATTTCTATAGCTTCTTTGATTTTCCTTTTTAGGTAATGATCTTCTTTGGAGATGAGCTTAGCGTCCTCCATACATATGTAATGTGAGGAAGAAAAAGCATGTTCTGCCAAAGCTGATTTTTCAGTTCTGTTCCTAGATATGTCTGCGGCGTGCTCTTTAAGTCTGATATTCAGGGATCTACCAGTTTCTCCAATGTATTCTTTTCCACAAGAGCATGGTATGACATATACTCCTTTTTGCAATCTAGGGTTTATGGGGTCTTTAGCAGAGTCAACAAAGTTTCTAATGGTGTTAGGGGGGATGAAGGCAGTTGTAATGTTATGTTTGTTTAGGATTCTGGAAATTTTATCTATTGTTCCTTTTATGTAAGGTAAGGAGATTTTTGGTAAGTCGAAGGTTCTTTTTTTAATATTTTTGTTAAGGGTTTGGTTCTTGAAAATTACTGTCAATGTTGTTATCCCGGTTGTTGCTAATATTGTTTTTACCCCATATGTTGCCTCAGCTGCCACCATAGATGTTGTTGATGCCAATGTTGCCTCTTTTGTCGGAAATGTTGCTGCCTCCCAAACTTCTTGGATATCTCTTAAGATATCTCCCTCTACAAAATTATTTTGCTCATCACCTGCACATTTACTTTTAAAAGTAAATTATCTCTTAATTCTCTAACTGCAGTAACATAATCATTCATTTCTCCTTGTTTACTAGTAAGCATAATTAAATTCTTCAAACTAGTATCTGCTCCTACTTCTTTCACAACTTCAAGCAACTTCACTCTAGTGTCTACAATTTCATTCTCTTCTCTAAATGTTTTCAGCAAACAATTCAGCCATCTATTCTCAAGCATTTCATCAATATGCTGCAAACTTGTTTCAGCATATTCTTCTTCTTCCTTGAAAATCTTCAATAATAGTCCTTCACCCTCTTGATTGATTCTGGAAATCAATTCAAGTTCTTCAATTACTGTGTCCTCATCTTCTATCAGAATAAAATTCTGATTCTCCACCACTGTAGCAGTTCCAAAATTTTGTCTTACAGTCTTCTCTTTGTCCATCAGGTAAATCAGCTCTCCCTTGTCATCAACAGTAATAACAAGTTCCTTCACATGAGACATGACTGTCTCACCTTCCTTCTTCTGCAACAGTTCACCTTCATCCAAGACAACTCCAAGAGATGGGTTGTCTTCTGCAACACCTATTAACACAACCAACATGTTAATTTTAAAATCGCAAGACCCAATGGTCTCAACTGATGATTCAGTCACCAATTCTTCCTTCTGCAGTCCTAAGTCCTTTTCAAGACTCATAAAATCTTCACTGTCTTAATTCCTTGGCATCTTCACATTCTGCAATCCCCAATTTTGAAATTGAGGTTCTCCTTCCTGCATTGAATCCTGGTTGTTCAGCATAATCTCCAGCAATCCAATTTCTTCATTCCATGTATTAAAGTCTTCCACAGAATTTTCCTCCTCTTTTATTTGACTGTCTAATGGTGTCAATTTTTCTTCAGCATCAATAAAATCTGCATTCGTAAGACAATTTTTAAACCAAAAATCATAAGGCCTCAGTGCCTTTATTTCTTCTGCCAGCATTTCAGTGTGTTGTCCTGAAACTCTTTCCTTCTCTATCAGCACATCAGTATGCTGATTCACTTTCCCCAAAGAATTCTCTGAAGAATCCTCAAGACAATCAACAAGTCTTTCTCCTACATCAACTGCTCCCATGATGTTTTCTCATTCACTGTAGAGAATTCTGCCTTTTGAAATCTTTCTTTGTGGCATTTCTGAAGTATTTCATCATCATTTACTATCCTTGTATTCATACACAAAATTTCAGCTTGTAGACCAGGAGCTTCAACAACCTCATCTGGTGTTTCACATATAAGTTCTTCAAACTGATCCTCCCTTTCTTCATTCACAAGAATTTCTTCTTGTTTTGCAACAGTTTCCATCATAAATGTATCACTACCTCCTTCATTCAAGAGACATTCTCCAACATTGCATTCTTCTTCAGAGTATTCATCTTCTGAGAGATAATTCTTCATACTTATGACAGCTTAACAAGATTGATCATCCTCCTCAGCAAAACCTGGAATCACCTCACAATTGTCAGTCACAAAAATACAAGGCTTCACATCATCCAGCTGATCTGGACTTATCCAATAACTCAGGAAAACATCAATAATTTCCTCTTCAGCAAGACAAACTTCTTGTTGTCTTAAACCTCCACCATGGTTCACAAGATCTTTTGCAGATCTCCATTCTTCAACTATACTCTGTTCTGCTTCACAAGTAGAAAATTCTCTTCTCAACTCGGCTGCTCTGAGTTCTGCACATTCCAACTGTACATCCATCCTCTGTTCAAGCTTTCTCAGCTTTTCTTCAAACATACAAAAATCATCAAATGTAAAGTCATTTGACCCCTTGGTCTCACTTGAAGTTTCAGTCTTCAATTCCTTCTCCAAATACTCAATCATCCTGAGTAATCTCTCTTTCTGTTGAGCATGTATCATCTGCTCTTTCTTCATCTGTAGCCTATGCCACTTTACCTTCTTCTTCATGATCCAACCAACTCTCTGGCTTTCCTCTATCATCATTTCTAGTTTATTAAACTTTTCTCTGATCTCAGCTACATCTTTCCAATATTCTGCATCATTCAATTTCTTCCTCATGCCATTTGTCCTGGAATCTTCTTCCTCTTATCTGTTGTGGCCTCTCTCCGAACCTCTACCATCTCTTTTATGACTATCAGTAGTCATCCTTTTCTCCATCATGAGTTCCCCTTGCCTCTCTCTGAACCTCTGCCATCTCTTTTATGACTATCAGTAGTCATCCTTTTATCCATCATGAGTTCCCCACTCATCAGCTACACCAAGCCTCTGCAACAGCAATCTCTCCTTCTGCCACTTACATCACCAATCCTTTCCTCTGGATCTGGGATTTTGGTAAGTATTGGTCCCCTATCTGCTAGAATATTCTGAGCACTCTCTTCTACTCCCTCTAGGCTTCACTTTGCAACTTTTAGAACTCATTCAACCTCTGTTGAATCCCCTCAAGGTTCTGCCACACTTTCCTTTTCACTTTAGAATCCTCTGCTGGATTCTTTCCTCACTTCTCTCAAAGCTGTGATCTACTTTTGCTGAGATTTCTTCAATTTCCTGCACTCTGAATTCTGCAAACAATTCTTCAAACCAGATTTAGCCAATGCTCATCAACTCACCTTCTCTCAAGAACACTGCAATTTTTCTCCCTATCCAACCTTTATTTGAATATCAGGTTCATTGCCATCACCATCAAAAAATTTGTCTTCATTCTTCTGCAACCATGATTCTGCACTCATAAATTTCAAATGAGATTTAAAATTATTTTACTTGCAAGATCCTTGCATGATCTTGTTCTTCATTCATTCATTTCTGCAATCCTCTATTCACTGCAATTTTGTGTTCCTTTGCATATCAAATTTTGAAATCTGATGTACTTTCTTCTCTCATCACACACTCAGATTTAATTACAAAAAAAATCCTTTTCTACAAACAGAGCCTTTCCTGCTTTGATACCACTTGATGAAGGGCTACCTCTTTCCACACAATCTTCTATCTCTATGCATATAAAAATAACGCACTTCAAGTTTATGCCAATAATTTTAAATCTGGGCAATTTCACATCACTGATGCGGATGCATTTTTATTAAATTACTGATTATAAAACCAAACAGCCCAAAAATTCAATTCTCTATGCGGAAGCTTATATATCTGGCTTACATCCTTATGAAAAAACCCCTCTTATGATATTCGAATTGGTATTCGAATATTTCGATTTAACCCAAAGTAATAACTTCGGTCTCACTCACAATAATATATGTGTCAATGGTTTATAAATCCACCATATGTCCACACCCTTTCAAGCATTTCAATTGATTAAGTCCCAACTTTGAGATAAAGGTCAAAGTCCTACACACATTCATCCTACGTGGACATTTCATCGATTAATTTCAACTGCGTTAAACCAAAAACCTTCATACATTTATCCCATGTAAATACATCATTCCAAAGCTTGACTTTTGGGTTAAAATATAAAGCACCAACATGTATTAAAATGAACTTTTGGGCCCACTGATTAATTTACCTCATTAAACCATACACCGCTTGATGATGCGAGCGTCATCGATCCTTTGATGGATATCATCGGACGGATATTGCATTTTTTTTAAGCCCGGAACTTTAACTCGAAAATATTTTTCGAAACTCGTAGTTTTTAAAAACCACTCCAGGCTACGTGTCACATGCCGAATACTATCACATTTTCTTTTTCGGATTTCGCTTACCATTTTTTCGGAGTGCGAGACTACTAGTTTTGTTTTCAAACCCGCCTTTACTGTATCCACAGTTCGGGTTCCATTTTCTTGATTCAACGTTCCGGTTCAAAACTGCGTTGTTAACCAACACGTTTCCTTTGAAGGTCCGCCTTCATCTTTCACTATGGCTTCATAATCCGCGCAGGGTCTAAACAAGACCATCTATTATTCATCTCTGCATTTTATTTCATTCAACCTCTTTGGAAAATAGGAAAATTTGCTATAGTCTCAAGCTCGATTACAAATGTCTCCGTCCAATCAATCTGGTCACCCAAATCGACTCACAATTCTTTTATGATCCTGCGCATTCAAAGAATTTTTTCCATGGATTCTTGCATCAGATTTGATTATCACAATTGCGGGGAATGGATTCCGTCCATTGGTCCTTTTGCGTAGAACCCTAAATACATTACTCCAAACATAGCAATCTTCAACTCTCTGTGTATTTTCCAATACACAGCTCAATCACCATAACCCCGAATGAGTGCTTGACCTTTACTCTATTACAGAGAAATTTCTCTTTCATTTCGAACTTAGAGGCCTTACAAAGGTTCCTTTCTTTACATGATAGATTTATTCATCTACCACTAATACATACAGAATTCAAATCTTTCAATTGCACACAAATTCATAACACAACAATCCCATGACCATATATTTCAGTAATAAAACATGAATTCAGGATAAATTCTTTGTATTAACACATACAGCAATTACATCGAACTTCTTCTTCCTCAGCCTGATTTTAAATCATTGGCCCTTTTACATCACTACTCTACCCTTGAAAAACTATCTCTCCTATCTTCCCATAGGCTTAAATTTATACAGTTTTAAAATTTAATCGATTCAGTTCCCTTAACATCTTGACAAGCTCTTCAAATTCCCAAATTTCTAACACTAGACTAAATCCCTAGATTTGTGGAAACTTATTCCAACTCATTCCTATTCTACAGTCTTTTCGAATCTCTAATCTCTTCATATTCCCAAGTAATCATTCGAGAGAAGTTACAATTCTCTCCACATTTAATTATAAATAATTAAAATTCACTCAGTTCATTACATAAGTCTAACTCTCTTGAAAACTCAAAAATCCCTAAGTCTAATAAAAATATATGGAATTTGTTTTTCCCTAATTCCTCTGCATCAAAGAATGATAATGCTTCAAAGAAAAAGGATGTGAGGAAGCCAGGAAGAAATGTTACTCCTAGTTCCAGAAAGTCAAGAGTCAAGCTGATATTAGAAGAAGCCCTACTCCAAGGATATTTACAGATGATGTCAAGAATACAAAAGGAAATGAATATCATCAAAGAATCCCAAGGAAAAAATACTTCAGAAGTACATCAAGGTAATATTCATCTCCAATGTGCCAAAGTATATTTCTTGGTTATTTCTATTCTTGTAAAAACTTTGGGCACATGGCAAAATATTGTAGGGAATATCACAAAGACAAATATAATGGTCTCCGTCAATCTTCTAGAAGAAATTTGTAAGAAGAAGTCATGATTACTCATTCATGAACAAGATGGAGTGCTTCAATTTCCATAACATTTGACATATGGCACATGAGTGTAACTTGACTTGGGTCCCTAAAACCATGAAAACCAAGCTAGAGAAGAAAGTTACACAAGTATGGAGAAGGAAGCAAATTGGGTCTGAAAGTCTCTTGAACACTCTAGCCAACAACACAAGTATTTTACTTGATGAAGTCATCCTTGATATTCCAATTATTTGATGGTGAGACTCTGCCAAAAGGAGACCATACAATCAGGGGGGATTTGTGACTCTTGAGCTTATGATTCTTAAGCATTCTTGTAGAAGTTATCCGTGAATGGGCCCTATGAAATATTTTATGAGTCACACATGGATAATCATCCTTTGATATATCATCTCTTGAGAGAAACTCTATTGAAGAAATGTAGACACATCTATCATGGGCCACATTGCCAGAAGGAATAGCACCATGACAAGAGGATTTATATACCTATGAAGAATTACTATTGATGAAGAAAATAAGCAGCTCGACATAGGGAGTACTTGAGCACCCTATTTTCCATTGATGTCAAAGGGGGAGAGAATATTGGAAGGGAAATAATATTTCCATCAAAGAGAAAGGGGTAGATTGTTAATCAAGGTTTTTATGGATGTCAATATGGCATTGGCCGAGATGTCAATATTCTTGAGATGCCTAGTTTCAAATGATGATTCCAGGACTCTTGGTTGAAACCATCAATGAAGATGTCAAATCATGAAGAAGTCAAACCACTAATGAAAGAAGCCCTAAGAAGTCTTTGATCTAAATTTGCATGCACTTGATGATATATAACTTAACCCTTGATGTCATATGATGATTTCATACACTTTGATGATACCTGATGATAACATATGATGATTTCATACACTTGATGGTAACATGGTTGGAGATCATTTGAGGCTTGGAAGACTATTTTGGAGTTCTCCTAACTATGTTGCACTATAACATATCATTGCACCATTATGTGATGACATGGATGATGCACTCATTGCTAGAAATTATCATGATGACTTGGATGTCCTACATGTTCCTATGATGATGATGAAGCCAAATAATGGAGAAGAAAAACAATGGAGAAGCCAAAAAAAGAATCCATCTTTTCCTAATAATTTTTTACACTAATTAAATCAAGGGCAGTCATAAAGAAAGAAACAAATTCACCACATTAGAGGCAACCTTTCAACATGGGACCTAGATCATCTGAAAGATGATTTTTTCCTCTTTCTAACGAGCCCTTACTTGCCCCGAATATCCAAATAGTTTGGGAGATATTGATTTTTTAAGTTAAGGAAATTAAATCTGACATTGAGCCGACCTATGCTCAGGACACAAGTCGGCCTCCAAACAGTGATGTGCCTTTTCGGTTTAGCTTGCAACGACCACTATATATACAATATTTCAGACCTTCTTTTCTATCCATCTAATTCGGTAATCTACCACAGAGAGCGAGGTACATTTCAGAACTTGGGCACTTGAAGACACCATAAAAAAGGGAGCATAAAAATACAGAGAAAAAGAGGAGGTTGAGGAGATAAAAAAAATATCATAATGACAATGTTTGGGCAGTTATTTAAAGAAGGTCGAGGAAGGAAAAAATCAAATATATACTTTTTTCTTTGGGAAACCTGTGATAGGCTCGAAATTTTTTATTACAGGGTTGTACCTAGGCTCAAATACGTGGAGAAAAACTAGCACAATACTCTCCAATAGAACTCGGCCTCTAGCTATCTCAGACATTGGGCTCAAAGAACTTGGAATAGAAACAAACCACAAAAAAATTCAAAAGGATGCTCAAACCTACCTATGATTGCAGACTCATGTAAAAAGCAGTTTGGACCTGTGGTAGCTACAGGACTTTGGAATCTCTTTTCATAGTACAATATTGGATCAAGAATAGTATTGCAGCCTCAGGACTTCACCCTATGCCTTGATCAATGATAAAAGGTGTGGTTTGTGGAGGATTGAGATACATCAATTTAGACTAATCTAAAAATCCTAGACAAGGGTACAGGAATTTAGAATTTTATCCATTGCAGCTTTGACGTGTGGTATATTGCCTCATACTTATGGAGGATTTGAGGGCTTACACTTTGGAGGTTTGGATCTAAGGTGGATATCATACTTGAACTTGTAAATTGTGCATTAAGCAACACCTTGGACTTGAGATCAAATTCGTAAGCATCTCTATGGAAGATTATTAACTTATAGTTGAGGACATTATTAGAGACCCCTTGTAGCATTGTATGCCACAGTTTTGAGGAAATTTTTTGGAATAACATTCATAATCTTTGGAGTCGTCTTGAAAGATTATAGGAGCATATTTAAATAAGGCTAGTAGCTGACTAGAGGACCTTATTGACAATAGCTTGGTGAGACACACTTGGACACCCTTTTAGCGGATCTAGTAGAAGCATTATTGTATCTTGGAACATTGTTTTGGACAAGTGAAGATGTTGGATAGTGGTTTGGGCATCATATTTGGAACTGGGATTTTTTTAAGGCTTTTGGAGACAACCTTAAGAAACTAGCAGACTTGTTGCTATATAGAATTTGTGAAGACCTGCTAGCTTGTGAAAAATTGTGAAGTCCTATTGACTTGTGAAGAGATAAGACTAGTAAAGTCTTGTTGACTTATGAAATGTTCTTGGAAAATCCTTCATTGTATTGAATACATTCTTGATACCTTGATTGAAGCCGCCATGGAGTGACCTTGAAGAAGGTTCTGTGTGCAGATTGAAGACATCTTGTGGAGAAGCATATTGGAGAAATCCTATTAAGAAGCCTTGTTGAATATCATGAGATTGATAGGGATCGTTAAAGAATAATTTGGGTGCCATGAAGAATAACCAAACACATTTTGACGAAGTGAAGTTGAGGGTTGGAGCCCAAGATGTTGGAGCCTCATAGAGACAAGGTCGGTTCCCTGGAAGATAGGGCTGGAGCCCTAGAGGATTGGAGTCCTCAAGAAACCACGCCAGAGCCTGTACCAGAGATAGGGTTGGAGCCCTAGAGGTTGGTGCCTCAAATTGACAAGGTTGGAGCCTTGGAAAGACCAAGTTGGTGCTTGGCACAATAGAGGTTGGAGCCTAGAATATTGGAGTCTTCATCTAGGGTTGGAGCCCTATATCATTATTGTACTTTACTTATTGTAAAGAAGAAATTAATAAAAGTATATATTCCACCATTGTTCATTTTGTGTTCTAAATATAAGTGATCTAACTGGTAAAAATAAAAATTTAAAAGAAATATTGGTTCACCCCCCTCTCAATATTTCCAACAGGTACGAACGGATAGAGGGAGTGAAGTTTCATGGCTTCACAGATGTAGATTTTGTGAGGAGTCCATCAAACCAAAATAGCACTTTAGGTGGAATTTTCAATGTTGGGTCCGCAACAATTTCTTGGTATAACATGAAGCAAAGATCTGTGGCACTCAGCTCGACAGAAGAAGAATACATGATTGATAGTCAAGCAACATGTGAGGTGATCTAGATGAGAAAGATACTTATTGGATTGTTTGGTCAGATGATGGATCTAACTGTGATCTACTGTTATAATCAGATTTGCATAAATCTCTCTAAGAATTTATTTTTCACGATCGATCCAATCATATAGATATTCGGTATCACCATTTACGAGATTGTGTACACATGAGGATCATGTTGTTGTAGTACATTCTGACAGAGGAACAAGATACTGATATTTTGAAAAAGGCATTATTAAGAAGGAAGTTAGAGTTCCACATGTGTATATAGGGGTGGTTGATAATCCCTTTCTTGCTGAGAGGGAGTGTTGAAAAATGAAGTAAGAAATTCTCAATTTGATTTTACCTTGATTAAATAGAGAAAAATTTGAATTTCCACATCAGCAGAAAACTTGGATGATGTTAACTTGTGTGACATGGCATGTGTCACCCATTTTACTAAATAAATTCAAGTTGAAGGAGTTAGATTTTAGGTAAGCATGTGTGATTGCTAATTTGTAGCAAGCAAGGTCAGTTATCTAAGGTTGTTTTCAGTTAAACTAGTTCCAATTGTTGGAAGAACTAGTGGAGGGTTAAGTTGTGAAGTGGGACTTTAGTCAAACTCAATGATCATCCAGTTAATTTATCAATGAACCCAAAATAGCTAGTGCATGCATAGAATTTGAGTTCACCGGGCTTGGTGGAGATTCCAATGTAGTGTAACATTAGTTGTAGACTAGTCTTGAGTGTACATGTGTTTCATGCATTTAGATGATCAACCTAAGGAAGTGCGCAATTAAATTTGAGGAATTTCCTAAATAATAGGTGTTAATTTCTCAAGGAACAATGCAAATAAATAATAGCTCAAGCTAAGGCATAAATTGACTAAGTATGGTTAGAGGCCTTCAGTGAGCAAAGAGATAGGTTGTGCACTTGCAGGGTGAGCTCAGTTGAGCAAAGAAATTTTAATACATCTCTATTCATTTGATTAATGCAAGAGGCATTGGGGTTTTTAGTAGATTTCTTTCCCCATATAAAAATACTTGTTTCATGTATATGATTTCTTATTGCATGTCTAAAATGTTTACTCTAAATTTTGAAATAATGCCCGCAGAGCAGTAGAGTAGGTTTGTGTCTTGTGATTTTGATTAAAATTTCATGAGGAGCTGCAAATATACAACATCATTTCCACATAAAATGACAAAAAAATCCATCGAAGTTGTTTCAAGGTCATATTTCTTACAGCCTGGAAGTGGCACAGTGGAGGTAGTGTTCCCTGTCAATTTTCCTTTTTTATCCAACTTAAATCTTGGGTTTGTGCTTCTCTGTTCTAGATTTTCTGGTTCATTTGGGAACTTAGTTAGTCACATTATTTTCAATGGTGTTTTCATAGCTCTGTTACGGTATATCATGGTCTACTCAGTCTATTGTCTAGTTGGCCTAACATTATCTATTTAGTTAGTTTGGTATTTGTAGTGAAAGTTAACCGAGCTCCTATCGGTTATTACTCCTCTAAGTCAGAAATAGTCTTGTAGTCAGCCAAATATCTTTTTTTTGGGTCAATTTTTTTCATACTCTTTATTCAAAAATCTTATTTTGGTTCCTCCTCAAACGTCGCAGTTCTCTCTTCGACGACTCCTAAGAATTTTCACCCAGTTGGGATTTCTTTCCACTATCCAGTCTTGGTTGGGGGGGTTTGGTACACAAGTAACTTTTAAATATGGTTTTAAATGTGTGTTTTATAGTCTTAAAACCACACTATGTCTATTCCAACTTAATATATCTTGTTATGCAAGTCACCATTATTTCCTGTCACATTTTATCACCTGTAAATACTCTATAGAAAGACGTCTTGTCACAAGTAGTAGGGTTTTATACTGCGTGATTTGTATTTCAATGGCACTATGGTTACGGGCTCTCATCCTCGTGTCACAAAAGACTATTTGGATGGGAATCTATCGCTAACTTTTTTTATGCAGTGCCTTTGGAAGTTTAAAAATAAATTATTCAGTTAGAGGCAAAGGAATTTGGTGATTGAGCCTATTTTTTCCACATGGAAATTGGAAGAAGCAGTTGTAATATCCAAAAACTTTAAAATTCTGTCAGATCTAGCACATTTTAGTGTTCTCAATAAAAGTATTTCAACAAAAAAATAAACATAGACAAGATCTAGAAATGCAGGCTTATTTATATTAACAATTGAAGGAAAATAGTACATGCCCATACAAAGTATACAATCGTGGACCCTGGATGGAACCACCACACAAAAAAACAACCACGGGGTTTCTGTCCCTGGGATCAAACTAGAATTGGCCACGCCAATTTCTCAAGAAAAAAACAATAATATGGATAAACGCAAATGATCCCCAATACCTAGATTCTATCCCCTTTTATAGGCTTGATGGACTCTCTAGAGACCTTATTTTATTATTTTCCCTCGAAAACCAAAGGAAAATACCATGGGTTGATACCATGGGAAAATACCACAGTAAATACCATGGACAGATTTCGTCCATTTTGACCAGATCAAGAAAGGAAATATTACAAATCCTCCCAACCAAAGATTGCTTGCCCTCAAGAAATTCATTGTTATGCACAGCAGGAGCATTGATACCAGGATCCCATACAACCCAGTGTGTTATTCCATACCTCCATGCTAAAATATCCTGAATGGATCCTTCAATACCTAGATCCCAAACAATCCTCTGACTAATCCTTCCTTCGATAGATTCATCTGGATTCCAAACAATCCTATAGCCAATCCTTGCCCCAATGGATTCTCCTGGATCCCAATGCCACCTAAGTACTGGGACCTGTGGGTTATGGTACCATCTCATCCATCCATCACTGCATGTGCAAAAAGGCTCAAGCTACAATATGCCCTTGGATGTGAGTTCCCTCCTAGGAGCCAATCCATCAATAGAGTACCAACTCATAATCTCTCGCCAATCCAGGCCTTGAGAAGGATGAATATCTACAAATCTACTATGTTGATGCTACTCGATTCTCAATTCATGTAGCTCCACTCGGCCACCCAACATGATGCATTTTTAGGACTCTAACCTACTCTTCCCAATGTATAAAGGTGGGTTGGTAGTGCTTCAAGACCTATTTATGTAAAACTATAGAGGGTTTATATCTAAATCCCAACTGTACTCCTCTTTCTGCCTCGTGAGGGACTTGAGTCATTCCTTAACACTAGACAACCTGGTAGTTGATTCGGCAAATACCCCTATGAGCTCCTCAATTTTTCTATTCTCCTGAAAGGCAGTGTCTTGGACTATCCAAACTCTTTTCTTCAATATCATAATATTTTTATTGAAATGCATTATCTTTTCCCAAAATTCCTCTTCTGGAAATTCTAGTACCCTGCTCAATGTCTTTGTGTCTGTCTGCACCGAATGACCCATGACCACAGCTTCAACATGAACCTTTGACTAAAAAACCAAAAATGGTTCATCCTGCATACTATATTTTTCATGATGCTCTTGTAGAAATTTGATAACTAATATGCTATACACTGAGATTCACCTGATCACACACTATTTTAACTTCATGCACAATACAGAATCTCTTCTACCATTGAAAATTAATTGCGTAAATAAAAACAATCGCATGCGCACATTAAAACCATAAAAAATCACACATTTGAACATAGCATTTTATGGGAAAGCTTAAAGCTAAAAACCCCCAACTATCTATATATTATATGTCATAGAGATCATGTAGCAATCATTATACAAAGCTCCTCACAAATCTCTCAGTACAATCTCTAATTGCTACACACTAATCAGGTTCGATCTAGCAAAACACATGCTCCAATCTCTGATACCTGCTAGCCTACCTATACTGTGCAATCACTGCTAAAGAATGGCTCTGAACGAACTCGAATTGGTCCATCCTTGCTCACGCAATCCTCATTGGCATCTCCAACCACTGTGTGTTGCAAATCATGCAACACTATAGTCACAACTGATAGTCACACTGCTCTTTCACCTACCTCTTCACTGGTCTCCACTGAAACTGTCCATGCACTGTAGTTAACTGATGTATTCTTTAGTTGATTAATGAGTTAATAATTAGTGAATTAACTAATAATTAATTCACACCACTCTCACTAGTGTATCAATCAGTTAGACTAGATACAACTAGCTCAACTATGTTTAGATTAGTTAAACTGAACACAACTCCATTAACTTCCTCAATCAACTCCACCAAACTCTCTCACATGAGTTCTAACTGAAGTCTTCATGCAATAGCTCCACTTAACCTTCAGGAATAGCGTAATTCCTTCTGTCAGCTCCTGTGCCACATCTGTGCACTTAACTGAAGTGCTCCAAGAGAATAAGATAATGTTTATAGTCCAAATATTATTAAGAGCTAATAATATTCGACATATCTATTTTTAGACTGGCAATCTAAAAATAGATTCCGCCCAGTATGTCTAAAAATACAAGTCCATCTATTTTTCCCGACTTGACCAACCATCCACAAATAGCATCCTGCAACTCATAGAACATGATCCATATGTCTAAAAATAGACATAGTCTAAAAATAGACTTTGCGCCAAAAATAGCCTGCGGGCCCACTTAGTGAAGGTGAATTCTTCCCACTAAGCTCATCATCTTGTTGCAATCTCAACACTCCCTCTCAACAAGATAAGTATTATCTGCCACCCCTATCCTACCGCTATGGTATTCGAATTTTCTCCGGGTGAGCGCCTTCGTCAAGATATCAGCATCCCGATCCTCCATGGGAATGTATGAAAGTAACATGATCTTCCGCTGCACACAATCTCTAATATGATGATACCAGATGTCAATGTGTTTAGATCTATCATGAAATACTGGATTAACTGAGAGTTTGATGCAACTCTAATTATCAAAATATATCACAATAGGATCTAAGTGTGAACCGAACAACTCAACCAGGATCTTCCTCATCCATATAGCCTCGCATGCAGCCAAACTCACTGCCATATACTCAGCCTCTGCTGCACTGAGTGCCATGGATCTCTGCTTCCTACTGTTCCAAGAAACTGTTGTCGACCCGATACTGAAAATCCCTCCAGATGTGCTCTTTCTATCCGTTGGGCTCCCTGCCCAATCTGCATCCATGAAGCCACACAACTTCACCTCATCCGATTGTTTGTACCACAATCCATATCCGGATGTGCCTCTTATATATCTCAATACATGCTTGCCTGCCTTCCAAAAGAGCTTGGTAGGCTTAACCATAGCTTGTGAAATTTGGTTAACAACATAGCAAATGTCGAGTTGTGTATTGACCAGATACATAAGCGACCCCACCAACTGTCGATAAACAGTGGCATCCACTACCTCTGCCGATGTAGCATCCTCTTTCCTCCATCCACTAGGAAGAGGAGTGTCGATAGGCTTGCAGCCATGCATGTTGAACTTCTCCAGTATCTCCCGGGCATACTTGCCTTGAGACACAAACAATCCATCATCACACTGCCAAATTTCCAATCCCAGGAAATAATGAAGGAGGCCCAAGTCCTTCATCTCAAACTCTTTTGCAAGATCAACCTTGCATGAGAGTATCAACAGTTCATCACCCATCAAAATCAAATCATCTACATAAATTACAATGATCAACAACTTACCCTCCACCACAATCTGGTATAGGTTCGGATCCGCCTCACTCTTGGAGAATCCAAGTCAGGTGAAATAACTGTCTATCCGTGTGTACCTGCCACCGAGGTGCTTGTGTCAACTCATACAACGCTCTTTTTGAGCTCCGCACACAAACTTTTCTCTCAAGATCTCGAAATCCTCTGCCGCTTCTAGTGCCACCTCCTCCTCAATCACTCCGATTGAGGAACGCTCATATCCAACCGACAGCGCTGCCCCATCTAGCCGAGAGAGCAAGAATAGCCTCCATGGAGAAACACTTGCTGCAGGCAAAGGTTTCCTCATAATCGATCCCCTCAATCTGTGAGAAGCCTCAGGCAACAAATCTTGCCTTGTACTTCCCCACACTCCCGTCAGCTGCTTGCTTCACTTTGTAGATCCATCTCGAACCTACCATTTATTTCCCTTCCAGCCTTGGTACAATCTCCCATGCACTATTTCTGACAATCAAATTAGACTCTTCCACCATGGCATATACCCATGCAGGATCCTCCACAGCTTCCTCGAAAGAGGATGGCTCTGTCATGATACACTTGCTCATAAGAGCCATGTATCCAAAGTACCGGTTAGGTGACTGTCTCTGTCTGCGCTATGATGTAGGTACTCCTACAACCTTCTCTTCATCCTGAATCAGTCGCTCAGCTTTTGTAGTGCACTTCCTCCCTCTGATGGTTGGCGCTGCATGAGTGGTCTCTTCCACTCCATGAACCTCATCTTGTGGCTGATCCACATCCTGAGGCTCATCCTTAGGAACTAATAGCTCCTCATCTGCATGCAAGTGTGGCTCCCTCTCAAGCAAACACTTCATGGCTTTCTCCTCATGAAATTTGATATCCTGTCGCACAACAGTCTTTCGACTATCTGGAAAATACACACGATAGTTGTGGGGTGTATCATTGTACCCCACAAATATCCTAACCTCTGCAGTTAGCTCCAGCTTCTTCCTGGCATCCTTTGTCACATGAAGGTAAACAATTGAACCAAAAATCCTCAAATGGGAAATATCAGGCTTCTTACCAGAAAACGCCTCCTCGGGTGTACTCATGCCAATTATCCTGTGAGGACAATGGTTTTGCACATAAACCGAAGTATTGCATGCCTCAGCCCACAAGTGTATGGGAAGGCCCTGATCATGCAACATCGCCCATGTAGCACCCACGATCATTTTGTTCTTTCGCTCAGTGACCCCATGCAAAAGTCATTGAATTCGCCAGAGATGAATTCACCACCATTGTCGCTCCTAAGATCCTTCACCTGCTTCCCTGATTCTTTCTCAACCAGTGCCTTGAACTCACAGAACTTTGAGTATGTCTCACTCTTCTTCTGCATGAATAAGATCCAGCACTTCCGAGAAAAATCATCAACAAATATCACATAGTACCTATTCTTTGTTGTCGAAGCTACTGAGAAAGGTCCACACACGTCTATGTGAATTCTCTCAAGGATCTTCGTGGCGTGACTATCCTTCTCGTGAAAGGTGTCTTTCACAAATTTTCCCAAAGTACATCCCTTTCACTGATCTAACTGTGCAAGTGTACCCCTGGGAAGCCCGATAGAAATCTGCTGCAAAATTTTCAAAGCACCATGGTGAAGATGGCCCAATCTCCTGTGCCATAGCTCACCCTCATCCCGGCTCACCACTCCTTCTGCCTTGATTGCCATTGCTGTGCAGCCATATACCTACAATTGATCAAGGTTCTTAACTCAAACCCCTATCCTCCGGGTTTCACCAGTTGCCTTACTGCGCAAGAAAGGCTTTCCCTCGCTAAAGACAACATCATATCCCTTGTCTTCTAACATCGCCATAGAGATAAGATTCTTCTTCAATCCTGGAACATGCATCACTTCCTTCAATACGAAGGGTTTACCAAACTCCCTCTCAAAGGAAATGGTACCGATACCGGTCGCACTGTATCTACCATCATCACCCATCTCGATGTGCACTCCAAGATCTTTCTCATCCAGATCAGTAAACAAATCTTTGTCTCCTGTCATGTGAAAAGATGCACCACTGTCAAGAAACCACACTGAACCCATAATACTTGAGACCAAGCATGCGATCAGTGAAAAATATAGCTCAAACTGCGAGGCTAAGGCCTCTCCAACTGCAGATCCAGCAACCTACTTATTTTTCTTCTTCTATGGACAATTAGTGGCGTAATGTCCATGTTGGTGACAGTGAAAGCACTTCACCTTGGACATGTCCTGCTTCTTGCCTTTCACACCGGATTGAGAATCATTCTTCTTGCTCTTCCTCTTCCTTGCTTTGGCAGCCAAAGCGCAATTTTATTCATCTGAGTTCTTTGAAGAAGATCCATCCCTGGTACTTCGCCTTATCTCCTCTTGCACAATATCCGACCAAAGTCGCTCCCATCCTGGAAATTTCTCCCGACCATTGACAGAGTCCTAATAGGAGTTTCAACTCTTTGGAAGCCCAAGGAGAGCCAAGATCACCAAGTCCTTGTCATCTACAGTCACCCCCACACTTCCCAGCTCATCCCTGCATTGGATGAACTTCATAAGGTACTTGGGCATACTGTCGCCTTTCTCCATTTTTATGTTCCTGAGTCTATCCTTGAGCACCAACTTCCTCTGGTCGCTCTTGCTTTGGAATAATTCTGTCAACGCTTTCCACATCAAGAATGGAGAAGCCTTACCATGAAGGCTAGACACTATGTGATCCTTTACACCTTCCAACATAATTCTTCGACACTTTTTTGTCTTCTTTTGCCATGCGTCAAGTGTTGCAGCGTCGCTAGAAGCAGGTTTTGGATTTTCTGCATCTATGAACTCCTTCAACCCATTATCATCTAGCACCAACTCCATCCTATGCTTACATGCAATATAATTCGATCTACCCTCAAGGGCATACTCCAATCGCAATCCGTTGAAAGACATCCACTACTACATTTGGGGGAAATTCCGACACTTGGTTCCGATGCTTTTGACCAAATGTCAGAAATTTCCCCAAATTTTTTCAATCCCACCCGAAACCATCGCTATACTGACGTTTATAGAAAATTGTCGCAATACCAACACTTATACAAAGTGTCGCAATTGCGACGTTTGGAGGAAGACGTCGCAATTGTGACACTATGCCCCAAAGCGTCGCTATTGCGACGGTTGCCTCCAAACGTCGCAAGTGCGACACAATTTCTAAGTTTCGCAATTGCGATGTTTGGAGGCATCTGTCACAATAGCGACACTTTTTCCGCCGTCGGTATAATGACACTTATATGCACACTACATAAAAATACGAAACTTATATGTGCGCTACATAAAAATGATTTTATTTTAAATACGAAACTTATATCCGTCGCAATAGCTACATTAACATCTGATATCACACATGCATTTGCCCTCCGCTCTTGCAGAATAGCATTCACACTTAGCATTCGCCCTCAACGCTTGCAAAATAGCATTTTCCCTTAGCATTCCCCCTCAGCTCTTGCAGAACAACATTCGCCCTCAGCTCTTGCAAAACAGCATTTGCCCTCAGCATTCGCCCTCAGCTCTTGCAGAACAGCATTGGCCCTCAGCATTCGCCTTGAGCTCTTGTAGAACAGCATTCGCCCTCAGCATTCGCCCTGACCTCTTGCAGAACAACATTCACCTTGCATTCTCCCTCAGCGTTTGCCCTCAGCTCTTGCAGAACAGCATTCGCCCTCAACTCTTGCAAAATGGTAAGTTCTTACTGCAGGCCCTTCCTCGTATAGTAGGGTTGACTCTATTTGGGTTTTTTTGGTCAATTCCATTGGATTGTGTTAGGCTGTAGGGTTCTCTCTAGATGTCAAGAATCAAGATTCAATACCCTCTATTATCTTCATCACCCAATATAAGATTTAAATTTTTCCCAAAGAAACGCTTATTAATTTTAGCAGCCATTATTTCTCCCTGCTTTAAAAACCCTACATTTAAATGAAAACAAGCATTGCATTTCAACTAAAAAAATATATTAGTGTTCGCCCTCGGAATTCACCCTCAGCTCTTGCAGAACAACATTTTCCCTCAGCATTCGCCCTTAGCTCTTGCAGAATGGCATTCGCCCTCAGCATTCACCCTCAGCATTCGCCCTGAGCTCTTGCAGAACAGCATTCACCCATAGCATTCTCCCTGAGCTCTTCCAGAAAAACATTCGCCCTCAGTATTCACCCTGAGCTCTTGCAGAACAGCATTCACCCTCAACGTTCGCCCTCAGCTCTTGCAGAACAACATTCACCCTCAGATCTTGCAAAATGGTAAGTTCTTACTGCAGGCCCTTCCTCCTATAGTAGGATTGACTCTATTTGGGTTTTTTTGGTCAATTCCATTGGATTGTGTTAGGCTGTAGGGTTCTCTCTAGACGTCAAGAATCAAGATTCAATACCCTCTATTATCTTCATCACCCAATACAAGATTTAAATTTTTCCCAAAGAAACGCTTATTAATTTGGCAGCCATTATTTCTCCCTGCTTTAAAAACCCTACATTTAAATCAAAACAAGCATTGCATTTCAACTACAAAAATCTATTAGTGTTCAAATGTACATGTGTGCATCACTTGTGTAGGGTATTCCTTTTCCACTTTCACATTATCCAAGAATGTGTGCAGTATAGTTCATACTTTTTGTGATTTATATTATCTTGAAAAAGGAAAGGTAAATTATTTCCCATGTAAAAAGAAGGTTTTCCCTTTTTACTACTGGAAATGGTACAACAAAGTTCCATTTCTACCCGAAACTCCTATGAAACAGGAACCAAATAAAGGCCATGTCCTCAATGGACATCATTTGGCTTTGAAAATGGCTATTGCACCGTGTTGTTTCTTATATTACATCACGATAGTTTCTTAGGTCATTTCTTGTTTCTTGAGATGAAAAACAACCAAAGAAATTGTGAAGATCCTTTTAAGAAATAAATGACCATTTCTCAATCATATCTCAACTATTTTTTATTTTATTCAATGGTTGCTTACTTTGAGAGAAATTTGACACTTTTATAAGGAATATAACATAAAAACACAAAATGGGAAGGAATTGATGAGGTAGATGTCCTTTAGTTGTTTTCAATTAAGAATTGATAATACACGATGCATGTTTTGTACTACAAACTATATTCCTTTCTGGAGTTAGGACACAGAGTATTGAATCAAAGTTGTAGTTTCTAACTTCTTGTATTGGTTCATCAATCTTGAAATTCAGACATTGCATGTCTTCATTGCTTCATGTTTGAATAATTTGCATCATATCATACAATAGGAAATTAGGAATTATGATTATTATTACTTTATGGATTTGTTAAGTTACTTTTAAGTTTGCATGGTTTAGTGTGAAATTATTCTAGTGTGCCCCTAGGCCCAGGTGAAGGAATGCCAAGGACTGAGAACCCTAGTTTTTAAATGGTATTATTTCTTATACCCAAAAACCCCTCAACATCACTTCTTATTAGTTCTTAACAATAGTGTTGTAAACAATTTGAGAATTGATATAGCAAAATCTCGCACTTCTCAAGATAAAGTCCTAAAGTTAAAGTGTGATACCATGTGTAATTCAATAGCCCCATTGTCACCTCACCAACCTCTTTTCACTTCGGGCTAGCTCTCCTCCAACTCAAGGGGGGTTCTCCCTAGTATATTTTAGGGATCTAATGGCCCAACCAAACCAAGTCAAGAGCCCCCTAACTCTCTATGTTTACTACTATCAATCAAAATATTGAACAATAGGGTCAGACATGCATCCTGAAGATAAAATTGCAAGGGTATTTTTGGGTAATTTCAAAGGGAAAGTCCCCAAACACATATAATCAAGGAATTATAACGTGATTTCAAACATTAAATATCAACAAAATCATTTAAAGGATATTGAAAGGAAAAAGGTGATGGAAGATAGAAAGTGCCTTACTTAAATGCTCTAAGGATTTTTCAATAGTTGCTCCAAAAGCTTCACTTCAGGGCCCTTCAAGATCGTCTCCAACAATGCTATACCATCAGCTTCAACAATGTTGCTCCAAAAATGTCCTCAAGGTCTTCACATCAAGTTTACTAGAAGTGGCTCCAACAATATATTCAATAAGGTCTTCATTGTCAATGCGTCTCTTGTTTGGGTGCCTTAATGTGCAATGACATGTTTCCAGGACCGAATTCAATGCAAGGCATATTTGAAACTCTAACTCTGTCTTCCGGTGTCTTATTAGAAATTATTTCAGTTTTCATTTTGTGTTTTCAAGTTTTTACATTGATAATTTTATTGCAATGTGGCAGACTGATCAGAGCAGTGCAGGAACAACCCCGAGATGGGATGATCGCAGAAAGAGGCTAGCGGAAGAACATGTAAAGTGCCAGCATTGCTCTATCTTCAGGTATTTTAGTTATTTACATAATTGAAATAATATTAATTTTGTTCAAATATGTAGACACCTAGCCATGGTACGCCTGATGATTCCCTCTTTGAGGAAGAGCTTTCTTCATCCCTATCTCCAGTGTTCTTGTTGCAAAAAAAGGCACAAGATGCAAGGTCAGAATTTAATACTTTGATAGATGCGCCTCAAACACCTGAAACAGAAGAGAGGATAAAAAAACTTATGAGCCAGCTAGAAAAATATCAAGTAATAATAAAAATTCAAAAGGATATTTTTTTTGTTCTGCATGAGATGAATTGTGATAGTTTGATTTTTAATTTTTACATTGACTAAACTAACAAAAAGTTCTTTTGTATGTAGCGTTTTCTGGCACTTTCTGAACCAGGTGTTGGTGGTAGTGGGACACAAGGGAAAGAGATTTCCTAGCAACCCTCTCGTACACCTTCTACTCCTTTAGGTGCCAGCCAAGAAACACACCCTCCCAAACCAGACACCCGGCCAACCGCTGAACGTGTTTGCAATGATGAGGCTGATATGGCCAACTACATTATTGTGTTTCGTGGAGCTACACATGTCAGCTCCATAGGGACCATTAATGGCACGTTGTTGGTGAATGATGAAGGTGTCCCTATAAAGCACCCACAACTCCCAGGTAAATTTTAATATTTTAACTATTTCATGTACTTTATCTAAAACATATTTATCATGATTTTTATATTTAAATTAATGATAATATTTTTTTTTTTCCTGTGTAGGAAACAATGAGTTCTACAGGTTTTTGGAGAGCCATGTGTTGGTAATTTTTGGCCCAACCATACGCACAAGGTGGAATTCCCAGAATTCCAACCTAAAAAAATAACTTCTAGATTATCTAGAATCCCTTTTTGGGGTCGGCACATTTGACAGAACAGCGGTGGCTAGGGTAGTCGGCAAATATTTGAAATATACCAGGGACACCTATAGGACGCAATTTCAATTTAACCCTAGATACGAGCGTCCTCTCACAGTTACAGAGAGTGAGTGGAGAGCACTCATCCATGACGGAAAAGAGAAAATGGAAAAGAAAGAAGGAAAAATGCCAACTGGACCTGCAAGGTAAATTACAACTTTAATTAAATAGCTTTAATTTTCTCTATGTCTAAAATAAAAGTGTGCTACGTCATATATGACTTTAATCTTTTGATGCTAGGTTTCCTGACTCCTCAAAGGCAACCAAAGCTAGGATTGAAAAAAAGGGCCATCACAAGCTAGGCCAGGGCGGCTACTTGAAATTAGCCGCAAGAACTGTAATTAAGTAGCTAAACATCTTATAATTAATTATATCGCCTTCCAACGTTTTCGTAATCCTATCAAATATGATTAAAAATACACAATCATATGTAATGTAGGGTGATGACTTTGGAACAAAAAATACAGAGGAAGATAAAAATATCACTTTCCATTTCAGCTATCAAGCCGTAGTTGAACGTCGCAGAAGCTTGGGGCAGGTCCCAAGATCCAGAATGCCTGATAATGTAAAACATTAACCTTTCAATATGTTTGTTTTCGTCCATAAATTTAATGTCTAACAACTTTGTTTAAATTAGGGGAGCAGCACTACCGAAGAGGCAAATAACCCAGTTTTAGAACCAGATGTATATGATCCTCACGTGCAACCTGATCATTGTAGTGGGGACCAGGCCAACAATGCTACTATCAGTAAGGGCCATGACAGTAATTAATTTCTACTTATAATTTTTTCTAATTATACCTTGATGGTTGTCCTTATAAATTTTTTTGTTTAAATCACAGAGAATGTTTCCCTTGAGGATCTTACCACCAGAGAGGAAGACAGGGCAACAATCCCAATGGCGACAACTGGTGCACCAGGTAAATAATCTCATTGCAATTTTTTTTATTAATATTACCGAACTAGTTCAATGATATTTAAAAACTGACAATTAAAATTTAATATTATCTATTTTTGAAGGCGATGCCTCGTCACTGGATGAGACCAGACATCATGACTACGCAACTAGGTCAGCGGCGACAACTAGTGCACCAGGTAAATAATCTCATTGCAATTTTTTTTATTAATATTACCGAACTATTTCAATGATATTTAAAAACTGAAAATTAAAATTTAATATTATCTATTTTTGTAGGCGATGCCCCGTCACTAGATGAGACCAGACATCGTGACTACGCAACTAGGTCAACGGCGACAATTGGTGCACCAGGTAAATAATCTCATTGCAATTTTTTTTATTAATATTACCACACTAGTTCAATGATATTTAAAAACTGACAATTAAAATTTAATATTGTCTGTTTTTGTAGGCGATGCCCCGTCACTGGATGAGACCAGACAACGTGACTACGCAACTAGGTCAGCAGTGCGGGTCGAAAGGCATGAAACAGGAGCAGAGCACGATGGTATTGATGATGTAATTAGGAGCTTTAGAAATAGGAAGAAGAAAAAGAAAATTTGATAATGTAAAATATTGTATTATTATAAGACAAACGTTACCATACTTGGAACGTTTTTTTGCATTATATAAAAAACTCATTTATCATGCTATTTTTATGTCAAGCATTAATTGCAATGTTTCCTTGCGTACTTTTTGTTGAATTGTTTTTTAATTAGTTATTGAATATTTTTTTTTATGCTCATGAAAGTAAAAAATGAAATATAGATTGGGTATTGGGGAATTGAGAGTGATGTGAGGGGGGGGAGGGAGGGGCCATAAGAGCTTCCACCTTCACGTGGTTGGCCCTGTTTAGTAGAGAATAATTTATTGGAGCGATTTAATCTTGGAGCAAACCTCCCTCGATCCAGCGTAGCAACAAAAAAGTCACCGTTGACTTAGTTGCTACTCTTTCAGATCGTGGGAGGCTTGTTCCAAGTTCATGCGACTCCAATAAATTGTTCTTGAAACGAAGAGGAGCTTATTCAGGTATGTTTTGACATTTTCAACATATGTTCTAACATTATCATAAGAATGCATATTAGAGTAAAAAATACTACATCAATTACTTGTATTTATTGTATAGATAATGATGGATTTTGATTGACTTGGAAGTGCAGGTACAAATCCTCTTGCATCATGAGCAATACAACTTGTCAACCAGGGTCATGTATAGGATATTTTTGCTTGTGCGCTTGACCAGGTTCGTAATGTCACATTTTGTAAGTTCCTTTACAGTTCATAATTCAATATTAAGCTTGTTCATGATTATTATCTAGGTTTTTTGTATGTGTTTTTTCATCTATTTCATTGTAAGCAACTCTGCATGTTTCCTGTTGTTCACTATGATTTCTCCCATTACCACTCCCAAGATGAATCCCACTTTATTGTTACATAGGATACTTTATTGTTACTATGATTTCTCCATTTACGATTTCATAGGTTACATCATGTAAAGTTGTCAATCTCAGGTTGGTGATGAGCTTTCGTTCTCCAGATTTGGGGATTTTCTGATATTTTCTCCCTCATGTCATTCCTACATCACCTCGTTGTTTGAGCATGCCAATTTTCTACCACTTGTACCAATTGGCACATGTAAATCTCTGAGTGGTGCCACATTTCACCTATTTTCAGTGAGAGTTTAGGGTTTCTCTAACATAGCTTCAGAAATTCGATTCAGTGCCTGCTTGAATATCATCACATAATACTCATGGTTTGGATTGATGAGCATGTTATGAATGGGTGGTTGATTCATAAGAAACACCCATATAGTCATCTTGAGATATTTCAGAATTTTTCTCGAGTTTCCTTTTTCACCGTTTCTAGTGGGTGGGATGGTGTGGGGTGATCCATCAACACTGGTGCTCTTGTAGTAGGGAATTTGTTTTTGGGGATATAAAGGAGAATTTTATGTAGATATCCCATTGGATACATTCATAGATGGGCACGAGAGGTCAAGAATTTAAATTAAAAATATGCAACCTCTAGCATGGCAACCTAAAGGCCGCGAGAGACACTGGTTAAAGATTGTTTTGTGCTGGCCTTAATATAGTCGTCATTTCTTTCTATTATCTTAATGCAAATATATAGGCCAGTCTCATTAAAATGAGGATTTTTTTTGTATTTCTCTTTCTTTGTTTCTCTCTTAATGCTCCAGAAGTTGCCAAAAGTTGCGATACTTGTTTAGTTTGCTTGTTACAACTTAAAAGTGGTTTTTAGCAATGGGAGTCATGTTTTTTAAGGTTCATACTAATATGAATATCTTGTAATTCTATATTCAGTATAAGAGAAGATGGCCTCTGCTTTGGGCAGTATGACAACAATTGCCACATCTACCTCATTGGGTAACAATGGAAAGGGGAAGAAGTTGGGTGCAATGTTTGATAATTATGTCAGACAATTGTCTTCTCTTTCAGTTTTTTCACCCATTTCCTTTAATCGCTCAAGCAGAAGAGGGACTCTGAGATTACGCGACAGAGAGAAGGTAGTTAATACAAGAGCTATGGAAAAGGAGTTGTACTTCAACAAGGATGGCTCAGTGACAAAAAAATATCAGGTCAGAGAAAAAATTATGTTTAAAGGAAGGTCACCTGCACGTGAAACTTCACTACGGTGGATCTTTCCTTGTCCACTTATATTTGATTTTAATGTGTTATTTTAATTTTTCATGGAGGGTTGTTTTGGCATATGGTCTGGCATTCAATTGCACACTTACTGAAAGCATTGTCAATTTGTCTTGTAGGCGGTGTGAACAAACTTGCCGATCTTGTTGGAGTCACCCTTGGGGCGAGGGGAAAAATGTTGTCTTGGAGAGCAAGCATGGTTCTCCGAAAATAGTTAATGATGGTGTTACAATAGCTAAGGAGGTAGTTTGTAGATGTGTGCTCTGGTTTTCTTTTTAACGTTGTACTAGTTCCCCCTCTTAAATGTCTTAGATTTGGTAGGCATAATTTGAAAACTCAAAGGTGAAAGGAAACATATTTGTTACCCAGTGGTCTACTTGGCCTATGGACCAGCCACATTAGAGTAATGCATAAAGCTTTTCACAACAATAAAAGGAAAGGGTTATGGCTGAGTCAAATTTTATTTTTATTGACAGTGTAATGAAATGTATCTCAATGCTATGGTTTTGGCCTTTTTATTGGTTGAATTAGAGGACCCAGTTGAAAATATTGGGGCCAAGTTGGTAAGGCAAGCTGCGGCAAAGAAAAATGATTTAACTATGGATGGAACCACAACATCTGTTGTTCTTGCACATGTTGGAATATTGAAAAATTCTAGAACAATGAATGGAGAATAAATCTCCCTTCCTCTAACACAGAGAAAATAAAATTTCTTTGACAGGAGACAGAGTTTCAATACTTTGAAAACAAACTTCTATTCCCTTCAATAACTCAAAAAAAAACTATTACACTTCTTCCTCACTGAGAGGGATTACAAAATTATGACCGCTACAAAACGCAGTGCATAAAACCAACTCACTGTCTGTTCAAAACAAACATACTCTGTCTCTAAAACACTCTGCTATGTTTTTCACTTTCGCACTGCTGTGCATACACACTTAAAAAGTTACACTCAATCTTTCACTTTTTACACACTACTGTGTAATAAAAAATTTACGTACTGTCTATAAAAAAAACTACCAAGATTTTTCGACCTTTTTATTTTTATATGCCGTAACATATAAAACATATTATAATAAACCCTCTTTTTAAAAAAATAAAATTAAAACTAAATTCTATGGCCCACCTTTCATTTCGTATATGATATATATATAACATATGTTTAAAACATATGTATATATTAAACTATCAAAACATTAAAGAACCCTTTCCGTTGGACTTCAAAAGTCTGAATAGATTGAATTTCAAACCAAATTCGCGTTCCAAAATGGGATGCTGATGTCTGCCTAATTTGTAACACGAATTCTCAATCCAATGTGCCTTATAAAAATTTCGGGTCCGGTTTTCAGGTTTTCAGATTCCCTTCAATTTCATGCGATCCAATATTAATGCTCCACGTGTCCTCCTTTTGAATTTACAAAACTGGGGGGTAAATTTCTGGTTGGTGAATTGCGTTAATGCTGGTTGTTGTGTTTAAATACAATCCTATACAGAAATATGGCTACGGCCGTCTACAAAAAAAACTTGCAAGAATTTTAAATGTTGAACTAAATTTCTGGATGGCGTGCAAGCAACCTCCAAAAATTTTTTTTGTTGTTGTAGCAGTTGAAGTTAAAATTCAACAACACAGGGTTTAGTAAGTGAGGGTGTAAAGGTAACTTTTTGTCAATAGTACTGGATTAAGATCATCTATTCATTTTTGTAGGGTCTTATGGTGTTTGTTTTTTTAGTTTTGGGTTGGGCTTATTGATTCTAAGATAGTTTTTGAGTGAAAAAATTGCTATCAGGTATTAAAAAAAATTAGTTCTTTTGTCAAAATTTATCAGCTTGTTAGGAAATACAAAACTGACAATGGTTGTATCTTAAATTTGTGGAAAATAATTTGAAATGAAACCTTTTTGTCTAGGTTGTTGCAGCAGGTGCAAACCCCGTTCAAATTACTAGGGGCATTGACAAGACAATAAAGGCCCTTATTTCGGAACTCAAAATTTTGTCAAAGGAGGTAAACGCTTGCCTTTTGAGTAGGCTGGTTTTCCTTTTTGCTGATGGTTTGGTGTATCTAATTGAATTAGTTGCCCAAGGTATTTTTGGTTGCAAACTCCTTTTCATTTTTCATACAGTATTGGCCTTGTGGAATACATTTGATTGTGTGGTCTTGTTAGATCTACAACATTTGTAGTTGTTTAGTCTTATGGCCGAGGTGCACCTTTATTATGGAAATAGTTGATGCAATATTGTCATTTAATCCTTACTGCAGGGTAGCATGTTGAGAAGTTTCTTGTGAAACATTTGGTATTCAAAATGACACTTGATCTTATACAGCATCATGCACTTGACTTCAAAATTAATATTCAAAGTGTGCCAGACAATTCTTGCAAAATTTCAAATATTTATGTTGTTTTAAACCATTATATTTTTCATGTATTGGATGCGGAAAATGAGAAAAATACTTTGGTATGAAACCAACTGGTGAATAATTTCCAGCAAAACAACCACTTCCAAAACATGATTTAGAAGTAGAACATATGTACTTATGAAGCATAGAAAGATATCCTTGATGCATTGTCAATGTTTGGCTAGGGTTATTTTTGGAGAAAATAATTCCTTATTCCTAGAATAGTGATCTTCAATACAAGTAAATGCCAGAGAAGAGAGATCATCGTGTGACATAAACCTATTAACAAAAGTGAACAGGGAATGATTATTAATTATGGCATAGTAAGTTGTCAGTGATTTTGACTATTTGTCTTTAACATGTAAAAATGTTAAATTCCAAACATACATCATCATGGTTTGGCATCATGAGCTTGACTAATTGTCCACCATGCTCATAATTTCATTGTTGTCTTCATATCTATAAACAACATTTCAAATAATAATAAAAAAGTTCTATAAGAAAAATCCAGACCTCCATGCTGCTGCTCCTTGTGAGACAACGTCAAAATTGCATTACACAATCTGACACATAAGAATCTCCTATATCCCAGTGGTATGTATCCAAATTCTTATAATAGTGTCTTCAAGACTTATGTTGGCATTGCCAATGAGATATTTAAGCAATGAAAGATGGAGCCTTTTTCATTTTTGTATATGTAACAGTCTTTTATTAATATAAATATTGATGGTTTTGTCTTTCTGAAAATGAAAGGTAAAAATAATTTATTGTGGTCAATTGAAAAGTTTTGTTTTTAAAGCTTTTCATTATGGAAGGGCAACATAGATATATGCCCTTCTAATTGAAATTCGAACCTGCCCTTCAAATTTGATCACTGTGTGGGACCTTAACAAACAATAAAACTATTCCACCGCGCGTTATATAAAACATATAACAAAACCTTTGTCAAAACTTCAAACGAACCCTTTAGCCGTGGGTATTTCATCACGAATTGATCATTTTACCATGTACCTTCTTCTAAAGGAATATTCTTCCACTTGATTAGGTACTTCATAATGGTTATATGTCAAAGAGATACAGAATGTTTATCTATAACTTTTTGTGGTTCAAGAATCAACTTTCATTCTTCATCTAATTTTGGAAGTTCTATTTACATTGGCATATTTTTTCCCAAAACCTTTTTTTAGGAAAGATACATGAAAAACCTTATGAATGCAAGAAGAAGGAAAATATAACTTCTATACCACTTGTGCAATCCTATGAATAATTATTTAGGGCCATAACATTTTTTAGCTAATTATTTATTCTTCTTTTTCTTGAATGAGGATTGCTTATAATGCTATAATCTAAAAAATACCCAATTACCCTCAAATTATCTTTCACTTCAATGTTGTTCCCCTTGTTGTTTTATCATGTTTCATGTCATTTGAAAGTTTTCCATAATAATTTTCAAAGTTTCTTTAGTATTTTCCATATGTGACTTTGTTTCCTATACTTTGGACTTATCTTGCAAAAAGTATGAGATACTAGGAGTTGGATATCCATAAAGGGCCTTAAATGGGAAAATTTTAGTAGATGTATGATAGGTAGTATCATATCACCATTCTTCCTTGACGAACCCACTTCATCCATTAATATTGCGTTTCTAAAGAGTAACATTGTAGATAACCTTAAAAACATTTGTTAACTATTTTTGTTTGACCATTTGATTGTGTTTGATATGTAGAACTCATGGCAGCTAGTGTTTCTCCACTCATATTAAATAATTATTTCCAAAAGCTTCTTGTTACTATTACTTTAGGAAAACCATGAAGACTATGAATTTCTTTCAAGGACACTTCTACCACTTGGCTTGTTGTTTATGTACTTTGATCTCTACAAAAAAAATCTACAAAATTTGTCTATATAAACGACCACAAAAATGTAATACTTAGCTTTATATTTCAGTAACCCTGTAATAAAGTATATTGATATATCTTCTAGTCTTTGAATATGTATGTGGAATGGTTGAAGTAACCCTAGAGATTTTACTATCTCTCTTTTATTTATTATGCAAACCTGACCTTCTCTTACAAAATTTTGAATATCTTTCTTCATTCCTTCCAAAAATATATTTTTTGATCATTTGAGATGTTTTAAGGAACCCCGCGTCCTACCATCAGAGAGACATGGGACTCCCTTAATATTTGTTTATTCAAATATGCTTGCATGCATAAAAATATTCTACATTTGCACCAAAGTATATCTCTCTTTCACTCCCAATGCTCTATAGAGTTCATCCCATCCTTTATAAATTTTAGTTTTTGTTTAGTACTATTGTCATTTTTCCATTATGGCAAGCTTCTTCTAGCCACCTAGGAATAGAAAATGTAATTGGATATAAATTTGAGGCATCTTCTATTTTAGAAAGAGCATCATGTACTAAATTTTCCTTACCCTTTTTGCAGATTATCTCAAAATTAAAACTTTGCATTTTTTCTCCTCATTTTTGTTAATATTCTAATGAAAATCATAGCTTTAAAAAATACTTTATGCTATCATGGTATATCTTGACTTTAAAGTACCTCCCAATGATATACTATCCCCATTTTTTATTGCATGTAATATTGCTTCCATTTATTTTTCATTCGTAGATTTCACCAAATATTTTCTTTGAATTCCTTGCTTTTAAAAGCCAATGATATCCCTTATTGTGTTAATGTTACGTAAATTCCTTGTCCTAGTGCCTCACACTCTACTATGAATATTTTACCAAAAGTAGGTGCAACCGATGTTGGTGTAGAAGACATGGCATCCATTAAAAGAGAGAATGCCAAAGTAGCCTCATCATTCCATATAAATGATATTTTCTTCAAGAGATTGTGAGTGGACTTGAAATGCATGCATAATTCTTAACAAATGATCAATAATATCATGTAAGTCTAAAAAATATTCTAAGAACCTTGATTTTCTTAGGAATAGGTCATTTTGTAATAGCTTGCATCTTTTGAGGGTCCAACTTCACTCCTTCCTTTAAAACAATATGAACCAAATACTCGAATTCTTATTTCCCAAAAGCACATTTGGATATTTTTACATAAAAATGATTCTTCTCAATAATTTATATAACTTTTCCACATGTTTAGTGTGGTATTCCCATGATTTATTATAAATATGTGTATTATCAAAGAAAACCAACACAAATTTTATAAGATGGGATCAAACAAAATTGTTCTTAAGTCGAGCCCGTCGTACTTCAAACGGCGATAAACCATAATTCAAACCAAATTTGCGTTCCAAAATAGCCTGCTGACGTCAACCAATTTTGTGACGCGAAAACCAATTGAATTCCACCCTAATATTTTTCAGGTCCGAAGTTGGGCTGGCGTACGGAGGGAGAGTTGTGACGCGAATTTCTTATCAAATTTGCCCTAATATTTTTCGGGTCCAGATTTCCACTGCGCGAGCGGCCCAAACAAAGATCCGCTCCAATCAATTTATGCCATGTGTCCTCAATCAAATGTTGCCCTGTTCCCAGATGTGGGTGCATTCGATGGCGTTTAAGGTGATGGGACATGGATGTGGCGATTTCATATCAATCGCATTAAGTTTTAATGCTGTTCAATTAAGTTCCAAGGTTTTCACATCTAATCACATTAAGTTTTAACATTGTTCAAGATCAGACCTCCACTCCTGTTGGTGATTCCGCATGCTCCAATATGATCCAGCCTTCGGCTCTCATTAATGATCAGAGATTAATTATGATGGGCATCCTTCGATTGCATTACAGTCGGGTCAATAAAATGGCATTTCTCTATGGTTTTTCAGACGAGCCAGTTGATGGGTTACACTGCCTGCTCACTATGATGAGAAGGAGAAGTGGCCAGCTGAACTGCTGCTTAGACCTTGCTGCATATCTACATTTCTCTTGGTCTGGTCCTTGTCTGTCTTCCTCTGTTTCTTGGAATTCTGCTTCTCCGTCTCCTCTTGTGCCCACTACTAAGACTGCACCCATGCCTCACCTGTGTCAAAGGATGCATTGCCGCAGGGGGAGCACTAGAGGTCAACCCCTACACGCTCCCTCCATCCCCTCAACCGATTCGAATTCCTAGTCCAGTGATTATCACGTAGGTCGCTATCCAGATACTAGAAGTGGGCGGGGTCGGGTTCTAGGATCTGGCCACCGTATGGGCTCCCCTGCTTCTCATTTCCCCGCCACTTCACCTTCTCCCATGACGCACACTGCGCTTTTTTCCTTTAATTGCTCTCTGAACCGCCCATGAATCACAGCTTCAATTACTGTGGTTTTCCGTGAGGAGGCCCAAATGGAAGAACAATGCACCCGTCCGATGGGTCTGAGCTCAGAAAAAGCTGGCCAGCATTCGGGCCTTCAGGAGGGGAGCGGTGGCATGACTGTGGAGGTAGCACCTAGCGATCCTGGACCTTCCGAAGGATGGTGCCGAATCGTCGAGGAGCCGGAGGAGTAGTTTGGTTAATTTGTTTTTCTTGATTCGCAGCCCACTTAATTGGGTTGCTTTTAGATTATTTTACTATGTTGGACCTCTGTAATATTTTTGAATTCTGTAAATTAAACATTCAAGACTGGTTTCCCTGTATGAGGGTAGTCTTCTTAATTTTTTGATTTTTTGATGACAAATTTGCCATGAGTCTGGGCAATGTTTTTGACTTCGATGTAATTTTATTCCCACTGTTAATAGATTAACTTTACTTACAAAAACAAATGTTTCCCTGTTTCTATTTTAAACCTATTTTTTGAAATACAAAGCCATGTTTTTATGGTCTACGTATTATACTCTTTCTCTGTATATCTACAAGAACCTTTTTTCTATGAACAGGGTGGATGTTGTAGCGGGCTACTAATGGAAACAAGCGAGCCTGAACCTTACATCTCGGATGCAACAGATGGTTACCAATTTTGGAATCAAGCGAGCTTGATCTTACAAGCGAGCCTAGGTTTCTGCAGATGGTTTTTATTTCTAGGAACAAGCGAGCCAGAACATCCAATTTGTTATTGCCTAAATCTACCTCAAGCTGAAAGAAGGCAAAGTTCCGGGTAACATCAAACCACGCTCAATCTGGTAGCTAGCCCTACTAGAATAGGAGAGGGCTCTCTCCGCGTCAATCTCAGCAAAAATAATCAATAGGGCTTGAGCTGACTTGAAATAAAGGCTAATTTTAGGCTAGGTATATAGGTGAAAGGATTTGATTTTGATTTTGGGGGTTTTTTTTTTATCAAAGGGAAAGGTAGTTTTGGGTGCGGGGATGAGGCCTAGTTTTTGCAGAGTTCTGATTGGGGCAAGGAAAGAAATTGTTTTGATGCTTTAGATTGAATGAATGGATGTTTCAGAATGGTGAGGAGCAGGCAAGAGGCTTTCAATAATCCTCTTCAAACAGATGAAAACATGGAAAATTAAACAAAACTGAAGGGAGAGAAAAGCAAGCTAATGAATTCCACCTTTATCACTCATTTGTTTAATTTAAGAAGAAAGGAGAAGAGAAATGATACACATGAACATCCGTGAACTTAAAATTACATAGAGAAAAACACCATCAAAACATAGAGCCACATGGATCCCAAAGAGTGCTGCAAACCCTGGTCTATTCCTTTGCCAAAATGCAGAGATGAAATGTACAATGAAGTGCCAAGCAATCCCAAGTGTCCAACCCTGAAAATGACTGAAGAAATACATGATATAGACAAGCCTAAATCATTCCCATGAATCTAAGGGTTGAGCTCATCATTCTAGGATCTGTTTCAACCATATCTAAACTAAGAACTGAAAAATAGGCAATGAAACAACTTGCCTCTATATGGTAGGAAACTGATTCATTCACTTACATTTCACTTTTTGGTGAATGAATCTACTAAGATGAGTAAAAAAGTGCCAAAATTAAATCATGGTCATGAAATTACATCAAGTTACATCAAGAGTTACATGAAAAACTCAAACTGGCCAAAACTAGGCGAAATTCTGAGCTGCTGAGTGAAAAATAGGCCAAATTTCTCTATGCGTCGCGCCTGAAATCTCTATGCGTAGCACAAGTTTGAGACTGATTTTGAGGGCCTTCCCAAAGTCCAAATTGAGTGCAGGATAGCTCGTTGGAAAGCCCTACCTGTATATTTTCCAACCCAAGTGGAATTTCTAGATTTGGTTTCCATTTTCCCCTCCAAAAGTTCAATCGCCCAACAATGCTTCCTGTGTGTGCAAAAAGTGGCAAAAAGGCCATTTTCAGGGTGTTTTTGACCCTTTAGGCAACCCAGAACTTGATTAAATCCTTAGATAATCCATAGACATGCATAATTTTTGATTAAAAATCTAGAAATGCAATTTTTTCCTCCAGAAGAGCTGCCAATTATAAGTGTGCGCCAAGTGTCACTACGCATCGGGCAGGAAAATCTGTGTTTAGGCCCAAAAATTCAAAATTGACAAAATTTTTCCCAAATTTCTTGAAATTTGGGCTGAAGGTCCCTCATCAAGCACTATGTTGTGCCAAAGAAGCTTCGGCCAAAATTTGGAGCCTATCATGCCTTTTGCAACGCTTTAGTGCCCTCCTTAGCCTTGCCTTCAGGATCTTGATCCTCGCTTTGCAAACATGATGTCGCGCCCAATAATGGTTCTTCATGTGTATAAGCATGTTATTTTCCTTGTTTTCTTTCGCCAACAGCTTCTCAAGATGAATTTTGACCCTCTCAAGCCAAGTCTCTCTGTCAGCCTCAATCTCCCGCTCAATGGAGGATTGAGGGATAGGGATAAATGGGAATAAGTGATATGAGTGGTTTTGGGATATAAGGGAATAGGGGATTGAAAATGATGATAGGATTACAGTGATGGGAAAGGAACCATAGGTGGGGAATGGAGTTGGATTATTTTGGCACCAAAATCAAATTTTAAAACTTCAAATTCAAAACCCTAAGGAGTAGTTTTAACAAGAAGATAAGGTTTGAATTTTGACATCACAAACTCTCATAATCCACTTCAATCAGCACCAAACATGTTAATGGAAATTTCATAAACTTACTTGGAGCGAGGAAAACTGAGTTGATTTTAATTTTTGTGGAGCAATGATAAAAAAATTTGTTGTCGGCCCTCTGCGCCGCGATAGTGGCCCAATGCGCCGCGACTGGTATGTGCGCCGCACCAGTTCTAATTTGCAATGAGATGGGCGGCTCTATGCGCCGCGACTGTTATGTGCGCCGCGAACCTCACCCAACGTGACACGTAGGTAACTCACCCACAGTCTCAGTCTCCAAACTCAATTTCGCTCTTCTCCAAAGTTTGACTCGGCTTAATGATGTCTCTTAGTGCAAATGAATTTGTTGAATATGAAAATGTCTTATATACACAAAGGAATTTGATTTTTCTTTTGACAAACACACTTTCTAATGTTGCAGAGTTTGGCACTTTGCACTTTTTAATATAAACTCTGTTTTTGTTTGTTTCCTTTGATTTTTGAACTGATGATGAATCTCTTATCTATTTTTTGTAGGGATAGCTAACTTGGAATTTCGGGAAAGGTGACCAGGGCTGCGCCTGAAGAACTTTACAACTAAAAAAACTTTGAGAATTATATTACATTTATTATGAAGGATGAAATTGACGATTTTTCTTCAAAACAGAGTTTTGAAGAAAATTCATGATCAATTATTAAGACGATGAAATTTTTGTGATGAAAACTTATTTCGAACCTCCCTCATGTGCCTGCTGACATTATTAGACATTCTGAAGATGAAACCCTAGACCTAATGACTGAAATGACTCTTTTCTGACCAAGAGACCAAACATGACTGTAAATGACTGTAAAATTGACTTTGATAAACAGACACGGACCAACAGGTACATGACATGAGGGATATGAGAGAAAAGACCCTTCCGTCAGATGATCCATGCTCCTAATGGAATGCAGCTTACTGAACTGAATGAGACACCTAAAATAAAATGCAACAAAAGGGATTTTTATCTCTGACGGAGGGATGAAGAGACCGACTCTAACATTGGCTCCAATGGGGATGGTAGCTTCTGGGAGGTTCCAAGAACTACAGATTTCTGGGATAGTAGGTAGTGCCTTTGTCCATTGGGCTATGGAGTCCATAACTTCGACAAATCAACACAAGACTCTTGACTCATTTATTGACTGAAAATTTGACTCAAACTGACTCAATTTTGATACTGAAATGACTGAAAAACTTGACTTGACAAACTCAAACCAAAGCTAAAATCAATCTTCAGAATTATAGCCTTCACTTCGGGCCCCAAACTGAAGAAAAGATCACAACACACACTTCAAATGAAACTGAAATAAATGGTATGTATAGTGACAATGTAAACAGAAGAAAACATCTCATAAATGATACTGCTTGAGTAGCTGACCATTGACCGGCCCTCCTGGACAATCTTCCCCATTCATCTCTTTCAGAAGGAAAGCATTCTGACCCCAATAGGCAGCAATTTTAAAGGGTCCTTTCCAGAGATTTTCGAACTTACCATGCTTACCCTTTTCCTCATTTCTTGCATCCCATTTCAGCACCACTTCTTCCAATTGAAATTTTTCCACCTTTGCTTTTCTGTCATAGATTTTCTTAATTCTCTCCTGTAGCTTGAATGTGTTTTGGAAAAATTATTCTCTTGTCTGCTACAAATGGATCATTTGATTTATTCTTCTTTTCATATGATCATCTTCACTGCCAGCTTCATGTAGAAGTTTGACCACTGGAACTACGAGAGAGGTAGGAAACATTGTATCGACTCCATAAACTAACTCAAAAGGGGACATACCAATGGATTTCTTCTAACTCACTCGATCTGCCCAAAGTGCATTGACCAACTTCTTATGCCAACTTTTCTTGTTTGTTTCCAACAACATTTTAATGATGTTGACCAAAGATTTGTTGGAAGACTCTGCCAATTCATTGCCTTGTGGATGATAAGCGGTTGAGTGTCCCAAAATGATATGATAATTGTCACAAACCTCAATCATCCTTTTTTATTTGAAATCTGCTGCGTTATCAGTGATTAACTTATTCGAGCAACCAAAACGAGACAAAATGTTATTCTCAAGTAAAGAAATTATTATCGAATCCGTAGCTTTCCTGGTGGGAATTGCCTCAATCCATTTCGTGAAATAATCTGTCACTGTGAGGATCCACTTGTGCTGAGCTGAAGAAGCAGGATGGATCTCACCAATGAAATCCAAACCCCACTAATGAAAAGGAGCACTTACCTCAATGGGCTTAAGCGGAAAATGCTACAATTTCAGCCTTCCTTCAAAAATTTGACATTCATGACAACTTTTGACAGTCTTATACACATCAGAAAAAAGTGTCGGCCAATAATATCCCGCTCTGAAAATCTTATTGGTCGTTGTTTTCCAGAAAAGGTGACCGCCACAATCTCCCTTATGAAAATCCTCCATGAACTGCTTTTCTTCTTCTTCCACCAAACAGTTTAACAAAACACCACCGGGATATTTCCAATAGAGTGAATCATTCAAAACACAAAACTTAGCAGCCTTCAATTTCAGAGTTCTAATTTTATTTCTAGCCATGCCGGGTGGTGGTGACAAGTTTTGGAGCACATATACAATATCTGAATACCAAGGAGAAAGCACAAATATTTCTGATACCTGAACTGATGAACTTTCCTCATTATCCTCGGACATAGCAGCAATAAGATTGATGTCCAAGGCATGTAAATTTGATTTCGCCATTAGCTTAACCAACCCTTGTCCTTTAATAAGCTTTGTAGGCTTTATCTCCACATCATACTCCAACAAGGCGGCAATCCATTTGCCCCGTCTCCCTTCTGGATCTGTTTGAACTAAAACATCCTTAACAACAGCGTTAGGAACATAAGCAAGAATATGAGAATGCAGAATATATATGCGAAAATCTTTCAATTCTTTCACAAGAGAAATAGCTTTCTTTTCAATGATGTTATATTTCAAGGTTGCATCTCTTATGGTACAGCTGAAAAAAGCAATTGGTTTTTCATGCCCATCTCTTTTCTGCATTAATACTGCTGCCATAGTATGCTCTGAAGCAAATGAAAACAAAATAAAATCCTGAGTATAATCTGAGCTGATCAAAACCGGAGCTGAAGAAAGAACCAACTTCACTAAATTGAAAGACTTTACTACCTCCTCAGTCCACTTCACTACGCTGTCTTTATTAAGCATGTTTGTAATATTTCTTAAATGTTCAGCAAGGTTAGGCACAAAGCGTCGTAAAAAATTCATCTTACCATTAAAAGATTGAATCTCCTTCTTATTCCGGGGAAGATCAATTTGCTAAATAGCTTCAAATCGAGCTGGGTCAATACGGATGCCATCTTTTGAGATAATATGACCAAGAAGTTTTCCCTCATCCATGGCAAACAAACTCTTCTTCGGATTGAGTGACACACCATACTTTCTACATCGCTGAAAAACAATCTTCAAATGGTAAAGGTGCTCTTCATCATAATTGGAAAAGACTGTCAAATCATCAAGATACACAACTAAAAAAACATCTTTCTCATTTGCAAATGCCATATCCATTACTCGTTGAAATGTAGCACCAGCATTATTCAAACCAAAAGGCATTTTAGCATAATGGAAAGTTCCCCATGGAGTGGTGAATGTTGTTTTGTCCCTATCATCCTCATGGACCAGAATTTGGTTATACCCAGAATAACCATTGAGTAGTGACATACAAGATGCTCCAACTACTCGCTAAAGTATGTGATCCATTTTGGGCAATGGATAATTGTCTTTCAAAGAAACCTTGTTCAGATTCCTAAAATCAATGCAAAAACGAATCTCACTTGTCTTCTTGTGTACGGGCACCAAATTGGAAATCTAGTCTGAAAATATTATAGGAATAATGATACCAGCCTTGTATAATCGATTCGCCTCCTTCTCAATTAAGGGCAGCAACTTCAGATTTATCCTTCTCAACTTCTGCCTGAAGGGCTTTTGATTTGGCTTAATTGGAATGGTGTGCTAAATTATATTGGTATCATACATCTTCAAATCTGAATATTCCCAAGCAAATACATCAGCAAAAGAAGACAATAAACTAACATATTTCGCTTTTACCTTCGGTGGCAATGCTTTGGACAATTTCACCATCTTTGGATTTTCAGCTGATCCAATGTTCACGTCTTCAACTCCCTTTTCGGTTGGCCGCAAGGTTGGTTTTCTAGCTACGTCATCTTGATCAAAAAGTTCTTCTAAAGGTATCAAACCCTTAGGAATGACATTATATTTCAACTGCAATACTTCCATTTGATTTATTTTCACATCAGCCTCACCATCATCGTGCTCCATGTCAATTGAAGTCTCTTTGAATTTGCCTTTGTTTTGTAGAAATTCATAAATCTCATCATCATCTTGGAATAATTGCCAATACCTTTGATTTTCCAGGACATTTGGACGATGGTTCACATGAATTTCAAACTTGTTACTTGAGTTCATCGGAATCTTCAAATTACTTGCTGCCTTTCCAAGAGCATCTGCAATACCATTCTGAATACGAGGGATACAAGTCAAAGTATAGTCTGAAAACAACTTCAAGATATCAAGAACTATGTTTCGATAAGCCCGCATTCGAGGATGCTTAGCTTGAAATTCACCCTTCACTTGCTTAATTACCAACTCGGAGTCGCCATACACTGCAATCCTCTTAGCATTCAAGTTTCTAAGAATTTTCAGACCAGAAATCAAGGCTTCGTATTCTACCTCATTATTCGAACAATCAAAAGCTAATTTATAAGAGCAGACCCTTACATTACTCGGTACCTTGTTTGGGGCGGAAAAAGGGCTGCGTACCCAAATGCCAATTCCAGCACCATCATTTCCTACTGCACCATCGAAATCAATGGTCCATAAACCATCTTCATCTTCTTCCAAGTGCTGAAATTATGTTTGCTCGATTATTTCTGCTTGATGTCCATCAAATTTTTGCTGTTGTCGGAAGGCTGATTGCTCAGCGGAACTTTCAAGTTCTTGCCTTTCTTTCTTCAAAACTTCTCTGAAATTTTCTGTGATCTCCAGAATGTCCTCTGCTTCAACTAACTGACTATTTACATCATTGAAACTATCTGAATACAAAACAAAAGACTCTAAATCTGTATTTACATAATTTATCGGATGATTTACCGGTTTCTCCTTGCTGGTGATCATATACTTCATCTTTTGCTCCCGATATAATCTTCTCATCTGACCAAACACATGAATGGTAGCATAGGAGAAATCAAGCTGCAATGTTCCTTTCAGTTTCGCTCCCGAAGATCTGGAAAGAAGCATGCCAAATCTAGGGGGAATATCTGCCACAACCATATCCATCAAAACATTCTTGGTCGGAATCTGATCTAAGCTAACCACCAAATCTTTGATGAGCGCAATGCATCTTACTCTGCTAGAATCGAAAGAATAAAGATCATGATATTTCCTAGTGATTTCCAATCCCAATTTCTCCATGATTGCCCTCGGCATGAGATTATGAGAAGCTTCAGAATCAAACATGGCATTATGTAACACAAAATCATGCAATCTAAGGCTGATATAAAAAGGAGGCAGATCACTATAGGGATACTCACCATCCAATGCTGGACCAAAGATCAACTCAGGTTTATCATCTTCCACATTCACCATATCAGACATTGGATCGAAATTCAGAATTTTAGATACCTAACCCTTGTAGCTGCTATTTTTCATCAACTCAGTCAAAGGAATGGAAACTTTTAACTTAGCTATTTCACTCTCTAAGTTAAAAAATGAAGCCTTTTCTACCTCTTTGGCTGAAACATCCTTCTTTTCAGCTTTCTCCCTCGATACAATTGGCTGATTAGATCTTTCATTTGCTGATGGAGACTTGCTAGTAGCATGATCAGCTACATCTTTTCCCTTCTTCTGTGCAATGGGTACATCATTCTTTGGTGCTGAAACTTCCTTTCTATTTTGGATTGGGTTGATAGGCACATCTCTGTTTCTAAGTGAATATTGTCGTTGTTGGGTGGACAAAGCATTCATATAACCTCTCTGATACTCATCTGACTCTTCTTCAAGAGCTGCATCATTTGCCAAGATAAAATCCTCATCCTTTTGTACAGCTGAGTTTTCTGCATACTCCTCATCTTCGGTGATAAAGGTTGGCATATCATTAGGTGTAAAGAAGTGATTTTCTTCCCCTATTACATTGTCTTCATCATCTGATTCCAAACCAACAAATTTCTGCTGTAAAGGAGTTTTTACCTACTGTTGTGCTAGTGTTTCTTGTGCTCGCTGCTCTCGTTGTTTGATCCTGAATTGTGGTTGCTGCTGGCCATGAAAATTAGGATTTATGATCTGCGGTTCAGGCTTATCTAGTGTCAATCTTTCAATCATATTTTCCACCTTGCAAAGTACTTGATCTGAAGTAGAAGCCTCTTCCTTTATTGCGACTTTCTTTTCAGCTCTCAATCTAGCTCTCTTGTCATTCAAATTAGCTTCAAAACTCACTGCAATTTTTTGCATATCTTCCAGGGTGGCCGGATCTCTTTCTCGTAATTGATAGGCCATGTCTAGATCAAAACCATCCAGAAAATTTAGCAAATCTGACTTCCTAGATGGTCTTAAATCATCAGGAATTGCATTGTAAACCGCATTGAATCTGATACAATAGTCTTGGACTGACTCACCTACATTGCGCTTGATCTTGGTATATTCAAAAGTGATCTGAAGAGGATCTTTCTTTACTTCCCACTGATCTAAAAATTGTCTCTACAGCTCAGCCAATGTAGCAATACTTCTAGGCTGCAAAGCTCTGAACCATTTTCTCACTTCACCTCCAAAATTTTGCACAAACAATCTCATGGTCACATTTTCTGCATCAATTTCATGAAGATCAAAGAAGTCTGCCATTATATCAATATGTTGCTGAGCAGTGACACTTTTAGGAGTGCCATCAAACAATGGGATTTTACTTTGATAATTAGCGGGCATAACATCCAAGTTTTGAGGCAAGACAAGGGGTGCGAATCTAGCAGCCATTACTCTTGGTGGATTTATAACCGGTCTTGGGGAAATAGGCGGAGTAGGAGCAGTAGATGTATGAGGTGTATGTGGTGTGGATGGAGGCGATACTACTGCATATTTTTGATCAGAAATAGATGATTTCACAGGAATGGTAGGAATGAAAGGAGGCTGGGTATGAACTTGCGAATTGGAAGTAACTGCTGATGGCCCAAGAGTTTCAGATGCAGACTCTATGAATTCAGGAATATTTGTTGCCACAATGGAGTTTTGAATATTCAAGATGTAACTGTCAATGGATCTATTAGCCTGTTCAATTTCAAGATACTTGATAAACTCTGGATTTATGACAATATAATCAATAGCACTTTCAGACTTCGTCTCAAATAATGAAAACTCAATTTTTTCGTCAAATTCAAGATCTTCAAGGAATTCAAACACAGCGGGACATGAATGGGATTTGAACAGAGGAATCATGGGACTTTCTCAACGAAGGATTCTTGAAATCAGATTGGGATTCTCATACACTGGAGGTGGATCAGGATCTGGATTTGCTCTAGTATGTCTTCTGGAAGCCAGTGTGTTGAATTATTTTAAAAAATCAATGGGACAAAACCAACTTTTTCAGCCTATCAAATTCTAGACTCATCACCCAAAATTCCAGAACGATCTGATGTACTGGGGAAATTTACAATTCAAGTGTCACGTTTACAAGCTAGACCGGAGATTGACTGAAGCAGCATTTATCTACTTTCGCTGATGCAAAGCAAGAGCGTTTCGAAGGCTAACTGGCATAACTTCAGGCTCCGTCTGTAGCTTATAAAACAAATAACACCAACAAGAAAACCATTTCTTCCCCAGTATGGTTGCCACTATGTTATTGCCTAAATCTACCTAAAGCTGAAAGAAGGCAGAGTTCAGGGTAACATCAAACCACGCTCAGTCTGGTAGCTAGCCCTACCAGAACATGAGAGGGCTCTCTCCGGGTCAATATCAGAAAAAATAATCAATAGGGCTTGAAATGACTTGAAATAAAGGCTAATTTTAAGCTAGGTATATAGGTTAAAGGATTTGATTTTGATTTTGGGGGTTTTTGTTGGATCAAAGGGAAAGGCAGTTTTGGGTGCGGGGATGAGGCCTAGTTTTTGCAGAGTTCTGATTGGGGCAAGGAAGGCAATTGTTTTGATGCTTTAGATTGAATGAATGGATGGTTCAAACTGGTGAGGAGCTGAAGAGGGTAAGAGGCTTTCAAGAATCCTCTTAACAAAAATGAAAACATGGAAAATTAAACAAAACTAAAGGGAGATAAAAGCAAGCTAATGAATTCCACCTTTATCACTCATTTGTTTAATTTAAGAAGAAAGGAGAAGAGAAATGATACACATGAACATCCGTGAACTTAAAATTACATAGAGAAAAACACCATCAAAACACAGAGCCACATGGATCCCAAAGAGTGCTGCAAACCCTGGTCTATTCCTTTGCCAAAATGCAGAGATGAAATGTACAATGAAGTGCCAAGCAATCCCAAGTGTCCAACCCTGAAAATTACTGAAGAACTACATGATATAGAAAAGCATAACTCATTCTCATGCCTTTAGGGGTCGATCTCATCATTCTAGGAGCTGTTTCAACCATATCTAAACTAAGAACTGAAAAATAGGCAATGAAACAACTTGCCTCTATATGGTAGGAAACTGATTCATTCACTTACATTTCACTTTTTGGTGAATGAATCTACTAATATGAGTAAAAATGTGCCAAAATTACATCATGGTCATGATATTACATCAAGGTACATCAAGAGTTACATGAAAAAGTCAAACTAGCCAAAACTAGGCAAAATTCTGAGCTGCTGAGTGAAAAATAGGCTAAATTTCTCTATGCGCCGCGCCTAAAATCTCTATGTGTAGCACAAGTTTGAGACTGATTTTGAAGGCCTTCCTGAAGTCCAAATTGAGTTCAAGATAGCTCGTTGGAAATCCCTGCCTGTATACTTTCCAACCCAAGTGGAATTTCTGGATTTGGTTGCCATTTTCCCCTCCAAAAGTACAATCTCCCAACACTGCTTCTTGTGTGTGCAAAAAGTGGCAAAAAGGCCATTTTTAGGGTGTTTTTGACCCTTTAGGCAACCCAGAACTTGATTAAATCCTTAGGTAATCTATAGGCATGCATAAATTTTGATGAAAAATCTAGAAATGAAAATTTTTCCTCCAGAATAGCTGCCAATTATAAGCGCGCGCCAAGTGGCGCTACGCGTCAGGCAGGAAAATCTGTGTTTAGGCCCAAAAATTCAAAATTGACAAAATTTTTCCCAAATTTCTTGAAATTTGGGCTGAAGGTCCCTCATCAAGCACTATTCTGGGCCAAAGAAGCTTCAGCCAAAATTTGGAGCCTATCATGCCTTTTGCGACGCTTTAGTGCCCTCCTTAGCCTTGCCTTCAGGATTTTGATCCTCGCTTTGCAAACATGATGTCGCGCCCAATAATGGTTCTTCATGCGTATGAGCATGTTATTTTCCTTGTTTTCTTTCACCAACAGCTTCTCAAGATGAATGTTGACCCTCTCAAGCCAAGTCTCTCTGTCAGCCTCAATCTCCCGCTCAATGGAGGATTGAGGGATCGGGATAAATGGGAATAAGTGATATGAGTGGTTTTGGGATATAAGGGAATAGGGGATTGACAATGATGATAGGATTACAGTGATGGGAAAGGAACCATAGGTGGGGAATGGAGTTGGATTATTTTGGCACCAAAATCAAATTTTAAAACTTCAAATTCAAAACCCTAAGGAGCAGTTTTAACAAGAAGATAGGGTTTGAATTTTGACATCACAAACTCTCATAATCCACTTCAATCAGCACCATACATGTTAATGGAAATTTCATAAAATTACTTGGAGAGAGGAAAACTGAGTTGATTTGAATTTTTTTGGAGCAATGATAAAAAATTTCGTTGTCGGCCTTGTGCATCGCGATAGTGGCCCAATGTGTCGTGACTGGTATGTGCGTCGCGCTAGTTCTAATTTGCAATGAGATGGGCGGCTCTATGCGTCACGACTGTTATGTGCGCCGCGACCTTCACCCAATGCACCGCGCAGGCAACTCACCCACAGTCTCAGCCTCCAAACTCAATTTCGCTCTCCTCCAAAGTTTGACTCGGCTTAATGATGTCTCTTGGTGCAAATGAATTTGTTGAATATGAAAATGTCTTATATACACAAAGGACTTTGATTTTTCTTTTGACAAACCCACTTTCTAATGTTGCAGAGTTTGGCACTTTGCACTTTTTAATATAAACTCTGTTTTTGTTTGTTTCCTTTGATTTTTGAACTGATGATGAATCTCTTATCTATTTTTTACAGGGATAGCTGGCATGGGATTTCGGCAAAGGTGACCAGGGCTGCGCCTGAAGAACTTTACAACTAAAAACACTTTGAGAATTATATTACATTTATTACGAAGGATGAAATTGACGATTTTTCTTCAAAACAGAGTTTTGAAGAAAAGTCATGATCAAGTATTATGACGATGAAATTTTTGCGATGAAAACTTATTTCGAACCTCCCTCATGTACCTGCTGACATTATTAGAAATTCTGAAGACGAAACCCTAGACCTAATGACTGAAATGACTCTTTGCTGACCAAGAGACCAAACATGACTGTAAATGACTGTAAAATTGACTTTGATAAACAGACACAGACCAGCAGGTGCATGACATGATGGATATGAGAGAAAAGACCCTTCCGTCAGATGATCCATGCTCCTAATGGAATGCAGCTGACTGAATTGAATGAGACACCTAAAATGAAATGCAACAAAAGAGATTTTGATATTTGACGGAGGGATGAAGAGACCGACTCTAACACAATTGACCCTGGGTTTATACATATTTTTGCTCTATCATGGATGCTTTTTGTGTGAAGTGTATATCAACAGTACATGTCTCTGCACATTTCCTATATCCGCTTTATGATATTATTTTATGTGTTGACAGGTTATCACTCTGCCTTCAAAACTAGCGATGCTGGTTTATTGATATGGTCTGATGGTCTTTTTATATTTTGGACATATCACACTCCTCACATGATTATCGTTTTTCTCTGTTCAAGGATTTTGGGTACTTTAATTTGTATTTGGAACAATGGACGTCGGTACGTACTCTATCTGTTGCTTTACTATTCTACATACTGCTATTTCACTTTCTTATAGATGCCTGGGCATATTTGGATGCTTTCTCAGATTGTCGATAATCTCCATGTGGACCGTTACTGGGTTTTATATCATGTCCCTGTATGTGACATGGGGTATTTTTCTATCATTGTCTGGGGTGGGACTTCCACTTTTCTGGATGGATATTTGGGTTCCAATCTTCGGATGTGAAAATGTAATGACTTCATGGACTGTTTTACTTCATATAATATATTCAAAACAACGTTTTTTCTCTTGTGAAAAAAAAATGATTAATGTTTATCACTCTGTCTTCAAAACTAGCGATGCTGGTCTATGTTGCTGGTTTATTGATATGGTCTGATGGTCTTTTTATATTTTGGACATATCATACTCCTCACATGATTAGCGTTTTTCTCTTTTCAAGGATTTTGGGTACTTTAATTTGTATTTGGAACAATGGACATTGGTACTCTATCTGTTGCTTTACTATTCTACATACTGCTATTTCACTTTCTTATAGATGCCTCGGGCATATTTGGATGCTTTCTCAGATTGTCGATAATCTCCATGTGGACCGTTACTGGGTTTTATATCATGTCCCTATATGTGACATGGGGTATGTTTCTATCATTGTCTGGGGTGGGACTTCCACTTTTCTGGATGGATATTTGGGTTCCAATCTTCAGATGTGAAAATGTAATGACTTCATGGACTGTTTTACTTCATATAATATATTAAAAACAACATTTTTTCTCTTGTGAAAAAAAAATGATTAATGTTTATCACTCTGCCTTCAAAACTAGCAATGCTGGTCTATGTTGTTGGTTTATTGATATGGTCTGATGGTCTTTTTATATTTTGGACATATCACACTCCTCACATGATTAGCGTTTTTCTCTGTTGCAGGATTTTGGGTACTTTAATTTGTATTTGGAACAATGGACGTCGGTACTCTATCTGTTGCTTTACTATTCTACATACTGCTATTTCACTTCCTTATAGATGCCTCGGGCATATTTGGATGCTTTCTCAGATTGTCGATAATCTCCATGTGGACCGTTACTGGGTTTTATATCAAGTCCATGTATGTGACATGGGGTATTTTTCTATCACTGTCTGGGGTGGGACTTCCACTTTTCTGGATGGATATTTGGGTTCCAATCTTCAGATGTGAAAATGTAATAACTTCATGGACTATTTTACTTCATATAATATATTCAAAACAACGTTTTTTTCTCTTGTGAAAAAAAAATGATTAATGTTTATCACTCTGCCTTCAAAACTAGCGATGCTGGTCTATGTTGCTGGTTTATTGATATGGTCTGATGGTATTTTTATATTTTGGACATATCACACTCCTCACATGATTAGCATTTTTCTCTGTTCAAGGATTTTGGGTACTTTAATTTATATTTGGAACAATGGACGTCGGTACTCTATCTGTTGCTTTACTATTCTACATACTGCTATTTCACTTTCTTATAGATGCCTTGGGCATATTTGGATGCTTTCTCAGATTGTCGATAATATCCATGTGGACTGTTACTGGGTTTTATATCATGTCCCTGTATGTGACATGGGGTATTTTTCTATCATTTTCTGGGGTGGGACTTCCACTTTTCTGGATGGATATTTGGGCTCCAATCTTCAGATGTGAAAATGTAATGACTTCATGGAATATTTTACTTCATATAATATATTCAAAACATCGTTTTTTCTCTTGTGAAAAAAAAAATGATTGTTTATAGTCGAAGCACTGCGGGGTGGTTTATTATATTAATATTTCACGGTCATTGGAACACTCACAATTCATAACAAATATTGGAGATTTATTGTCCTGTTTTAAAGTTTCATTTTATTTTTTTTTAAATTGAACCTGCTGTTGGTATACCAACGCCTTGTAAGCGTCGGAATTGCGACAGCTTAAAAACGTCGGAAGAGCGACAGTATAAAAACGTCGTACGAGCGACATTCAAAATGTCGAACCACATTTCGTCAGAATTGCGACAGTTTACAAACGTCAGAAGAACGATGTTCAAAACGTCAGACCACATTTCGTCAGAATTGCGACAGTTTACAAATGTCGGAAGAGAAACATCCAAAACGTCAGACCACATTGTGTCGGTATTGCGACAATTTACAAATGTCGGAAGAGCGACGTTCAAAACGTTGGAACACATTTTGTCGAAATTGTGACAGTTTACAAACGTCAGAAGAGAAACGTTCAAAACGTCGAACCACATTTCGTCAGAATTGTGACAATTTACAAACGTCAGAAGTGCGACGGTTTGGGAAATGTCGAAAGAGTGACAGTTGTTTGGAAGCGACAGAAAAATTGTCGATAGTGTGACACTTTTTAAGTGCGACGGAATTGCGACGGTATGGAAAACCACGTTTTGCCCGTCCTCAAACTATCACTCTTGCGACGACTATGTGTCGAAATAGCGACAAATTGGCCGTCAGAAATTTCGCCAAATTTTCTAGTGATCTCAACTTCGATACCAAGAAAACTCTACTACAAATTCGAATTCCACCAGCACAAAACTCAACTGCTTCAATGTTTTGCAATTGCTCCAATGATCAATATCGCTCTGATACCATGTAGAAATTTGATAACTGATATGTTATACACAAATATTCTCCTGATCACACACTATTTTAACTTCATGCACAATACAAAATCTCTTCTACAATTGATCATTAATTGCGGAAATAAAAACAATCGCATGCGCACATTAAAACCATAAACAATCACACATATGAACACAGTATTTTATGGGAAAGCTTAAAGCTGAAAACCCCCAAATATCTGTATATTATATGTCATAGATATCATGTATAAATCATTATACAAATCTCCTCACAAATCTCTCAGTACAATCTCCAATTGCTACACACTAATCAGGTCCGATCTAGCAAAACACATGCTCCAATCTCTGATACCTTCTAGCTTGCCTCTACTGCGCAATCACTACTGAAGAATGGCTTTGAATCAACTCAAATTGGTCCAGCCTTTCTCACGCAATCCTCATTGGCATCTCCAACCACTGTGTGTTGCAAATCATGTAACACTATAGTCACACTGCTCTTTCACCCACCTCTTCACTGGTCTCCACTAAAACTATCCACGCACTGTAGTTAATTGATGTTCTTTAGTTGATTAATGAGTTAATAATTAGTGAATTAATTAATAATTAATTCACACCACTCTCACTAGTGTATCAATCAGTTAGACTAGATACAACTAGCTTAATTATGTTTAACTCAGTTAAACTGAACACAACTCCACCAACTACCTCAATAACTCCACCAAAATCTGTCACATGAGTTCTAACTGAAGTCTCCATGCAATAGCTCCACTTAACCCTCAGGAATAGCGTAATTCCTTCTGTCAGCTCCTATGCCACATCCGTTCACTTAACTGAAGTGCTCCAAGAGGATAAGATAATGTTTATAGTCCAAATATTATTAAGAGCTAATAATATTCGACATATCTATTTTTAGACTGGCAATCTAAAAATAGATTCCGCCCAATATGTTTAAAAATAGAAGTCCATATATTTTTTCCAACTTTACCAACCATCCACAAATATCATCCTGCAACTCGTAGAATATGATCGACATGTCTAAAAATAGACATAGTCTAAAAATAGACTTGCACCAAAAATAGCCTGCGAGCCCACTTAGTGAAGGTGACTTCTTTCCACTAAGCTCATCATCTTGTTGCAATCTCAACAGCTTTGCATGATCATGCTCATCATATCGGTCTATTACTATTGGATCCTCAATTAATTCTCCTTGAGTGTTTTCTTCCCATCCTTCTCCACATGTGGGGATAAGTTTTCCACCCTCTCTGGTTGTCAAGCATGGATGTACTAGTGGGATGTTATCTACAACTGATTTCCATACTCTTTATGGATGTTCTTCAGGATATATATAGACTCAACTACCATCTAATCAAGAGGAATTATCTCCTTTGTTTCTCCATGTACCGTTTGTCAAGTTGATTGATTATCATCACTTTGTCCTGCAAGTTTCTATGAAAAGGATGGTGTTGTTTCTCACCATATATACCTGAATTATTTGATCCTTCATAGGTTCTCTTCTTAAAAATGATGAACCCAACTATGGATGAATCCCCATGATCTGAAGAAGTCTCTAATTGTTCTTCCCTTATTGTCTCCTTATCACCTAGACATGAATGGCCAAGTGCCCAAACTCTCTTGCATACAAAGCACAAGTATTTCCTCCTTATTTCATTCCTGTTGTCTCCAAAAATATTTTTCAGTTCCTTTGTGGTTAACTTCTTTCTAAGTATTTTGATGTTCTTTTTTACCAACCCACTAGCTAGTTCATAAGTGTTAGGGTCCTATGATTTGGCAAATTGGTATACCAAATGACAATGTAACATGGAACCAGTCTTTAGAGTCCTAGGAAATAGCCTTCCTGGACTCAAAGAGGGATCTCTCTATTAGATGCAAAGTATATGTTCTTGTTTTCTTTAGATGGTAGATTTTAGGCTAGTTGTTAAGTGTAGGGTTTGTTTATTGTTTTGGTTGGGTAAGATGGTCAAGTGGAACAGGTGGAGTGAGAGGTCTTGAAATCATTGGGCTATGGATTCAATGAAAGTCAAGAGTGTCTCAATGATGAATCAGAGTGTGTTGCAGGGCCAATCAAGAAAGGCTAATGGATCCTTAAGGTAATGTTTGAGGTGGGGTGGACATCAAGTTTGGGAAAAAAAAGGTAGGGAAAAGGGAAGTGAAGTATCCTTTGTCATTTACCTATGAATAAGAAGGTCTTAAATATGATAAGCCAAAGGTAATAAGCATCAGATAGGGAAAACCATTTACTCAATGATAATACTTTAAACAAATAAATAACCAAGATAAACTTTCCAGTGAAACATAGAAAACATAAGAGCTTCTAACTTTAGTAAATTCACCTTCAGAATTTGGGAAAACATATAAGATAGCACAATAAGTTTAATCAAGCAAAGAGGGAACTCCTAAACATTTTTTATCAAGCTATAAATAACTCTAAGGCAAGCTAATATGTATGGACAAAGGGCAAGATCAGAACAAGATCTCTTTGACTTAATCTAACAGGAAATACTTCAAAGAAAGGTTCCAAGACAGAGTTTAGATAGTCTCAAATAAGCAAGGCTTGCCTTGAATCATATTTTTTAACCAACATATTAATCCATAAATGAAAAAAACAAGAATAATAAGGCTTGAGGAGCAATTAAGAATTCCTCAAACACACCCAGCAGAAAAAAAATCATGGCCATAGCAAACAGGAGGACTAAGGTGCTTCAAAAATCATTTCTCAACCGATACATTTCTGTTCTATAGCAGTTAAGAAGAGTGAAACATAATGATAACAAGAAAACATAAAAAAATTAAGAAGACATCGCCATTAACCAAGCTTAAGAATCCTGCAAACAAGCTTCTCCATCATCAATCCAAGCAAGCCATTCATCAACTTCACAAAACCAATTTCTTCTCCAAGCTCATAAAAACCATGTATTGCTCTCCAAGTTCATCAAATTAAAACCCTTACAATGAAGCCCTCATGCTCTATTTATCTTAGAAAGAGAGGGAAAAAACCCTAAATAAGATAGGAAAATGTCGAATTCACCCATAAATGTCATTTATGGCCAAGAGACCATGGAAGGCCCAAGGCACATAATATCCTAAGAAATAAATTCCAAAATAAATTCTTGCACCTAATTCTAGAGTGTTTTTCCTTAAAAAACTCAAAAATATCATTTTGCAATAAATAAGTGTGTTTTGTTGACTTTTGGTCCAAAACACACTACACAGCACATTTGTGCAGCACCACTTTCAGCAAAAAATAGGGTCTTTTGTCACCAAGTTTTGGACCCCTTCCCGATGTCGTATTTGGCTCCATGATGGCTCGTTGGAGAACCTAATGAGACTACTTTCCAAAAATTCTTGTAGTTTCTATATCCAACTCCTGTAGCCTACTCAAAAAGTCAAAAATACCCAGATTTTCATTTACGCAGCGCAAGGCCCAAAACAGTGGCAGAAAGGTGAAAAAAGTGAGGTTTTTTGAACTTTTGAGGGGTTAAAACTGCTCCAAATCATATGAAAGTTGGTGAGCATGATATGCAGAATGAGAGAAATCCAAAAATTTGAAGTTCTTCTCTTTTGGATGCTCCATTTTTTTCCATAGCACCAGTGGCGCTGTGCTAATGAGGCTCAAAAATATCATAAAACAAAATTTGCTCCAAATCCTCTCAAATTTGGTGGAGACCTTTCTTAAGGGGTCTTGGACAACTGCTGAGAAGCTTCAGCGAAAAATCCAAGGTTTTCATGCTCTTTTGCCTCATTTAGTGTTTGGACTTCAAGTAGGGTTTCCTTCAGTTTGGCACAAACAAGCTTGTGCTTCTTGGCATAATAATTCGTCATCTTCTTCTAGAGGTCTAGACCCCTTTTTATCTTCTTGAACTATTTGTGCTCATTCTTATAATACTGAATGATTTATTGGGACATACCAAAATCTCTCTCCCATTCCCTAATTTTAGCATCTTTTCTTTGGAGTAACAGTCTAGTGGCCATCTCCTTATCTTCATTGTCACTCTCTAGGTCAATAAATTGAGGCTCTTGAGTAGTTTTCTTGCCTCTCTTACTTCTTCTGACTTTTTCCATCTTTTCTTTGCCCTTGTAAAGCCTTGGAGTTGATGCAAATGATAAGGTCCCTTGCCTTTTGGAGGAAACAAACACTTGCCTTGGCCCTCTATGGTATGTGCATGTGAGAGGTGTGATGGTGGTTTTGGAAATGTTTTCATCATGGTTGTGACCCTTGGTGTTGTCACTAGCTCCTTCACCTTCACGATGATTCCCATCAGTCATCTCATTTTCTGTTTGATCAGTGCCTTTTTTACCTTCAACATCATCATCATCATTAACCTCCTTGCTGCCTTCTGTGCTATATCTTTGGTCTTCATTGGGATTATCAGCCTCTACACTTGCTTCATCTTGGCCTTGTTCATCACTAGGGTCCCTTTCTTCATCATCTCCTGCACTGTTGTCATTCTCATTGTCACTAAGAGGCTGATTAGCGTCATGAATGTCATGACTGTTGTCATGAAAATCATGACTATTTTCTTAGTTGTCTTTTCTTTCACTTACTGCACTATCAATGTTAACTTTTCTGTCACTGTCTTCATCATGACTTTGCTCACTGTTTTCTTGCTCAAACACATTTTCCTCTTGACTGTCATGCTCACTGTCTTTTCCTTTATCATTACTCCCTTCTAGCTTTTCCTCATCATTCTCTGTCTTTGCCTCAATTATTTCCTCTTCTTTACTGTCAGCATTATATTCATCATGGCCATGCTCACTGCCTTGTTTTTCATCATTATTCCCTCCATCAGTTTCGATGTCACCTACCTCTTGCTCACTCGCTGCTGGCTCGTCCTCATGTTCATCATTTGTGTCCATGGACTCTGCCCCACTGATTTCTTCATCTCCACTATCATCCTCTTTTTCTTTATTGCCATTGTCACCCTCTTGTTCTTCTTCATTAATTTCTAATTCTGCCTTACTAATGTCATCACCTTCAACCTGATCTTCATGTGATTATTCATTGCCACTTCCTGCTTCACCTGATGCACCAAGAGAAGGAGAGGTAGGTAGGTTTGCCTGTGGTGAGAGTACTTGTGCAGATGAGGAAGGAAGATTTGTTTGATGAGGAGGTTGTGGGTTTGTAAAAGGTTCATGGTTTATGAAAACATCCCAAGGTATACTCTGATGCTCCAACTTATGTAAGACCACCATGTTGATCAGGGAATGGTGGAATAAGCTATGAATGTGTTGTGTGGGATTCCTCCTCCGAAAAACAATAGACATTTTCTCAATGCTCCTATAAAGATATTAAGGTAATTTTATCACCTTAACCCCTGTGAAATGCACGAGGAGTTTGACTTGATAAGTATAGAGCCAGGAGTACCTCCCCTCACAAGTGAAGTAATTCATGATAACCAAAATTAAGGAGGCATATTTGTGCTTCAGGTGTGAGAACGGGAAAACTGTTTTGCTGCCTACTCTATATCTTGGTTTAATGAATGGCTCGAAGAAATATTTGTCTAATTTTCCCTTCTTAAACCATTTCTCACCCACTGAATGGATACTTGTGGCTTCAGATATGGCACCTGCTGAAATCTCAAAATTCACTACTGCAAGGTTTGAGTGCTTGTTATGCAGGTTGAGAATGAGGAGCCTTGTGAGCTTAGGGTGGCTATTCACCTATTTGAACTTCTCACAAAATTGAAAACATCTTCTATTCTGGAAGCATGACAGGATCCTAGGAGAGGAGGTGATGGCTACAGTGCTCTGAGGCTCCAATCTATTGACTTTACCTCCCTTATGTTTTGGCCTCAAAGGAATTTGACCTTCATTACCATCATTTTTGTTCTCAGCTCCTGACATGATGATGGGAGACACTGGTTTGCAAATTGGGGCTTGATGAGACAAGGTGAAAATGATGATAGAGTCAAATATGGAGAATGAGTGGTGTGGAGGCTAGGGTTCTGAGGTTTTAATTGCTTTGGAACTTAAGGAGGCCTTCTCTCAAATGTGTTTGTAGACATTTAAACTCATTGACCCACTCAGGATATCAAACTAGTCTCAAGGAGGCTTAAAAATATAGTTTCCTTTGTAGGCAGGACCTAGGGTTTACCTACCTAGGGTTTTAGCTTAAAAAACCACTAAAGACAAAAATTTAACTTGGAAATTTTCTTAGGGAAAAATAAAAAGGTCCACTTACCAATTTTTGGATCTTCCACAGACACTATAGGCAGCTCAGAAGATGAAAATTTGAGTTAGGGCAAGAGTTTTTTCCCTTGGAAGGCTCTTTGCGTTTCCGCAACGCCCTGCTCGAGATGTCGGGTCGGGTTGTTTGCGCAGCGCCAAAAAGGTCTGCACGGAGGTTAGCGCAGTGCTCGGGTGTGCACCTTCCCTTGGTCTCCTGGGTGAGTCAGGTGAAATTCCAGGCCCGTGTAAAGGTGTCAGGCAGCCAGTTTAGCGCAACGCCCGAACAGTTATGTAGTGTGTCAAGAGGTCGTGCCATTTTTGTCGACCATGGTCGAGTCGGGCCTGCGTTTTTGCAGCGCCTGAGGTTTTCATAGTGCTCGGTGATATTTGTGCAGCACAGTGCGATGTTGAATGGGTGGGGGGCCTGTTAGTGCAGCGCCGACCTGTCTTTGTGTAGCGCTGGTGATTTGCACAGTGCCCGAACACTTCGCCCAAAAAAAAGCCCGAAAACCCTGTCTCTCTTCCTGAAGTTTTTTTCTCCTTTGAAATTTCTAAACGAGTTTAAAATGAATTTTGAAATACCTTTTGTACCCTTTTAAATACATAAATTAAAGTTCCAAACCCAATTTTACTATGTTTTAATCCTTTTTGTCACTTGTATGATACTCTTTATGTCTTTTGCAGGGGTTTTTAAGGCCTTCTCAAGACAATTTGTCTTCTTCTTTTGTGTTGATGGCTGGCTGATGCTAATGCCCTTTTTATCCCTTTTTTTTTAGAAGCTTGGGCACTGTTCAAGCTGTCTTTGGCATGCACTTTGACAAACTGAAAACAATGTCTAAAAACTTAAAACAGATGTTTCTCACCTTCTCTAATATTTTTGACAGTAATGTATCTTTGGTGGGAAAAGTTAGCAATTTAAACCATTTTATGTCCCCCCTTGGCCACTTTTGTTGTTGTGCAGGTGTCTTCAAAATATTTTCCTTTTGTTTTCTTAGTCTCTTTTGGATTTTGACATCTCATTCTTTCAACAGTGAACCTGTGCTTGACATGATTTCCTCCTTTTGATACTCAACCTCATGCTTGCCTTTATCTTGACTATTTTGAAGGCCTTTGACAAACCCTAAGGGACACCTTGGATAAATTTTGGATGCCATCTGTTTTTATGAAGGAAGACTTATCATCTTTCTTGGACTTGTTCTGTCCATATTTCCAAAATCTTAGGTTTTAGGGCTGTTAAAGAAAACTAAACAGTGTTGTCTTCTAAGTTATCTATAACCTTTCAAAACTCATTTATTATTTCTGAAAATCTTCAACGTGTACTTGGTGGTGTTGAGGTGACTTCTGCCCTTTTTGGTCCTTGTATTGGCTTCTTTCTTTGGCAACACTTTTTTTCCAATTAGTCACAAAACCCTAATTCTTTTTAAACATAGGCATGCTGCCTTTCTCTTTGTTGTGGATGTCTTCTCGTGATGATTTCATCCCATTACCTTACCTCTTCTTATGCTGATGGAAACCTTGATCATTTTTGTAGAAATGTGAACAAGGGCAATTGGTCCTTGCATAATTTTTTCTTTGGCCAGGTAGGCCTTTCCTGAATGGCTTTTGATCAGTTTTTGACAAGTTACTTGACCCCCTTCTTCTTTGAATGCAGCCTGGAGGATAAATTTTAGCCTTCGGGCAATTTCTTTCCTTGTTTGAGGAGTCTTTGAATTTGCGTAACACCAGGCAGTCCTACCCATGTATTAGCGCAGTGCCAGGCAGTCCTACCCATGGATTAGCGCAGAACCAGGCAGTCCTGCCCATGGATTAGTGTAGCGCCACTTATTTGCGCAGCGCCAAAAAATGGTCAACTCGCAGACAAATTTTGAGGACCTTCCCAAAGTCAGATTTGGGCCCGTGATAGCTCGTTGGAAATATTAACCAGTATCATTTCCAAATATACCATTTTTTCCTTGATTGGAGTTGATTTTCCCTGTCAAACGTTGAGTTTCCCAAGACTAGTAAAAAAGTGTTGAGTGATGGTGCAGAAATTCAGAGTGTTGGTGAAGCCAACTTTTGAGGCCTTCCTTAACTCAAAATTGAGCTCATGATATCTCATTGGAAACATCTTCAAGTCTAGTTTGCTTTTGACCCATCAAGAAAGTTATTTGGACACTCTAGCTATGAGAAAACCTGATTTTCCCAAGGTCACTCCAGTAGTGTAGAAATTCTCCCGTGACACCCGTATTTTTTATATTTCTCCTAAACCATGATACCTGTGTAAAAACTGAAGGAGTTTTTTCTTCTTAGCCTTATGATGGACAAAAAACTCTCTTACTTTTTCCAAATCCATCTATGTTTGGTCAGAAACATATTTTTAAACAAAACTAGCCCTAGGTGTAGCAAATGGCTTGGCCCTTGGAATGAATTCTTGGAAAAAAATGGAGGCATGATGCTTATGAGTTGGCATGGACTTATGCTTGCTGATATGATCTATCCAATGGATCCTTTTCTCTTATGCCTCCTTTCCACAACAAACCCTAGCTTAGTTGGAAGAGGAAACTAGGGTCTGGTGTAGGGGATTTAGGACTTCCTTGTAGAGGTAGGGGAATGAAGGGGTTAAGGGTTGTCTAAATTCTTGGGGAAATTTTTGGGGGTAGGGATAGATGTTAGAGAGTAGGAGAAAATGGAATTTCAAGAATTGAGGGAGGGAAAAGGGTCCAAAAGGGAAAACCAAAAGCCTTTACCAAAAGGGAAAAGGGTCTCGAAAAGTGTCAAATTGTAGCAATAGGCTAGGTTTTGTAGAAAAATGATGAGTTTGAGGTATAGGAGTGATGGGAAGTGTTTATGAAGGTATATTAAGGATAGGAGGAGGTGTAAGAGCATCAGGATACTAGACTTGTTGATGTTTAACCTTGGAGGTCATGAAACCAAGAAAAATGCCCTTAAAAACCCTAGATGGACAATGGAGGAGTTAGGAAAAACAAAATAGAGGGTTGAGGCCAAAGGTGGCAAGACATAGTGATAATGAGTGGCATGAGCCCATGATGGGTCCTTTCGGAGTAGTGAGCTGACCTTGACATGATGGGATGATGAAATAGTGAAAATTTATCCTAAGGATAATGAAGGTAGTGAGATTTCTAGAACTCACAATGTTCATGAACTTTGTTTCTAGAAATCTAGGATAAGTATTTAGTCATCCATGAGAAGCAAAAATTATTGATGACTAACAGTGGCTCCACTTGGGGAGGGCAGCTCCTTTTCAAGAGGTGTCAAAAACTTCATATCTCTTGGTTTTATGAAGACCAGTGCCTCATCTATTGGGCAAATTTTTACTTCTTTTTCATTTGCTGATGCTTCATTGAAGTTGTGATCTCAATAATCTGAAAAACATGGTTAGCTCAACTTCATCTCTACCTACTGAACCTACTTGCCTAACATTTTTTTTACTTGGGTGCACTTGGATTGGCAAACCCTTGACATCATTTTATTTTGAAAGCATAAAATACTATCTATTTCTACCCTTATTACTTCCAAGAGTTCAGAGTGGGATAATGAACTCTCTTATTCTCTACCTAGTCTAATCATTTGTCAAGATTAAGCTGTTTGAAAAACTTTATTCTCTATTCTGCTGACATGAAATTCAAAACATGATCAAACCAGGATTAGGAAATTTTATTTGCCATGGGCTGTGGCATTCGGGCAAGCTACACACACGCATTATTTTTTTATAATGAAAAACTAGCAAACATGAGGGCTATGATTCAAAATTTGTTAGGAATCCCTATCTTTTCTCTTTGGTTTAGTTTTGAGCATGTGGAACCAGTGTCTTTCATTCCTAATCATCATGTTTTACAAGTCAAGTTTGAATGATTTGACAAGCTCTCTTTCACTAACTTATCGGTAATAAATTGAAAACATGTTCAAGCATGATTAGGCTAGATGATTGAACAATAATTTTTTGGAACAAGTAGTGGCATTTAGGCTTGCACACTTTCAGTAGTACTCTTTTTTGGGTATGGGGCTATACCTCTTTTCAAATATGCCCTCTTTTTTCATCTTTTCTCTGTTTTTTTATTTTCAAAACAATCTATAACTAAAATATGCTCAAAGGCTGAGCTAATTTGCATGCCTATCCATCCTAATCTAATTTATACATGATATACATTCAGCTGGTGAGCTTTCTTTTCCAATACAACCAATCAAGCAGATGATTTCATGAGGGATCTTGGTTCAACTCTTTGAGGGTGCTGACAAAATTAAAAGGCCACTCCCACCTTACTTGTGTTTGAACAGTAGTGCCTAAAATTTTTCTTACACTTTGCAACAAATTTCTCTTGACATGATTCACTCCCTCTTCAAATGTTGTTAACAAATCAGCAAAGGGATCTTGAAACAATACCTAAATGTGAAGATTTGGTAAATAAGCTTGATCCAGGACTAATGCTTCCTCCACTTGGTTGAGCTTGGGACTCCTTTGGGAAAGAAAATATACCTTTTCCTCATGATCATCTGAACTGGTAGACTCATCATAGATTGAGATGTTATCCTTTAGAAAACTTGATGGGTTTTGATAGAGTGGGATGATTTCTGTGTGAAAACCACCATGTTGATGAGTAGGAGCACTCCTTGGAAAAAAATATTCTTGAGAAAGAAGTGCAGCAACTTTCTTGTGATCATCAATTTTCAAGCCTTCATTTGCTTCCAAATTTTCTAAGCTTTCCTCATCACTATAATAGTTGTTATGCATTGGTTGGTTACCTTTCTCAAGTTGATGAAACTAAGCTTCCTCCCAAAAACCAAGTGTTGAATGATCTGCAAAGTTAGCTCCTTTTAGGAGAAAATCATCATTATCAACAAATTGAGCAAACCTTGGAGAATCATCAATATAATTAATGTTACCAACCGCACATATTGGACTAGTTGATTGTTTCTCTTTGAATTGATCTATAAATACATTTTATGTTATGTGATAACTAGTATTAGGAGGAAAATAAATATAAAATTTATGTTCATTTGAAATATTATAGGTTGAATACATGTTTATCAGCTTATCTATCTTCTCTTCGCATTTTTCTCTTTCTTTGGATATAACTACAGCAGTACTCTTTCTCTTGTGGAGGTTGATTTTGAGGCTGAATGTCTTCTTTAGCCTCACCTAGGAGAGATGATGAATCATCATTTGTGCCTTTAAAGAGGTCCTGTGGGTTCTCTTTCATTCCCTGATTGATTTCATCCTCAACCAACTCTTCTTGATTTTCATGATAGTTAACTTAGGCATGAAATTCATAAATTTCCTTTGATAGATCCTCAGGGTGCCAATTTCTTCTTATAATCTGAAATGAATCAAATCATAAAGGTAGAGACCTTAAAGGTTTTGACTCCTTCTCTATTTCAGATTTTGTGATTTCAAAATGGCTTAAGGGAAAGACCTCTGGATATGCAAAAGGGTTTGCATCATCTATCTTGTCCCTAATTGATTCTTTAGAGCATTCCACCTAGTTTCTATTTGCAATTTGCTTGTAATTCTCTCTTAGTAGTGAAGCACAAGATATAGGAAGGTATCTAGTACTTGACAACTTTCAGCATCTTCTTCTTTGTAATCTTTCTCAATATGCATATTTTGATTATTATTCTTGTCCTGTAATGACAAAGTTTGTTCTTCCCAAGGAAAGGGTATAGGTTGTTTTGAATAAGCAGCACCAACCTCAACCTTGTACTCTTCCTCTTCCCTGCCAAGTATATGCATCATTTTGTTGATTGTATCGGTCAACATCTCTAGCTTTACCTATGAAGATATTAGTTTCTCTTGAGCTACTTTGTCCTTCTTTATTACTTCTAACTTTGCCTCTCTTTCTAGTTGTTGGACCATAAAAAGGTATCTTTTGAACACCTAATTAGCCTACATTAGTCATCAATCCGGGAGCGTCTTTTTATCTCAAGAGTGTACTCTGTCTGAGGCTGCAATTATCTCAGAGAAATGCTTGTGAGGATGTAGCATAGAATATCAAATACAAAAGTAATAAATGCTTGGAAAGGAAACCTAATTACAATGACAGGAATGTAAAAGCTAAACTACAACAATCTTGCTGAACATCGATCAGGGATGTAGTAGCAGTAACTCTTTCCCTTAGAAATCGATGTAAGACGACCAAATCTGGGGACTTGGAGCGAATATCTTTATCCTCTACAGTTTGGGAATCTTAAAGCAAGTGAAACAACTGAAAGGAATGAAATCTAAAAAAGGAACAGCATCATAAAAGAAACAGCAGTTACAAGTCTAATGTAATCCAAATAAATAGATCTTCACACTCAAGCATGTTGACAGTTTAATTGTATTCTAACAACAAACTAAAGATAAATGGAACAACAACTCACTGTAATTACAGAACAGCAAATCCGGACAAGTCAACTTAATCAATAAATGGAATTGCGGTAAAGAATGAAACAGAAATGATTCTGCGCTTGCTTTAACAATCAATGAAACAAATCTGCAATGAAAATAAATACTGAACACACTTCACGCATTAACAAACCAAGATTAATGATACAACATCATAGTAATCCACCAGAGCCGGGCCCTTAGCACCAGTGAAATACCGCTGGGCTTAACTCAGAATTCTAAAGAACAGATGAAACCTGTGTTTTTATATTAATCCAAAAGACATTATAGACAGTGTTCTCTCACAACAGAGAGTCGATAATCATTCGATTGCAAAAGAAATATGAAAGTCTTTTAATGAAAACGTATTTTACAAAATGACCACCCCGTCCCGGTCACTAAAGATCATTATCTTTATATTTGATCCTTGGACGGACAAATCAAGAAATATGATAAATTTTCACAACGATCCCTCAGGATCTTCCGATCCTAAGGGATTCGCTCCCTTCTCGTTTTATCATTGTTCTGTTTACTCTGTTTAAGGCCGAGTTGTCCCCTGCCCCTTTCGGGCGATCCGTTCAGATCTTCTTGGCTTCAGCTGGATATGGTTCATCACGAATGGAGTAGGAGTCAGACTGTTTTCAGCCACGCCTTTGATATAGATGCTCACCTCTTCGTATTCCTATTTTTCCAATAAAAACAACCTTTAGTCATCTTCTAGGCTAAACATAAATCTTTTCAATTTAATTGCAATTCTTATGGTAAATTACCTTTCCAAGGCAAACAGAAGTATATCTATAGTAAAAGAATGAGAAAATACATAGGAATTTCGTACCTCTTTCACTGCCCAACACTAGTATGTTGAATTCCATAGTAATTACCATATTCTGAATTTCTTCCAAGTTTGAAGGGTCTTTTTCTCTTATCTGGAAAGTCATCTCCGGGTCAAAAACATTTGGGTAGTGCAAGAGATCCCACCCTAGGGGTGGCTTTATCTTAGCAAGTATTGCATGGTATACTTTATTGAACCTGGCTGAAAATTGTTGTATTGTCTCCTCTAGATGTCTTTTCAAATGGTTGTAGTCCTTTATGATGAGATGAGAATTTCCCATGACTACCCACCTATATAAGAAAACTTGAGTGAATTGATGAAAGTTGCTAATGCTTGCAGATGGAAGGTCCTTAAACCAACTCTTAATTTTTCCTTCTAATGATAAGGAAAACATTCTAATATGCACATCATCTTCTTCTATTTCAAATAGGTTAATTAAACCCTCAATATTTTGAGTGCGTTATTCAATGGTGACTTTTGAGTTTTCTCCATCAAATCTGGGTGGTTTATTTTCAAGATTTGCAGGGAGGGCATGGAGGATAAGAGGAAAAACTAGAGGCTTGTATCTTTCTGGGACCTTTGTGGATATAGGTAGTGCAAAAAGAGATTGATGACTCTTTGAGGTTTCAACAAGAGTAGGAAAAGTAGTATGAGGCTCATGTTTCACTAGATCTTCCACGGGTGTATCTGGAGTAGGCACAAGTGTATAAGTTTGCTCAAGGTCTGAAATTTGAGGTTCAAATTTTTGAGGCTTGAGATATTTCCAATGATCAGTGCAGATCTCATTAGTGTATTCTTGATCAGACCTAAAGCAGGATAGAACATGTTTATAGTTAAAAACATTAATTTTTTGAATCCAACCTAAGCCTGAGTGCTTTTTCTTTCTAGGATGACTGGTCATGTTTCAGATTCTTCCTCTAGTGGAGTCTTCAGGTTTATTGAGAGTTTGTGGAGCCTCCAGGTGGAAGATTTCAACTATTTTAAGGCAGGTTGTTGTCCACCATATACAACTGAATACCAATCTAAGGGTGTTTGTAGGTTTTCTGAGATCTAAGGAATACTTGGTTTGTCACTAACTCAGAAGGTCCCACCGTGATCGCCAGAATTTTAGTGTGGCGATGAGGTGGTAGATAAACCACCAGATACTATCAGTCAAGGGTTTCTGAATATTTTAAGGAATATTTAAGCATGAACTTACTCAGAAGGTCCCACCATGATCGCCAGAATGTTAGGGTCCCGTGATTTGGCAGATTGGTATACCAAATGACAGGGTAACATGGAACCAGTCTTTGGAGTCCTAGGACCTAGCCTTCCTGGACTCAGAGAGGGATCTATATATTAGATGCAAAGGATGTGTTCTTGTTTGCTTTAGATGGTTGATTTTAGGCTAGTTGTTAAGTGTATGGTTTGTTGATTGTTTTGGTTGGGTAAGATGGTCAAGTGGAATACGTGGAGTGAGAGGTCTTTAAATCATTGGGATATGGAGTCAATGAAAGTCATGAGTGTCTCAATTATGAATCAAAGTGTGTTTCAGGGCCAATCTAGCAAGGTTAATGGATCCTTAAGGTAATGTGTGAGGTGGGCTGGATATCAAGTTTGGGAAAAACAAGGTAGGGAAAAGGGCAGTGAAGTATCCTTTGTCATTTACCTATGAATAAGAAGGTCTTAAATATGATAACACAAAGTTACTAAGCATCAAATAGGGAAAACCATTTACTCAATGATAATACTTGAAACAAATAAATATCCAAGATAAACATTCCAGTGAAACATAGAAAGCATAAGAGCTTCTAACTTTAGTAAATTCACCTTCAGAATTTTGGAAAACATATAAGATAGCACAATAACTTTAATCAAGCAAAGAGGGAACTCCTAAACATTTGTTATCAAGCTATAAAGAACTCTAAGGCAAGCTAATAGGTATGGACAAAGGGCAAGGTCAGAACAAGACCTCTTTGACTTAATCTAGCAGGAAATACTTCAAAGAAAGGTTCCAAGACAGAGTTTAGATAGTCTCAAATAAGAAAGGCTTGCCGTGAATCATATTTTTTAACCATCATATTAATCCACAAATGAAATAAACAAGTGTAAATAGCCTTGAGGAGAAGTTAAGAATTCCTCATACACACCCAGCAGAGGAAAACATCAAGGCCATAGAAAATAGGACGACAAACGTGCTTCAAAAAGAATTTCTCAACCTAAACTTTTCTGTTATATAGCAGCTAAGAAGAGTGAAACATAATGATAACAAGAAAACATAAACAAATTAAGAAGACATCAAGGAATCCTGCAAACAAGCTTCTCCATCATCAATCCAAGAAAGCCATTCATCAACTTCACAAAACCAATTTCTTCTCCAAGCTCATAAAAACCATGTATTTCTCTCCAAGTTCTTCAAATGCCAACCTTTACAATGAAGCCCTCATGCTCTATTTATCTTAGCAAGAGAGGGAAAAAACCCTAAATAAGGTAGGAAAATGTCAAATTCACCCATAAATGTCATTTATGGCCAAGAGACCATGCAAGGCCCAAGGCACATAATATCCTAAGAAATAAATTCCAAAATAACTTCTTGCACCTAATTCTAGAGTGTTTCGCCTCAAAAAAATCAAAAATATAATTTTTCCATAAATGAGTGTGTTTTGTTGACTTTTGGTCCAAAAAACACTACACAGCCCATTTGCGCAGCACAACTTTCAACAGAAAATAGGGTCTTTTGTGACCAAGTTTTGGACCCCTTCCCGATGTTGGATTTGGCTCCGTGATGGCTTGTTGGAAAGCCTGATGAGTCTAATTTCAAAAAATTCTTTTAGTTTCTACATAAAACTCCTATATATTATTAAAAAATTCAAAAACACCCAAACTGTCATTTGCGCAGTGTCGGGCCCAAAACAATGGCAGAAAGGTGAAAAAGGTGAGGTTTTTTTACCTTTTGAGGGGTCAAAACTACTCCAAATCATCTGAAATTTTGTGAGAATGATGTGTAGGTTGAGAGTAATCCAAAAATATAAATTGCTTCTCTTTTAAATGCTCCATGTGTTTTCATAGTGCCAGTGGCACTGCATTAATGAGGCTCAAAAATCTTAGAAAACAAAATTTGCTCCAAATCATCTCAAATTTGGTGGAGACCTTCCTTAAGGGGTCCTGGAAAACTGTTGAGAAGCTTCAGCCAAAAATCCAAGGCTTTCATGCTCTTTTTCCTCCTTTAGCGTTTGGACTTCAAGTAGGGTTTCCTTCAATTTGGCACAAACAAGCTTATGCTTCTTGGCATAATACTTTGTCATATTCTTTTGGAGGGCCATACCCCTTTTTATCTTCTTGAAATGTTTGTGCTCATTGTTATAATACTGAATGATGTATTGGGCCATATCGAAATCCCTCTCCCATTCCTTGATTTGAGCATCTTTTCTTTGGAGTAACAGTCTAATGGCCATGTCCTTATCTTCAGTGTCACTGTCTAGGTCAATAAATTGATGCTCTTGAGTAGTTTTCTTGCCTCTCTTACTTCTCCTAACTTTGTCCATATTTTCTTTGCCCTTTTCAAGCCTTGGAGTTGATGAAAATGACAATGTCCCTTTCCTTTTGGAGGTAGCAAACACTTGCCTTGGACTCTGTGGTATGTGCATGTGAGAGGTGTGATGGTGGTTTTGGAAATGTTTTCATCATGGCTGTGACCCTTGGTGTTGTCACTAGCTCCTTCACCTTCACTATGATTCTCATTAGTCATCTCATTTTTTGTTTGATCACTGCCTTTTTGACCTTCAAAATCATCATCATCATTAACCTTCTTGCTGCCTTTTTTGTTGTAGCTTTGGTCTTCATTGGGATTATCAGCCTCTACACTTGCTTCATCTTGGCTTTCTTCATCACTAGGGTCCCTTTCTTCATCATCTCCTGCACTATTGTCATTCTCATTGTCACTAAGAGGATAATTAGTGTCATGACTGTCATGGTTGTTTTCATGACAGTCATGACTATCTTCTTGGTTTTCTTGTCTTTCACTTGCTGCACTATTATAGTTACCTTTTCTATCACTGTCTTCATCATGACTTTGCTCGTTGTTTTCATGTTCAAACACATTTTTCTCTTGACTACCATGCTCACTGTCTTTTCCTTTACCATTACTCCCTTCTTGATTTTCCTCATCATTCTCTCTCTCCACCTCATCGATTTCCTCTTCTTGACTATCAGCATTCTATTGATCATGGCCATGCTCACTGCCTTGTTTTTAATCATTATTCCCTACATCAGCTTCCATGTCCTCTACCTCTTGCTCACTAGCGCTAGCTCATCCTCATCTTCATCATTTATGTCCATGGACTCTGCCCCATTGATTTCTTCATCTCCATTTTCATCCTCTTGTTATTTATTGCCACTGTCACCCTATTTTTCTTCTTCATTAATCTATGTTTCTTCCTTACTAATTTCATCACCTTCAACCTAATCTTCATGTGATTCTTCATTTCCACTTCCTGCTTCAACTGATGCACCAAGACAAGGAGAGGAAGGGAGGTTTGACTATGGTGAGAGTACTATTGCAGATGAAGAAGGTATATTTGGTTGATGAGGAGGTTGTGGGTTTGTAAAGGGTTCATGGTTTATGAAAACATCCCAAGTTATACTCTGATGCTCCAACTTATGTAAGACCACCATCTTGATCAGGTAATGGTGGAATAAGCTATGCATTTTTTGTGTGGGATTCCTTCTCCGGACAATAGTATACATTTTCTCAATGCTCCTATAGAGATAGTAAGGTATGTTTAGCACCTTAACCCCTATGAAATGCATGAGGAGTCTGACATGATAAGTATAGAGCCTGGAGTACCTCCCCTCAAAGGTGAAGTACTTCATGATAACCAACATTAAGAAGGCATATCTGTGCTTGAGGTGTGAGAATGGGAAAATTGTTTTGTTGCCTCCTCTATATCTTGTTTTGATGAATGGATCAAAGAAATATTTTTCTAATTTTCCCTTCTTAAACCATTTCTCACCCACTAAAGGGATATTTGTGGCTTCAGAGACGACACCTACTGACATCTCAAAATTCATTCCTGCAAAGTTTGAGTGCTTGTTTTGCAGGTTGAGAATGAGGAGCCTTGTGATCTCAGGGTGGCTCGTCACCTATTTGGCCTTCTCACAAAACTAAAAACATCTTGTATTCTAGAAGCATGATAGGATCTTAGGAGAGGAGGTGATGGCTACAGTGCTTTGAGGCTCCAATCTATTGTCTTTTCCTCCCTTATGTTTTGGCCTCAAAGGCCTTTGACCTTCATTACCATCACTGTTGTTCTGTAATATATCTAAATTAGCTACAGCTAATAGGAATATTAATTTTTCCTTGTTTATTTTTTCATTTCATGATTGATGAATAAATTGTAAAGGAGGACATGTAAAACTCCTAAAAACTAAGAATAAATCAATGCCTATGTGAAAAGAGACATATCTGGGCTATGTAAATTACATCTTGCAGGTGTGAATGGGTTTAAATCACAAGAATGGGTCACCTTTGACCAAGTAAACAGTGCATTCTAGATGCATTGAACCTCCTTGAGGGACAGCGCAGTTCTAGAAGGAGATTATAAATATGAAAAGGGCTAGACCAATGAAGTGGTTTAGGGTTTTGTAAATACTCCAATCTTATATAAGGAGGAGGAGATCAACAAGAGGGAGTTGTTGAATATTATCATTTTCTGAAGGTTTGTCTGCTTAAACATCCCTTGTTGGGACTTCCTGTTCAGGAATCCCACCTCCTTCCTTTAGAAGCCCTTGGAGGAGACTTGTGCTATCCTTTCCACATCAAGATTTTAGGCCAAGCTCATCTTACACCTACATCATTGCTCATGTTGAGATTTGAGTTGTCCTTGTGAGTTGCAGCAGTGGAAGAAACTAGATCGTCTTAGATCTAGCCTATACTAGTGGCTCTTATAAGTGAGTGTGTCTTTTAACCTCCTGGAAGAGTTCATTAGCTGATTGTACTTCAAATATACATCTTGGAATCAAGCGAAATCATCCCCAGAAGATACAGCATTGTTTCTCTCCCTAAGACAGCGTTATTTGCAGATCTATAATTGCAGGGTGTTTTGTCTGCAATTTGGAGGAGAGATCTCCAGTGTTGGGATTCTTCCTCTCACTGTGGTGATCCATGGATTGGCCATCCAATCCATGTTAGTCTCATATCTGATGTGCAGTACCATTTCATTATTCAGAAATTTCTGAATCATTCTGCAAATCTGCAATCTCAGATCCGAGATCTACTTCCGGTGCTTCATGTTTTGAGCAAAACCCCAAGGGAATTGTATAGATCTGCATTTATTGTACACAGATCTGTATTAGATCTAAATTTTTATGTACAGATATGCTCTAGATCTGAATAATTAATAAACTGCTACTTCAGCCCTAAAAATAACACTGTCATGGTTATGCAGTCTTTTCTCATGGTTGTAGCACTTCATTTCTGAGGATTTTTACTGTAAAATCTCATTATTTCTCTTGTATAATGTATGGGTTGTAAAGAACGTCTGATTTGTTGTTATATCTCTGATTTTTGAACCTTCATATCAGCATCCTAATGCGCTTCAGTGGATTTTCATTATTTCTGAAGCAATCCTTTGCATAGAGCTGCAACCTCTCTCTTTGGGTGGTTTTCAGCTAGACTAGTTTGTGGGAGATCTGTTTAAACCACCTAGTATTATTTTTTTTGCTCTCCTTTTGGATTTAGATCTTAGATGAGCTAATCTAAGGGATCCAGGAGCTGTAAACTCATTTCTATGCACATAATTCTTAGAAGAGCCTTATTTCAGTAGGCTTGCTGAGCTGTCCTAGATCTAGAATATTACAGTGGTATCAGAGCAGAATCTTTGGCTAAGCCTGTGGCTTCAAGCCAAAGTGTTGTATAGAAAGGAGAAAGGTTAGAATGATGAAGAACATGATTTTACTCTCATAAGTTTTTAGATCTAAGAAGAACCTCTCCAAGGAGGTTGAACAAGAAGAAGAAAGAAGAAGCAGTGAAACTCCTAGAAAGTTTCAAGAGCAGAAATATCTTACGATCAGATCTACAAGATCTATACATGAGGAACATTCTGAATCCTCATATAATAGATATGTGCGCTCATCCATATCACCAAAGCTTCAACGTTCTGTCTATGAGTTCTTCATGAAGAGGAAGAAAGGAGGTGTACTCGAGAAGGAGACTCTTAGAGAGTATTTGTAGGAGTATGAAGATCAATCCAAGGAGTTCAAAGATAACTTGAACTTCCAAGGGTTTTGTAAGATCGAGGAGATTAAAGGCACAAAGAAGGAGTAGCATGGTAAGGGTAGATTCTATCTATCTATCTTTCATGGGTCACCTAAATGCCTAGTTAGGGTTTGGGTGGAGGAGCTAGACAACTTTTTGCAACAACATCAAGTTGCAGAGATTAAAGCCATCAAAGTAGCAGCGCTACATTTGCGCAGTGCCACTTTCAGCAAAAAAAGGGTCTTTTGTCACCAAGTTTTGGACCCATTACCGATGTCGTATTTGGCTCCATGATGGCTCATTGGAAAACCTGATGATACTACTTTCCAAAAATTCTTGTAGTTTCTATATCTAGCTCCTATATCCAAGCCAAAACAGTGGTAGAAAGGTGAAAAAAGTGAGGTTTTTTGAACTTTTGAGGGGTTAAAACTGATCCAAATCATATAAAAATTGGTGAGCATGATATGCAGGTTGAGAGAAATCCAAAAATTTGAAGTTCTTCTCTTTTGGATGCTCCATGTGTTTGCATAGCACCAGTGGCACTATGCTAATGAGGCTCAAAAATCTCATAAAACAAAATTTCCTCCAAATCCTCTCAAATTTGGTGGAGACCTTCCTTAAGGGGTCTTGGACAACTGCTGAGAAGCTTCAGCCAAAAATCCAAGGTTGTCATGCTCTTTTGCCTCCTTTAGTATTTGGACTTCAAGTAGGGTTTCCTTCAGTTTGGCACAAACAAGCTTGTGCTTCTTCGCATAATAATTTGTCATCTTCTTCTGGAGGGATAGACCCCTTTTTATCTTCTTGAACTGTTTGTGCTCATTCTTATAATAATGAATGATGTATTGGGAAATACCAAAATCCCTCTCCCATTCCTTGATTTGAGCATCTTTGCTTTGGAGTAACAGTCTAGTGGCCATCTCCTTATCTTCATTGTCACTCTCTAGGTCAATAAATTGAGGCTCTTGAGTAGTTTTCTTGCCTCTCTTACTTCTCCTAACTTTTTCCATATTTTCTTTTCCCTTGTAAAGCCTTGGAGTTGATGCAAATGATAAGGTCCCTTGCCTTTTGGAGGCAACAAACACTTGCCTTGGCCCTCTGTGGTATGTGCATGTGAGAGGTGTGATGGTGGTTTTGGAAATGTTTTCATCATGGTTGTGACCCTTGGTGTTGTCACTAGCTCCTTCACCTTCACTATGATTCCCATCAGTCATCTCATTTTCTATTTGATCACTGCCTTTTTTACCTTCAACATCATCATCATCATTAACCTCCTTGTTTCCTTCTATGCTATATCTTTGGTCTTCATTGGGATTATCAGCCTCTACACTTTCTTCATCTTGGCCTTTTTCATCACTAGGGTCCCTTTCTTCATCATCTCCTGCACTGTTGTCATTCTCATTGTCACTAAGAGGCTGATTAGCGTCATGAATTTCATGACTATTGTCATGAGAATCATGATTGTTTTCTTGGTTGTCTTGTCTTTCACTTGCTGCACTATCAGTGTTACCTTTTCTGTCATTGTCTTCATCATGACTTTGCTCACTGTTTTCTTGCTCAAACACATTTTCCTCTTGACTGTCATGCTCACTATCTTTTCCTTTATCATTACTCCCTTCTATCTTTTCCTCATCATTCTCTTTCTTTGCCTCACTGATTTCCTCTTCTTTACTGTCATCATTCTATTCATCATGGCCATGCTCACTGCCTTGTTTTTCATCATTATTCCCTTCATCAGTTTCGATGTCACCTACCTCTTGCTCACTAGCTGCTGGCTCGTCCTCATGTTCATCATTTGTGTCCATGGACTCTGCCCCACTGATTTCTTCATCTCCATTGTCATCCTCTAGTTCTTTATTTCCATTGTCACCCTCTTGTTCTTCTTCATTAATTTTTGATTCTGCCTTACTAATGTCATCACCTTCAACCTGATCTTCATGTGATTATTCATTGCCACTTCCTGCTTCACCTGATGCACCAAGAGAAGGAGAGGTAGATAGGTTTTCCTGTGGTGAGAGTACTTGTGCAGATGAGGAAGGAAGATTTGTTTGATGAGGAAGTTGTGGGTTTGTAAAGGGTTCATGGTTTATGAAAACATCCCAAGGTATACTCTGATGCTCCAACTTATGTAAGACCACCATCTTGATCAGGGAATGGTGGAATAAGCTATGCATTTATTGTGTGGGATTCCTCCTCCGAAAAAAAATAGAAATTTTCTCAAAGCTCCTATAAAGATAGTAAGGTAATTGTATCACCTTAACCCCTATGAAATGCACAAGGAGTCTGACATGATAAGTATAGATCCAGGAGTACCTCCCCTCACAGGTGAAGTAATTCATGATAACCAAAATTAAGGAGGCATATTTGTGCTTCAGGTGTGAGAACGGGAAAATTGTTTTGCTGCCTACTCTATATCTTGGTTTAATTAATGGCTCAAAGAAATATTTGTCTAATTTTCCCTTCTTAAACCATTTCTCACCCACTGATGGGATACTTGTGGCTTCAGAGATGGCACCTGCTGAAATCTCAAAATTCTCTCCTGCAAGATTTGATTGCTTGTTATGTAGGTTGAGAATGAGGAGCCTTGTGAGCTCAGGGTGGCTCTTCACCTGTTTGACCTTCTCAAAAAATTTAAAACATCTTCTATTCTGGAAGCATGACAAGATCCTAGGAGAGGAGGTGATGGCTACAATGCTCTGAGGCTCCAATCTATTGAATTTTCCTCCCGTACGTTTTGGCCTCAAAGGCCTTTGACCTTCATTACCATCATTTTTGTTCTCAGCTCCTGAGATGATGATGGGAGACACTGGTTTGCAAATTGGGGCTTGATGAAACAAGGTGAAAATGATGATAGAGTCAAATATGGAGAATGAGTGTTGTGGAGGCTAGGGTTCTTAGGTTTTAATTACTTTGGAACTTAAGAAGGCATTCTCTCAAATGTGTTTGCAAACATTTAAACTCGTTGAACCACTCAGGATATCAGACTGGTCTCAAGGAGGCTTAAAAATATAGTTTCCTTTGTAGGCAGGACCTAGGGTTTACCTACCTAGGGTTTTAGCTTAAAAAACCACTAAAGACAAAAATTTAACTTGGAAATTTGCTTAGGGACAAAGAAAAAGGTCCACTTACCAATTTTTGGCTCTTCCACAGACACTAGAGGTAGCTCAGAAGATGAAAATTTGAGTTAGGGCAATATTTTTTGCCTTGGAAGGCTCTTTGCATTTGGGCAACACCCTGCTCAAGATGTCGGGTCGGGTTGTTTGCGCAGCACCAAAAGGGTCTGCACGACGGTTAGTGCAGTGCCCAGGTGTGCACCTTCCCTTGGTCTCCTGGGTGAGTCGGGTGAAATTCTAGGCCCGTGTAAATGTGTCGAGCGGCTGGTTTAGTGCAACGCCTAAATAGTTATTTAGTGTGTCAGGAGGTCGTGCCATTTTTGTCGGCCCTGGGTGAGTCGGGCCTGCATTTTCGTAGAGCCCAAGGTTTTCATAGTGCCCAGAGATATTTGTGTAGTGCATTGTGATTTTGAACGGGTGGGGGGCCTGTTAGCACAGCGCCGGCCTACGTTTGCGTAGCGCTGGTGATTTTCGCAGTGCCCGAACACTTCGCCCAGAAAAAAGCCCGAAAACCCTGTCTCTCTTCCTGAAATTTTTTTCTCCTTTGCAATTGCTAAACAAGTTTAAAATTACTTTTGAAATACCTTTCGTACCATTTGAAATACATAAATTAAAGTTTCAAACCCAATTTTACTATGTTTTAATCCTTTTTGTCACTTGACTGATACTCTTTATGTCTTTTGCAGGGGTTTTGAAGGCCTTCTCAAGACAATTTTTATTCTTATTTTGTGTTGATGGATGGCTGATGCTAATTCCCTTCTTATCCCTCTTGTTTTTTGGAAGCTTGGGCACTATTCAAGCTATCTTTGGCATGCACTTTGACAAACTGAAAATGATGTCTTGGTCCCCTTATTCCTTCTTGAGTGTAATGGACTTAAAACAAATGTTTCTCACCTTCTCTGATATTTTTGAAAGTAACGTATATTTGGTGGGAAAAGTTAGAAATTTAAACCATTCTGTGTCCCCACTTGGCCACTTTTGTTGTTGTGCAGGTGTCTTCAAAATATTTTCCTTTGGTGTTCTTAATCTCTTTTGGAGTTTGACATCTCATTCTTTCAACAATGAACCTGTGCTTGGCATGATTTCCTCCTTTTGATACTCAAACTCATGCTTGCCTTTATCTTGACTATTTTGAAGGCCTTTGACAAACCCTAAGGGACACCTTGGATAAATTTTGGATGACATCTGCTGTTATGAAGGAAAATGTATCATCTTTCTTGGATTTGTTATCTCCATCTTTCCAAAATCTTAGGTTTTAGGGCTGTTAAAGAAAAGTAAACAGTGTTGTCTTCTAAGTTCTCTATAACCTTTCAAAACTCATTTATTATTTTTGAAAATATTCAATGTGTACTTGGTGGTGTTGAGGTGACTTCTGCGCTTTTTGGTTCTTGCACTGGCTTCTTGCTTTGGCAACACTTTTTTGCCAATTAGTCACAAAACCCTAATTCTTTTTAAACATAGGTATGTTGCCCTTCTCTTTCCTATGGATGTCTTCTAGTGATGATTTCATCCCATTAACTTACCTCTTCTTATGCTGATGGAAACCTTGATCATTTTTGCATAAATGTGAACAAGGGCAGTTGGTCCTTGCATAATTTTTGCTTTGGTCAAGGAGGCCTTTCTTGAATTTCTTTTGATCAATTTCGGACAAGTTACTTGACCCTCTTCTTATTTGAATGCGGAGTGGAGGATGAATTTTAGCCTTGGGGAAAGTTATTTCCTTGTTTCAGGAGCCTTTTCATTTGCGTAACACCAGGCAGTCCTACCCATGTATTAGCACAGCGTTGGGCAGTCCTTCCCATGGATTAGCGCAGCGCCACTTATTTGCGCAACGCCAAAAAAGGGTCAACTCGTAGAAAAATTTTGAGGACCTTCCCGAAGTCATATTTGGGCCCATGATAGCTCATTGGAAATATTAACCTGTATAATTTCCAAATATACCATTTATTCCCTGATTGGAGTTGATTTTCCTTGTCAAAAGTTGAGTTTCCCAAGACTATTAAAAAAGTGTTGAGTGATGGTGCAGAAATTCAGAGTGCTGGTGAAGCCAACTTTTGGAGGCCTTCCTTAACTCAAAATTGAGCTCATGATAGCTCATTTGAAATCTCTTCAAGTCTAGTTGGCTTTTGACTCATCAAGAAAGTCATTTTGACACTCTAGCTATGAGAAAACCTGATTTTCCCAAGGTCACTCCAGTAGTGCAGAAATTCTCCCATGACACCCGTATTTTTTATATTTCTCCTAAAGCATGATACCTGTGTAAAAACTGAATGAGGTTTTTCTTCTTGGCCCTATGATGGAAAAACACCTCTCTTACGTTTTCCAAATCCATCTCTTTTTGGTCAGAAACATATTTTTAAACAAACTAGCCCTAGGTGTAGCAAATGACTTGGCCCTTGGAATGAATTCTTGGAAAAATATGGAGGCATGATGCTTATGAGTTGGCATGGGCTTATGCTTGATGATATGATCTATAAAATGGATCCTTTTCTCTTATGCCTCCTTTCCACATCAAACCCTAGCTTAGTTGGAAGAGGAAACTAGGGTTTGGTGTAGGGGATTTAGGACTTCCTTGTAGAGGTAGGGGCATGAAGGGGTTAAGGGTTGTCTAAATTTTTGGGGAAATTTTTGGGGATAGGGATAGATTTTAGAGAGTAGGAGAAAGTGGAATTTCAAGAATTGAGGGAGGGTAAAGGGTCCAAAAGGGAAAAACACAAGCATTTTCCAAAAGGGCAAAGGGTCTCGAAAAGTGCCAAATTGTACCAATAGGCTATGTTTTGTAGAAAAATGATGAGTTTGAGGGATAGGAGTGATGGGAAGTGTTTATGAAGGTATATTAAGGATAGGAGGAGGTGTAAGAGCATCAGGATAGAAGCCTTGTTGATGTTTAACCATGGAGGTCATGAAACCAAGAAAAATGCCCTTAAAACCCATAGATGGACAATGGAAGAGTTGGGAAAAACAAAATAGAGGGTTGAGGCCAAAGGTGGAAAAACATAGTGATAATGAGTGGCATGAGCCCATGATGGTTCCTTTGGGAGTAGTGAGCTGACCTTGACATGATGGGATGATGAAATAGTGAAAATTTATCCTAAGGATAATGAAGGTAGTGAGATTTCTAGAACTCACAATGTTCACGAACTTTGTTTCTAGAAATCTAGGATAAGTATTTAGTCATCCATGAGAAGCAAAAATTATTGATGACTAACAGTGGCTCCACTTGGGGAGGGCAGCTCCTTTTCAGGAGGTGTCTAGAACTTCATATCTCTTGGTTTTATGAAGACCAGTGCCTCATCTATTGGGCAAATTTTTACTTCTTTTTCATTTTTTGATGCTTCATTGAAGTTGTGATCTCAATAATCTGAAAAACATGGTTAGCTCAACTTCATCTCTACCTACCCAACCTACTTGCCTAACATTTGTTTTACTTGGGTGCACTTGGATTGGCAAAACCTTGACATCATTTTGTTTTGAAAGCTTAAAAGACTATATATTTCTACCCTTATTACTTCCAAGAGTTCAGATTGGGATAATGAACTCTCTTATTCTCTAACTAGTCTAATAATTTTTCAAGATTAAGTTTTTTGGCAAACTTTATTCTCTATTCTACTGACATGAAATTCAAAACATGATCAAAACAATATTAGGAAATTTGATTTGCCATGGGCTGTGGCATTCGGACAAGCTGCACACACACATTATTTCTTTATAATGAAAAACTAGAAAACATGAGGGCTATGATTCAGAATTTGTTAGGAATCCCTATCTTTTCTCTTTGGTTTAGTTTTGAGCATGTGGAACCAGTGTCTTTCATTCCTAATCTATCATGTTTGACAAGTCAAGTTTGAATGATTTGACAAGCTCTCTTTCACTAACTTATCGGTAATAAATTGAAAACATGTTCAGGCATGATTAGGCTAGATGACTGAACAAGACTTTTTTGGAACAAGTAGTGGCATTTAGGCTTACACACTTTCAGTAGTACTCTTTTTTGGGTATGGGGCTATACCTCTTTTCAAATTTGCCCTCTTTTTTCATCTTTTCTCTGTTTTTTTATTTTCAAAACAGTCTATAACTAAAAGATGCTCAAAGGCTGAGCTAATTTGCATGCCTATCTATCCTAATCTAATTTATACATGATATACATTCAGTTGGTGAACTCTCTTTTCTAATACAACCAATCAAGAAGATGATTGAATGAGGGATCTTGGTTCAACTCTTTGAGGGTGCTGACAAAATTAAAAGGCCACTCCCACCTTACTTGTGTTTGAACAGTAGTGCCTAAAATTTTCCTTACACTTTGCAACAAACTGCTCTTGACATGATTCACTCCCTCTTCAATTTTTTTTAAAAAATCAGCAAAGGGATCTTGAAACAATACCTAAATGTGAAGATTTGTTAAATAAGCTTGATCCAGGACCGCTTCTTCCTCCACTTGGTTGAGCTTGGGACTCCTTTGGGAAAGAAAATCTACCTCTTCCTCATGATCATCTGAACTGGTAGACTCATCATAGATTGCAATGTTATCCTTTAGCAAATCTGATGGGTTTTGATAGAGTGGGATGAGTTCTGTGTGAAAACCACCATGTTGATGAGTAGGAGCACTCCTTGGCAAAAAATATTCTTGAGAAGGAAGTGCAGCAACTTTCTTGTGATCATCAATTTTCAAGCCTTCATTTGCTTCCAAATTTTCTAAGCTTTCCTCATCACTATCATAGTTTTTATGCATTGGTTGGTTACCTTTCTCAAGTTGATGAAACTAAGCATTGGTTGGTTTAGGGTTTTTCCAAGACTCCAATCTTATATAAGGAGGAGGAGATCAACAAGAGGAGGTTGTTGAATATTATCATTTTCTGAAGGTCTGTCTACGTAAACATCCCTTGTTGGGACTTCCTGTTCAGGAATCCCACCTCCTTCCTTGAGCAGCTCTTGGAGGAGACTTGTGCTATCCTTTCCACATCAGGCTTTTAGGCCAAGCTCATCTTACACCTACAGCACTGCTCATGTTGAGATTTGAGTTGTCCTTGTGAGTTGCAGCAGTGGAAGAAACTAGATCGTCTTAGATCTAGCCTATACTAGTGGCTCTTCAAAGTTAGTGTGTCTTTTAACCTCCTGGAAGAGTTCATTAGCTAATTTTACTTCAAATCTACATCTTGGCATCAGGCCAAATCATCCCCATAAGATACAACATTGTTTCTCTCCCTAAGACAGCGTTATTTGCAGATCTATAATTGCAAGGTGTTTTTTCTGCAATTTGGAGGAGAGATCTTCGGCATTGGGATTCTTCCTCTCACTGTGGTGATCCATGTGTTGGCCACCTATAAAATTTTTTCTATCAAAAGGTGGCCAAAACATTGTGGGAGCCTTCAAGAAATATTTTTTATGCACAAATGTTATCCCTTGAAGCCTCTTGAAGACATCATCTCCTCTGTTTTGAATTTATTCATTAATGTTTACATTTTAGAGCCCAGAAAATACTGCTGATTTCAAAGAGAAAGACTGCTGCAAAAAATCCATTTTCCTTTTCCTTCCATCTCAAAGCTAACCTTCATTTTTCTTCCTCTTTTTGCATAAAATTCCTCATCTTTCCTTTGTTCCATTTCCTCCTTCATAAAAATCCACCTTGCATAGTTCAAAACCTCGTTGTAAACTATGTCAAAACTCTCAAAACCCTTGAAAAACATTGAAAACTTCATAAGAAAATACATATTTTGGTGTAGAGATTTAAACCCCCTTGGGCTAGGTCTTTAGTTGTTTTCGCTCCATACGCCTTGGTGCGAGAACCAAGCGCTAGCCTTCTAAGTGCTTATCACGTTTTCCAATGGCGATCAGCCCCTCCTCTTTAACCCCCGGTCACATGACTCTCCATATAACCCAAGGCCCTGCAGTCGGGCACCAAGCCACGTTGTAAGTTAATATTTTGAACCTTCATCTATATAAATTTATCATTTTTTATTATATTATAAACTTTCTTCCGGTGAAATTTTTCAGTCAATCTCCACCATTGATCTGATCCACAGATCGACGGTGCGCAATCCGTCGCCCGGTGGTCCCCGCCATCCTCTCACCGTCGCAAAACCACGCAGTATCCATCGCACCGCTTTTGAGAGTGGGGCGGTTTTTTCCATTTTGCAGCGATTCCATACACCGGCTGACGCATGGCCTCACCACTGTTCACAAAACCGTCGGTCATCGCGCATTAATGTTCGGACGTGGAGTGGGCGTGATATTGACGTGCGTCGTCCGATCTGAGGCCGCTCATCGGATGGTGATCGCTCGCCAAAGAAGCTCGAAAATTAACCAGGATACGGCGTGGTCATTAAAGCATCTCCATCGTCGATCTGATATGCATATTGATGGCCCACAATTCATCGCCCTGATTCCTTCGCTTTGACTTTCCTCCCTCACTCCCGACCGTCGATCTTTGCGCAATCGAAGGTTCAGATTTAAATTCTTCTTCTGCCTTCCCTTTGAATCCCTCTAATCAATCTCGACCATTGGATGACGCCATCCAATGGCCATGCTCCCTCCACGTGCCTTCTGAATGAGTTAACCTACACATGCAGGATTTTATAACATTTGTTTGTATTTTTGCGGGATTTAGTGTTTTTTCCGCCATACTGAAGAAAATTCACAGGCTGAGGGTGACAATCCTCCCACCTTCGATTCACCAGAGAAATCATTCGCACGGTTTAAAATTCATGTTTTATCAATGATTCATGAGGAATTGATGCCATTCGATCCCTGTACATCCCTGCGCACCAAAAAACATAGTTAATCAAGCGCCAGTCAGAGAGTATCAGTATCGAAGACAGAACGAACCAAAACAGGATATTGAAGACCTAAAACACAGGTCTCAAGTAAATTAAAGGTGTTTTAGGAGAAGACGAAGACATCTTTCGAGTCGAGAAAGCCTCCACCACCACAAGAAGAGGCCAATCGAACTCTCTCCAACTCCTATAGACACCTGCAGTTTCACAGGAATCAAAGAAGTTTTAATCACTACCGGAACAAGAGGTGTTTCCTAAAGACAGCTGAACAATTAATGCAAATCAAAGATCTTATCCCTAAATTGTCGACAAAACTATTTTTAAAGATTAAGAATATCCCAGAAGTGGATCATTTTTCAATCATTAGACCTTGAAAGGCAGAAACAGATTTATGAAGGAGAATTAGAAATGATTACATTCTCGCATTATGCCTTTCCTGGTTCCCAAAGGCTAGGAATTGCACTGATTACATAATTAATGATACTTGACCCCTGGGAAATCCTCCCACCCCCTCATTATTGTATAAATACTTATGTAGAAGATGAGAAAATGTTGGTCTCTGGACATCTGAATGCATGTAATTGTTTCTGAAGCTATTGATGCCATGTGTGCAACTTGAAGATACATAAGCCGATATGAGAAGTTTGAAGTTGTAGAGACCCACTAGGCTTGCTGATTGTAACTAGTTTGAACATCAAATACAAGCTGTTGATTTATGGGATCCTAATTTATGTCAATGGTGATGTGTTCCTCACCGTCAATTGATATTTTCTTTAATGTTTTCACTCTGTCCACTTTCTCTGGTAAAGAGCAGCAAACATAGAGCTCGGATTTACTCTCAACAGTACCCTACTCTTAGTGAAAGATTTATTTTCTATGTTTTATTCATTTGAACGTTCCCTTTGAAGAGTATATTCAAGCAGGTTGGTTTAAAAGAACTTGCTTAATCTAGATTTCTCTTCAAAATGAGTATTTTATGCGTTTTCCTTTAGAGTATATTAAAGCAGGTTGGTTTAAAAGCACTTGCCTGATCTAAGATTGCTCTTTGTGATTATCATATGTGTTTTCCTCTAGAATATGTTGAAAGCAGTATAGTTTAGAAGCACTTACCTGATCTTAAGTTGTTCGAACTGTTTTTAAATGTTTTCTAACTGAAAGTACTTCAATGCAATCTAGTTTAAAAGCACTTACCTGATCTTAGAATACTTTTATGTTTTTCCTTAAGTACATGCCAAAGCAAGATAGTTTGAAAGTACTTAATTGATCTTAGGTTGTTCACTGTTCTTCATTTATTTTTCTCTCTATTTCCTATCTATTTCATTCCATAAAATCAACTTAAGAGACCCTTTGACATAAGTGACTTGCCCCATTGATCCTTCTTGAAACTTGTTGTTTAATTAAAATCCTCCTATGACTCCATAGTCCAATGGGTTAAAACTATCTTTTCCTTTTCTGTCAGCCGAATCATTCCTTCACTTGCAGACATCTTCACCCTTTATTTTGAACTACCCTTACCTTCATCATGTCTTTGTCCAACCAAAAAACAAACAAAAAAAACCCATGCTCTTCATAACTAGCCTAAAATCTCATTTCAAGCTTTAAAGATCACATATTTACACTCATTCATAAAGAGATCCCTCTCTGGATTCAGGAGGGCTAGATCCTTGAATCCCAAAGTGGTTTGATGTTGTCTTATCTTTTGGTTTTTATCAATGGCCAAAACATAGGAACCCCAACACCATGGAATTGCCATCCAATCCATGTTAGTTTCATATCTGATCTATTGTACCATTGCATTATTCAGAAATTTTTGAATCATTCTGTAGATCTGCAAGCTTAGATCTGAGATCTACTTCCAGTGCTTCATGTTTTGAGCAAAACCCCAAGGGAATTGTATAGATCTGCATTTCTTGTACACAGATCTGTATCAGATATAAATTTTTATGTACAGATATGCTCTAGATCTGAATAATTAATAAACTACTACTTCAGCCCTAAAAATAACACTGTCATGGTTATGCAGTCTTTTCTCATGGTTGTAGCACTTCATTTCTGAGGATTTTTACTGTAAAGTCTCATTATTTCTCTTGTATAATGTATGTGTTGTAAATAACATCTGATTTTTTGTTATATCTATGATTTTTGAACCTTCATATCGGCATCCTAATGTGCTTCAGTGGATTTGCATTATTTCTGAAGCAGTCCTTTGCATAGAGCTGCAACCTCTCTCTTTGGGTGGTTTTCAGCTAGACTAGTTTGTGGGAGACCTGTTTAACCCACCTAGTATTATTTTTTTTCTCTCCTTTTGGATTTAGATCTTAGATGAGCTTATCTAAGGGATCCAGGAGCTATAAACTCATTTCTATGCACATAATTCTTAGAAGAGCCTTATTTCAGCAGGCTTGCTCAGCTGTCCTAATCTGGAATATTACAGTGGTATCAGAGCAAGATCTTTGGCTAAGCCTGTGGCTTCAAGCCAAAGTGTTGTAAAGCAAGGAGAAAGGTCAGAATGATGAAGAACATGATTTTACTCTCATCAATTTTTAGATCTAAGAAGAACCTCTCCAAGGAGGTTGAACAAGAAGAAGAAAGAAGAAGCAGTGAAACTCCTAGAAAGTTTCAAGAGCAGAAAGATCTTCCGATCAGATCTACAAGATCTATACATGAGGAACATTCTGAATCCTCATCTCATGGATATGTGCACTCATCCATATCACCAAAGCTTCAACGTTCTATCTATGATTTCTTCATGAAGAGGAAGAAATAAGGTGTACCCGAGAAGGAGACTCTTAGAGAGTATTTGCAGGAGTATGAAGATCAATCCAAGGAGTTCAAAGAAAACTTGAACTTCCAAGGGTTTTGTAAGATCAAGGAGATTAAAGGCACAAATAAGGAGTAGCATGGTAAGGGTAGATTCTATCTATCTATATTTTATGGGTCACCTAAGTGCCCGGTTAGGGTTTGGGTGGAGGAGCTAGACAACTTTGTGAAACAACATCAAGTTGCAGAGATTGAATCCATCAAAGCAGCAACGCTGCATTTTGAAGGTAAAGCATATGCTTGGTGGTTGTTTGAATCCTTTTCCTTGAAGAATGAAAATACACCTACTTATGCAAGGTTTATTGCAAGATTGATAGAAAGGTTTGATGAAGCTCCATGTGTAACATCTTCTGTTGACACTATCTAACCACATCAGACAAATATTTTGCATGAGTTGGAAGGGTCTACGAATCCAACTCCATTTCTGAAAACCATGGAAGAAGGTGTGAGTTTTTTTGATGCATTTCCAAGGGCAAGTTCTCCATTGAGTGAAGGGTCCTCTTCTCAAGAGGAAAGTATGAGGGTTTCTCCTTCAATAGAGGACCAAGATATAAGGTCTCTTATTGATGATGAGAAAATTTCAGTTATTGAAGAGGAGGAGAAGACAGGAGATGATAACACAGTAAAAACAAAGGCACCTCAAGCATCTCATGGAGAGTAGGATGGAGAACTTGCTCCAAGGGAAGAAACTCTTGCACTTTTTCAAGAAGTTCCACAAGGTCTCACACATAGAGCTCTTGGCATGACACATGAGCAGCATGTACCATCATTTTCAAATGATGAGATCTTGGAGATAGAAGAAGGAGAAGAGGAGGAAGGGCATCACAAGGAGAAGAACAAGAACCCTTCTCTGCTTCAAAGCTGGGAAGCACAAAGAAGGCAAGAGAACTTATGCATTAAGGGTAGGGGCAAATCTGTCTACCTACATCCACATTCTAATCTATGTCCTGACGCCTCTTTGCAAGGAGGTACTTTACTAGGAGCACCTCTTGATAGGAGGAAATCTAAAGTGTTCTCTCAACTATGGGTAGCATATGCATACTTGGCTAAGGAGGGAGCCTTGGGAGAAGCTAGCACACTGCAGAGAATCTCTCATGAATTCAGAAGAGAGATGAGAAATTTCCTGAAAGGGGTATTGCTAACTCCCACTCAGATATTTGCACTGAGAGAGGAGAAATCAGAGATCTATGATGGCATGAGCATGAGGACACATGGAAAATCCATATCTTTGGGGCAGCCCATGATTTCTTCATTCACAAAGAAGATTTCTGAATATGTCAAGGGGATCCTAACCCTCTTGTATATATGGGCCAAAATGAGGAAGTTTTGGAAGAAAAGGACTTTCTGAGGGGAATTTGATTTCCATATGCTTCAATCTTGTGTTGAGAAATATCGGCTGCAAATGGTTCAGCAAAAGGAAGATTATGATGCTCCAACATGTGACCTTGATATCAAGGATGTCAAATAAGGGAGCCATGATATGACGTGGGGAGTATTTCAGACCTCTACAGCGTTGTCATTCTTGGAGAGCTTGGATCCTTATTGGGATTCCCAACTCATGATGGAATACTCCAAGGACCTTTTCACATGGGGGGTTACTGATGGGGAAGTAAAGGATGAAAGGTTCAAGGTGGTTAATGGAGTTATATATTTTTATAATCTTATTCTTTTGGTTAGTGACTCCAAGCTCAAGGAGAGACTACTAGATGTCACCTATGATATATTTCTTTCCAAACCCACTGGTTTCATTAGAGCATATCATACACTCTTGGGTGGATTCATATGGGAAGGTTTCAAGGAAGAGGTGCACTCTCATATGAAGATGTGCATGGACTACTTGGTAAAGGAGAAGGAACATAGCTCTTGGCAAGATCCACCATACACACCTCCTTATTCATTGAGTATGAGAGGGAACTCATCCATGAGTTACCCCAATGATGTAAAACAAGTATATAGAGAGACTTATCTTTCTGAGCATTATAATGTATCTCCATATGCTTATATTTTTCTAATACTCATTTGCAGGACATTGTGCCAATATGGGGCACTAATTATGAGGGGTTTCATGGGCCACTCAAGGCCATGAACTATGTTGATGCAGGCCATTCCTTGAAGAATCTTGGAGAGCTATTATATTCTTCATGGTGTGATTCCTTTACACCAACTATGATGTACATTCTCCAAGCATTCCAAAAGCATGGGGCAGCAAAAAAGTGTTGGGGAAGGCACTTGTCATATTGTAGGTTTTAACCCTGAACAGAAATTATCTACACACGAATCTTATAACAAAAAATAAACAATAGCGAGAGAATAAAACATAAAATAGATAAACTCAGAGATTTTCCCCTGGATCCCAAATCGGGATGACCAGCTTGATTTTTCATTATATTACTTTTAGTGTTACAACACACACACACACACACATATATATATATATATATATATAGATGTCGAAGCATATATAAACCCCAATCCATTAACCCTAGATTAGAACATAACCATAGTTCCCTTGACCGGATCTACAAAATACCAGGGGACGAAAACCATCATACCCCAAAACCATGTGAAAACTCATGCACAAAACATGGGTGGGTCCGCCTATGAGTGGGTCCGCACACCAAAACAATTTTCGCTTGGGCGCTGCCTCGGACCCCAACAGTGGGGGATGCCTCCTCCCTTGTGACCCCCCTGCTATGCCCGGCGCAACATACAGCGCGTGGGGCTAGTCGTGGAAAGAATATAACACATACCTAACATCCTCCCACTTGTTTCTTTCTTTCCACAGGGGGCCACAAGAGAGCTTAGTCATTGGGCCAATTATTCAACACCCATTGTTTCTCTACACCAGGAGAACTTCTAAGTGCTCACAGACTTAGTCAATGCATCTGCAACATTCTTCAAAGTGTCCACCTTTACCAGCAACACCCTTTTAGCCTCAGCCATATCTCTAAAAAAATGATATTGAACATCAATGTGCTTTTTCTTTAAATGGTAAGCAGGGTTCTTAGCCAAGAAAATTGCACTTTGGTTTTCACAGTCTATCCTTATAGCTTGCTGTACCAACCCCATACTTGAACACAATCTCTGCAACCAAACGGCTTCCTTGCTTTCATGAGTGGCTGCTATGTATTCTGCCTTTGTAGTTGAAAGAGCCACTACAGACTGTATTTTAGTCATCCAACTGACTGCGCCTCCAAATAGTTTAAACACATACCCACTTGTAGATCTTCTTTGGTCCAAATATCCAGCCCAGTCTGCATCAACAAAACCACGAATTTCCAACATTCTTTCCAATCTTGGTCTTCCCTGGTAGCACAAGCCATAATCACTAGTGCCATGTAAATATCTGAAAACCCGCTTCACTGTTGTCCAATGCTCCTTCCCTGGGTTCGATATAAACCTGCTCAATACTCCCACTGCATGTGCAATGTCTGGTCTAGTACAGACCATTGCATACATCAGACTACCCACTGCACTTGCTTATGGAACACGGGACATATCCTCCTCTTCTTCTTGTGTCTTGGGACACTGTTCAGCAGACAGCTTTACTCCTACAGGAATAGGAACATTCACCGGTTTACTATCTTGCATATTGAACCTCTGCACTATAGTCTTGACATACTTCCTTTGGTTTAACCAAAGCTTCCTCTTTGCCCGATCTCTCTTAATTTCCATGCCCAAAATATAGTTTGCAGCACCAAGATCCTTCATGTCGAATTTGGAGAACATTTGGGTCTTCAAATATTGGATAATTTCTTTGTCATTTCCAATCAACAAAATATCATCCACATACAAGACCAAATAAATAACACGGTCACCAATTAATTTAAAATAAACACAATGATCCTCTTTGCTTCTGGTGAAGCCAAGTCCCCATATATAGGTATCAAATTTCTGATACCACATCCTTGGTGACTGTTTTAACTCATACAGAGACTTCTTCAGCCTGCATACCAGTTCTTTCTTACCCTTCACCATAAAGCCTTCAGGTTGCTTCATGTAGATCTCCTCTTGTAGATCCCCATGAAGAAATGTTGTCTTCGGATCCATCTATTCTATCTCAAAATCAAATGCAGCAAAAACAGATAAAAGTAATCTAATAGAAGTAACTTTGGCAACAGGAGAGAAAATATCACCAAAATCAATTCCCGGCACTTGGGAATAACCTTTTGCTACCAACCGAGCTTTGTATTTCTCCACCTTGCCTTCTACATTCATCTTCTTCTTAAACACCCATTTTCTCCCAATGGGCTTCCGGTGAACTTGACAACTCCACGGATGGTTGGTTCCTCATATTTGTGCAAGGATGCCATTTCATCAACCATGGCCTCCTTCCCGAGTTTCCATCCTCGAATCCTACGCACTCACGGCCGATTACGGGATCATCATCGATTATAGTTAAGGCAAAACACGAACAGAAAGTAGATGGACTATACCTTTACCAGTTTGCCTTCTTTCTGACCCCGATCTTCTCAAAATTTGAGTTTGTGGCTCTTCCTCTTCTAAATATTCTTTCTTGTGAGTACGATTCATCCTCCTTTAGCTCAAACTCTATCTTCTCGGGTTCCTTTGGTATGATTTCATGTTTAACAACATGTTCACCTCTCTAAACACGACATCTCGGTTGTACACAACCTTCCTTGTTTCTGGGTTCCAAAGCTTGTAACCCTTTAAACCATCCTTACACCCAATAAATATGCACCTTTCAAATTTATTATCCAACTTGATCCTTTTCTCCTTTGGAACATGTACATATACATCACATCCAAATACCCTCAGATGTGAAAGAGAGGGTTTCTTACTAGTCCATACCTCATGTGGAGTCTTATCCTCCAACGCTGATGAAGGTGATCTGTTAACCAAGTAACATGCAGTCTTCACTGCCTATACCCAGAATTCTTGTCCTAAACTAGCACCACTGAGCATGCTTATTGCCTTTTCCATCAACGTTCTGTTCATTCTTTTTGCAACTCTGTTTTGCTGAGGTGTGTATGGAGTAGTCTTTTGTTGTGCTATACCACACTTCTTACAAAACTCTTCAAATTCCTTCTTGCAGAACTCCCCACCATTATCTATATTGGTGCCTTTATCTTCTTCTCTTGTACGGTTTTCCAACGAGCCTTAAATTCTTTAAATCTATCAAAAGACTTTAGATTTCTTCTTCAATAAATATATCCATGTATTTCTTGAGAAGTCATCTATGAATGAAACATAGTACACGAGATTTTCCCAATTGATGGAGCGGTACGAGGGTCCAAACACATCATTATGCACAAGTTCTAATATCTTGTTCGCCCTCTTAGCACCAGAAGGAAAACTCACCTGATTCTACTTCCCATATACACAATGTTCATAGAAATCAAAATCCAAATAGAAACTATACATACCTTCTACCATACCATTTCCATGTAGTATCTTACGGCCCTTCTCTCTAATATGTCCAAGCCTTTGATGCCACAACATGGTCTTTTCTCCAGATATTTCTAGGCTTTCTGCTCCACTTTCAAGAACCACAAAAATGTTACACCCATCAATAACAGTGCTACCTTGAAGCTTGTACAGAGTTCCAATCCGAACTCCCTGCATTAATACCAGTGTTCCCCGAACCATCTTGTAGGCATCTTTCTCGAACATTGTTTTTACACCTACATCATCCATCTTGCTTACAGAAATCAGATTTCTGGCCAATGCAGGAATATGCAGAACATCATGAAGTGTTCTAATCCTTCCACCTTGCAGCTTCAACTTTACCTTTCCACGTCCAATGATTTTGGCCTTCCTATCATCCCCTAGGAAGACATCACCATCATATTTCTCATACTCGCAGAACCACTCCCTATGGGTAGTGAAGTGAAAGGATGCACCTGAGTCAATCAACCATGACTCATGATCTACATGTGTATTTGAAGAAGAAGCCAAATACAGATCCCCACCTTCATCCGAGGTGGTTTTTTCCTCTGCAGAAGGAGCATCATTAGATCCCTTTCCTTTCTCGGGAGCTTTAGATACGCACTCCTTTTGTAGTGCCCTTCCTTTTCACATTTCCAGCATACCTTTACAAATTTTCCGGGAGATTTAGATCTCCCTCTAGATTTGGATCTCCCACTCGAAACCTTATTCTTGTTTTTGTTTTGGGACCTTCCTCATATAGATAAGGCATCTCCATTCTGGCCCTCCATATTTATCCATCTCCTTTCCTTTGAAAACAAGGCTGAGAAAATGTCATCAAAATTCAAGGTAGTTGTATTGCTACCTATTTCAATAACCAGGTTGTCCCACTAGTTTGGTAGAGAACACAAAAAACTGATGCACTTATCTTCATTTGATATTTTAATATCAATAGATGACAGTTGACTTACCACAGTATTGAAGGTGTTCAGATGCTCTGTCACCGAGTCCCCATCCTTCATCCTTAGGTTAGACAAATTTTTCCGCAGGAACAACTTATTCACCAAAGACTTAGATTGGTACAAAGTCCCAAGCTTTTCCCACAAATTCTTTGTCGTAGCTTCCCCAGATACATTCAACAATACTAAATCTGAGACACACAACCGTATTTTTTTCTTAGCCTTCCGATCCAGTTTCTTCTAGTCTTCATCTGACATTGCCGTTCGTTTAGTACTTGGATCTACCGCAATCCACTGATCTTTATCCACTAGCAGATCCTCCATCTTGAGCTTCCACAACTCAACACTCTGACCATTAAATTTATCGATCTCTATTTTCCCGTCGCTCGCCATCTTCTTTCACCGCAAGAATCGATCCCGCAGATCTCCCACTGAATAGGGTCTACCTCAGGCACGAGAAAAAAAAAAAACCCTCAGCAGCAAGGGCGTCCCCTTGAAGCCGAAACAGCTCTGATACCAAATGTAGGTTTTAACCTTGAACATAAATTATCTACACAGTCTTATAATAGAAAGAAATAAACAATAGCGAGAGCATAAAACATAAAATAGATAAACACGAGAGATTTTCCCTGGATCCCAAATCGGGACGACCGGCTGATTTTTCATTATATTCCTTCTAGTGTTTAACACATATATATACATGTCGACATATATAAACCCCAATCCATTAACCCTGGATTAGAACATAACCGTAGTTCCCTTGACCGGATCCTACAAAATACCGAGAGGGGCCAAAACCATCGTACCCCAAAACAATGTGCAAACTCATGCACAAAAACATGGGTGGTTCCTTTATGGTGGATCCTTGTCAAGTTTCCAACGGTGGAAAAGCGAATCTTCTTAGATCCGGCCTATACTAGTGGCTCTTCTCAGTGAGTGTGTATTTTAACCTCCTGGAAGAGTTCATTAGTTGATTGTGCTTCAGATGTACATCTTGGTATCAGGCCAAACCATTCTCAGAGGCTACAAAACTGTTTCTCTCCCTAGACAACGTTATTTGCAGATCTACAGCTGCAGGGTGTTTTGCCTGCATTTTGGAGGAGAGATCTCTGGTGTTGGGATTCTTCCTTTCGCTGTGGTGATCCATGGATTAGCCATCCAATCCATGTTTGTTTCAGATCTGATCTACTGTACCATTGTATTATTTATAAATTTCCAAATCATTCTGAAGATCTGCATTCTTAGATCTCAGATCTACTTCCGGTGCTTCATGTTTTGAGCAAAACCCCAAGGGGAATGTATAGATCAACATTTATTGTACACAGATCTAAATTAGATCTAAATTTTTATGTAAAGATCTGATCTAGATCTAAATAATTGATCAACTACTGCTTCAAACCTAAAAATAACGCTTTCATGGTTATACAGTATTTTCTCATGGTTGTAGCATCTCATTTCTAAGGGTTTCTCCTATATTGTCGCATTCTTTCTCTTGTATACTGTATGGGATGTAAAGGAAACCTGATTTGTTGTTATATATATGAATTCTAAACCTTCATATCAGCCTCCTAATGTGCTTAAGTGGATCTGCGTTATTTCTGAAGCAATCCTTTGCATAGAGCTGCAACCTCTCTCTTTGGGTGGTTTTTAGCTAGACTAGTTTGTGGGAGATCTGTTTAACCCACCTAGTCTGATTTTTTTTTCTCTTCTATTGGATTTAGATCTTATATGAGATGATCTAAGGGATCTATGAGCTTCAAACTCATTTCCATGCACAGTATTCTCAGAAGCGTTAACGAGCGAGCTTGCTTTGAGTTGTCCTAGATGCAGAATATTACATGTTCTCGGTTCACGACATGATGATGGGAGACACTGGTTTGAAAATTAAGGCTTGATGAAATAAGGTGAAAATGATGATAGAGTCAACTATGGAGAAGGAGTGGTGTGGAGGCTAGGGTTATCAGGTTTTAATTTATTTGGAGCTTAAGGATGCCTTCTCTCAAACGTGTTTCCAGACATTTAAACTCACTGACCCACTCATGATATCAGACGGGTCTCAAGGAGGCTTAAAAATATAGGTTCCTTTGTAGGCAAGACCTAGGGTTTACCCACCTAGGTTTCTAGATTTAAAAATCACTAAAGACCAAAATTAACTTGAAAATTTACTTAGGGACAAAGAAAAGGTCCACTTACGAATTTTTGGCTCTTCCACTGACCCTAGAGGTAGCTCGAAGGATGAAAATTTGAGATAGAGCAAGAGTTTTTTTTCCTTAGAGAGAGCTCTGCGTTTTCGAGGCGCCACCTTCCATTGTCGGGTCGAGGTTTTTGCGCGGCTGCAAGCGGTTTGCACATTGATTAGCGTAGTGCCCAGGTGTGCACCTTTTCCAGTCTCCTGGGTGAGTTGGGTGAAATTCCAGGCCCGTGTAGAGGTGTCGGGAAGCCAGTTTAGTGCAACACCTGAACAGTTATGCACTGTGTCGGGCGGTCGTGTCGTTTATGTCGGTCCTAGGAAAGTCGGGCCTGCATTTGCACAACGCCCGGTGATATTTGCACAGCGCAGTGAACTTTTGAACAGATGGGGGGCCTATTAAAGCAGCATCGAACTGCGTTTGTGTAGCGCTGGTGATTTGCGCAGCAGCCGAACACTTCGCCCAGAAAAAATCTCGAAAACCCTGTCTCTCTTCCTAAAACTTTGTTCTCATTTGCAATCGCTAAATGAGTTTAAAATGAATTTTGAAATACCTTTTGTACCCTTTGAGAGACATAAATTAAAGTTACAAACCCACTTTTACTATGTTTTAATCCTTTTTGTCACTTGATTGATACTCTTTATGTCTTTTGCAAGGGTTTTGAAGGCCTTCTCAAGACAATTTGTCTTCTACTTTTGTGTTGATGGTTGGCTGATGCTGATGCCCTTTTTATCCCCTTTTCTTTTTGGAAGATTGGGCATAGTTCAAGTTGTCTTTGGCATGCACTTTGACAAACTAAAAACACTGTCTTGGTCCCCTTTTCCCTTCTTGAGTGTAATGGACTTAAAAAAGATGTTTCTCACCTTCTCTGATATTTTTAATAGTGATGTATCTTTGGTTGGAAAAGTTAGCAATTTAAACCATTTTATGTCCCCTTTTGGCCACATTTTTTATTATGCAGGTGTCTTCAAAATATTTTCCTTTGGTGTTCTTAGTCTCTTTTGGAGTTTGACATCTCATTCTTTCAACAGTGAACTTGTGCTTGGCATGATTTCCTCCTTTTGATACTCAACCTCATGCTTGCCTTTATCTTGACTATTTTGGAGGCCTTTGACAAACCCTAAGTGACACCTTGGACAACTTTTGGATGCCATCTGCTGTTATGAAGGATGAATTATCTTCTTTCTTGGACCTGTTCTTTCCATCTTTCCAAAATCTTAGGTTTTAGGCCTGTTAGAGAAAAGTAAACAGTGTTGTCTTCTATGTTCTCTATTACCTTTCAAAACTCATTTATTATTTCTGAAAATTTTCAACGTGTACTTGGTGGTGTTGAGGTGACTTCTGCCCTTTGTGGTCCTTGTACTGGCTTCTTGCTTTGGCAACACTGTTTTTCCAATTAGTCACAAAACCCTAATTCTTTTTAAACACAGGCCTGTTGCCTTTCTCTTTGACGTGGATGTCTTTTAGTGATGATTTCATCCCATTACCTTACCTCTTCTTATGCTGATGGAAACCTTGATCATTTTTGCAAAAATGTGAAAAAGGGAATTTTTTCCTTGCAGAATTTGTACTTTGGCTAAGGAGGCCTTTCTTGAATGGCTTTTGATCAGTTTTGGACAAGTTACTTGACCTTCTTCTTCTTTGAATGCAGCCTGGAGTATGAATTTTATCCTTGGGAAAAGTTCTTTCCTTATTTGAGGAGCCTCTGCATTTGCGTAGCACCGGGCAGCCCTGCCCATGGATTAGCGCAGTGCTGGGCAGTCTTGCCCATGGATTAGTGCAGTGACGGGCAGTCCTGCCCATGGATTAGCGTAGCACCACTTATTTGTGCAGTGCCAAAAAAGGTCCAACTTGTAGACAAATTTTTAGGACCTTCCAAAAGTCATATCTGGGCCTGTGATAGCTCGTTAGAAATCTTAACCTGTCTACTTTCCAAATATACAATTTTTAAGCTAATTGGAGTTGATTTTCCCTATAACACGTTGAGTTTTCCAAGACTGGTCAAAACATGTTGAGTGATGGTGCAGAAATTCAAAGCGCTGGTGCAGACAACCTTTGGAGGCCTTCGTTAACTCAAAATTGAGCTCATGATAGCTTATTGGAAAGCTATTAAACTCTACTTGTCTTTTGACCCATCAAAAAAGTCATTTGGACACTCCAGCTATGAGAAAACCTGATTTTCCCAAGGTCACTCCAGTAGTGTAGAAATTCTCCCGTGACACCCGTATTTTTTATATTGCTCCTAAACCATGATACCTGTGTAAAAAATGAATGAAATTTTTCTTCTTGGCCCTATGATGGACAAAAACCTCTCTTACGTTTTCCAAATTCATCTACGTTTGGTCAGAAACATATTTTTATACAAAACTGGCCCTAGGTGTGGCAAATGACTTGGCCCTTGGAATGAATTCTTGGAAAAATATGGAGGCATGATGTTTATGAGTTGGCATGGACTTATGCTTTCTGATATGATATATAAAATGGATCATTTTCTCTTATGCCTCCTTTCAATAGCAAACACTAGCTTAGTTGGAAGAGGAAAATAGGGTTTTGGTGTAGGGGATTTAGGACTGCCTTGTAGAGGGAGGGGAATGAAGGGGTTAAGGGTTTTATACATTATTGGGGAAATTTTGGGGGATAGGGATATATTTTAGACAAAAGGGGAAAGTGGAAGTTCAAGAATTTAGTGAGGGGAAAGGATCCAAAATGGCAAAACACAAGCCTAGTCTCAAAAAGTGTCAAATTGTAGCAATATGCTAGGTTTTGTAGAAAAATAATGATTTTGAGGGATAGGAGTGATGGGAAGTGTTTATGAAGGTATATTAAGCATAGGAGGAGGTGTAAGAGCATCAGGATACAATCCTTGTTGATGTTTAACCATGGAGGTCATGAAACCAAGAAAAAATCCCTTAAAAACCCTAGATGGACAATGGAGGAGTTAAGCAAAACAAAATAGAGGGATGAGGCAAAAGGTGGAAAAACATAGTTATAATGAGTGGCATGAGCCCATGATGGGTCCTTTGGGAGTAGTGAGCTAATCTTGACATGATGGGATGATGAAATAGTGAAAATTTATCCTAAGGATAATGAAGGCAGTGAGATTTCTAGAACTCACAATATTCATGAACTTTGTTTCTAGAAATCTAGGATAAGTATTTAGTCATCCATGAGAAGAAAAAATTATTGATTACTAACAATAAAAAAAAGGTGATACAATTAGCTCCTTCCTCCAAATCGCCAAAAATTTGGATCTCAATTGTTCGCATATGGCCTTATCTTCTCCTATTATCGGGGATGTGATATTTTACATGTATGTTTTGATAAATTTTGGATGAGATGTTGAAATTATAGTGCAGAAGTATTGGAGCATCTGAAGGATTAAGTCATCACACTCTAGATCTGGCATACGTATACCAAATCTGAATTTCTCCATGCATTCCAAAATTTTGCACCTCTAAAAAAAATTAAGAAGGGTGGTGTTGTCCAGCCCTTGTAGTGCTTCTACCATTACCCGAAAAATATTCCTCATGATGTCATCATTGTAGGGCAGTAGAATTGTTGTTAAGGCAATGATTTTACTGAGATAAGAGGCAACTGAGTCTAAGCTTTTCACAAGAATGCTCCAAGAACCTAGGTTGTATCAAGAAAGCATGCATGGATTCAAGGCACAAATTGACCCTTTCCATTCTGATTGATCTATCAGGCTTAGATCCATATCTAATGTGTCTGAACATATGAGGACATATTCTGACTTTGTACCCTACAATTTGGATCCATGTTCAAAGAGACACTTGCTTTTTACATTTTCCTTCTGGATATATTTTGACTGCTAAAGGATAACATGAACCTTTCGAGAGAAGGGCCTATTTTTCTACTCTTCTTTTTTGTTTGTATGTTGTTTCCATTTGTGATTCATAGAAGTATAGCAGCCGAGAGAATCAACTAATGTACCATTATGTTGATTCATGTGGCATTTTCAAAAGTAAAATTATGACATTATGGTTTGGCATCAATGGATCTCAATACTTACTCTTCTTATCTCCCTTAGGCTCTCTTCAATAAAGTCAATTTACACCCATTTTGATAAATATTAATGTTCCAAAATAGGAAAAATAATTATATGCTAGAAAAAAACAAATTTGCACCACAGAAATTTTTAAACAATGTAGTAAACACCCATAAAAATCATAAATATGGAAGCATTTGATCCATTTTATTATAGAATGGAGCAATATTACAAATATATGGAAGAAATGCACCTAGGGTTTCCTTTTGGCAAGCAGAGAAAAACCCAGGTGAAACGATAATAACCCAGAAACTTCCCAACTAATGCTCTGCATCATCCCAGTAGTTCTGCACTGGCTGCTACAAATAAATGGTTGAAAACCCCACCACTGGTGCTCAGAAAATTCTACAAAATTACTCCTATGCTCCTCAAGCCAACCCGACCAAAACCAAAAAATGGTTTGGCCTAATCATGACCCTCCAAAATCGACCATCAAAGGCCCTACACTCTCCATTAACTATTGAAGCACACAATTTACCCAAACATAAGAAAAAATCCTCCACAACACTCCTAAAATGCAGCAATCAACTCCACCAATACTTCCCTTATTTCTCCCACCAAGAAATATCCCCAATGGCTGGGACTCTATCTCCCACATGTGCCCAACTTCCCTCCTTTGTTTTGGCCCAAGAGACTGCAAAATAAATACTAAATATTTCTGCCACTCCAACCCCTCAAACTCACGCAATAGCTGACAAATCTATTGAACCTTCCTCTCCAAAAATTCTCTCGACAATAGACCTTCAGAATGCATGCTATAATGGCCACAAAATAACCACTACTGCATCCTCCATAAGTATGCATTATTGGGGCAAACTGAATGAAAATGATGGAAATCTCTCTATGAAACTCCTTTGTATGACAATGGATGAACCTCACTAGGGAGGCACTCTAAGTCCCCTGAAGAAAGGGTGAGTTCTCTGCTTGGAAAACTCTAACTAAAAAAAAGTGACCCGACTAAACAACTCGAGCAACAAAGACAAAATAAATAAGCCAAGAATGCCAAATGAAGTGAGTTTCCTTCCCTTTATAACTTTCATGGAGCCTTTCTTCCTGTCTTTTCTTCCTTTGTGGGTCCCTCACCAAACCTATGCTTTCCCGCTCAAGAATTTCAAACTAGTGCCTTAGGGAGTGTGTATTTCATACGTGGGTGGTCCCCACATGTCACCAACAAAACAACATGAAATAAAATTAACTTTCTTCTAACTCCTAAGTCTTCTAATAAAAATCAAATGGGCCCTGACTACACCAAAATTGGCCCCCAAAATGTAGAAATAAATATTTTTATAAAATTACTTAGTAAGGGAAATTACATTTTTCCCCTCCCAAACATTTCTTGTCCCCAAAAAACTTCAGTGTTGGATGCTCAAGTATGTGTTCACCCTCCCAGGTCGCATCCTCATTCGGCAAGCTCTTCCAATGCACCAATTATTCTATGATCGTTCTGCTCCCGAGCTTCCTCTCCCTAGTTTCTAGGATGGCCTCTAGTTCCAAAACCATATGCCCCTCATCATCAAGCGAAGGAAACTCCACAGTTTTTGTAACCTGCTGCCCCAACACCCTCTTGAGGCATCAAACATGAAAAATATTGTGGATTTTTCTCCCTAGTGGTAGCTCTAACTCATAAGGTACCTCTTTGACGCTCTTGATCACCCTGTAAGGTCCATAAAATCATGGTTGCAGCTTCTCAAACCCCTTCTGTTTCAAAGTGAACTTTCGGTATGGCTGCAATCATAGGAACACCAAATCCGCCTCCTCAAAATTCCTCTCAACCTGTTGCTTGTCAGCATATAAATTTTGTTTGTTTTTAGTTGTCAACTGTTATATCGATAAATCCCTCTTGCAGACAAGAATGATCTCCCTATAATCCTAACGGAGAACTAAAGACAAACAGACACAAGAATATATCTTTCCCTGAGCTAACTTCGTTCAGATTATTAAACTAAAGGAAGAGGGTGATGCTCTAACCTATTTAACAAAATGCCTAATTAAGATCCAAAAATCTATCCTAATGTAGCTCCTCAATTCTTTAAAGAAACCTGCAAACACCAACATACAAAGGATCAAAGGCATATGCAGTATAATAATCTAAAACAACTTAATCTAATGATCAAGAATATTATAAATTTAAATTATCTTAATGAATACATGAGCATAAACCATTCATAATTCCAATAAGACAATACAATGAGAAAAAGTATCCAAATGTATTATTCAGGAATAAAAGAGAATCCTTACAACCAAGCCTTGATGTCAAGAAGGTTCCCCCCAAATGCCTCTAATCTTCCTCCTTGGATGATAAGCTTTCCAACCCAAAATTACTGGCATAAGACTATCATAAGTGAACTCCCCTAACCGCGAAGTCTCAACTCAATTTATAGGACCAATGGAGGAGGTTTCAGATCCACAAAAGATGGATGAGATCCATAAATAGTGGGATTAGGGTTCCATGATCCAAGGGAATTAGCTCCATGTTTAGAGGGGTTTAGCTCTAATAGATATGACTTGGAGCCTTTTAGTTGGGATATATGCGCCCAACTATGCTTCTAGAACTTAATTTTTATTTTTACTTTACTTTGAGTCAGTCGCACGGTTTTTAATGGAAAATAAGCACAAAACTATGCAGGAATTTATGGCAGTAACAACACATGTGCAAAAATTGAGTAGGAAAAGTTTGCAAGTCATCTTTAAGAGGTCAAAGAACCATTTTACCCAAAATTCATCATTTGGTCAAGGAATATGAATGTTTGACTTGCAAAGGCATGTACTGGAACATAAGTATGGATGGCGATAGATCCTATTTAAATTTCAAGTGTCATGGTCACAAAATGACATGTAACATATTTCCCCCTAAAGTGCGAAGTCTGAAAAGTCATAAAAGATTGAAGCACTTTATCATACCAAATATTGGATCAAAGACACTGGTTGGAAATTTTCAACGAACATTCATGGATTACAATGACAACAAGGCTAAAGAAGACCTAGAATATGAAGAGAACAAAGAATACTTTGAAGAAGATCTCCTGAATAAACTTATGGCTTCCATGGAAGAGATTAAAAGTTTGAAAAAGGAAAATGAGGAGGTTAAGAAGAAAGCACAAGACGGTAACCAAGAAAATACAAGGAAGGAATTTGACTTTTTCAAGCTTCAAGTCCAAGAAAGAGATGAGGATATCGCCAAACTTAAAGAGGAATTTCATCAAAACAAAAAAAAAAAACATCATGAAGAAGTCATATCTATGAAAAATCAATTCAATAAGGCAAAGAAAAGGAAAGAAACTTTTTCAAGACACCTTGAAAAAATACTTAAGAGTTTGAACAATCTTGAAGAAGAGATTGGTCAATACAAGGAAGAAGTCTCCTCTCTTAAATATCAAGTAGAAGAAAAGGATGAAGAAATCCTCAAACAAAAATGAGACATCAATCTTCTCAAGGCTGAAACATGTGAAGCTACAAGAATAAAAGAAGAAATGGAGAAGCAACTAGTCATAAAAGATGAATGTTGTGAAAATTGAAAGGAGAAATTGTCTCGCCTAAAAAGGAAGTTCACTTGTTGAATAACAACTTAAATATTTCTCAAACCCTATATGACATCCTAAGTTATCAAAGATCCACCCTTGATAAATCAGGTCTTGGCTATGCAGGTGAACCTCAAGCAAGAATGATGGCGGGCTACCTCTTTCCACACAATCTTCTATCTCTATGCATATAAAAATAATGCACTCCAAGTTTATGCCAATAATTTTAAATCTAGGCAATTTCACATCACTGATGCGGATAAGCTTTTCTTCAATTACTGATTATAAAACCAAACAGCCCATAAATTCAATTCTCTATGCAGAAGATAATATATTTGGCTTACATCCTTATGAAAAGAGCCCTCTTATTATATTCAAATTGGTATTCGAATATTTAAATTTAACCCAAAGTAATAACTTCAGTCTCACTCACAATAATATCTATGTGTCAATGGTTTATAAATATACCATATTTCCACACCCTTTCAAGCATTTCAATTGATTAAGTCCCAACTTTGAGATAAAGGTCAAATTCCTACACACATTCATCCTACGTGGACATTTCATCGATTAATTTCGACTGCGTTAAACCAAAAACTTTCATACATTTATCCCATGTAAATACATCATTCCAAAGCTTGAATTTTGGGTTAAAATATAAAGCACCAACATGTATTAAAACAAACTTTTGGGCCCACTGATTAATTTACCTCATTAAACCATACGTCGCTTGATGATGTGAGCGCCGTCGATCCTTTGATGGATATCATCGGATGGATATCGCATTTTTTTTAAGCCCAAAACTTTAACTCGAAAATATTTTACGAAACTTGTGGTTTTTAAAAACCACTCCAGGCTATGTGTCACATGCCGAATACTATCGCATTTTTTTTTTCGGATTCCGCTTACCATTTTTTAGGAGTGCAAGACTATTGGTTTTGTTTTCAAACCCGCCTTTACTGTTTCCACAGTTCCGTTTCAATTTTCTTGACTCAACGTTCCAGTTCAAAACTGCGTTGTTAACCAACGCGTTTCCTTTGAAGGTACGCCTTCATCTTTCACTACGGCTTCATAATCCGCGTAGGGTCTAAAAAAGACCATTTATTATTCATCTCTGCATTTTATTGCATTCGACCACTTCGACAAACAGGAACCTCTGTTATAGTCTCAATCTCGACTACAAATGTCTCCGTCCAATTGATTTGGTCGTCGAAATCGACTCACAATTCTTTTATGATCCTACGCATTCAAAGAATTCTGTCCACGAATTCTTGCATGAGCTTTGATTATCACAATTGCGGCGAATGGATTCTGTCCATTGGTTATTTTTCATAGAACCCTCAATACATTACTCCGAACATAGCAAGCTTCAACTCTCTGCGTATTCGCCAATACACAGCTCAATCACCATAACCCCGAATGAGCGCTTGACCTTTACTCTATTACAGAGAAATTTCTCTTTCATTTCGAAGTTAGAGGCCTTACAAAGGTTCCTTTCTTTACATGATATATTTATTCATCTACCACTAATACATACAAAATTCGACTCTTTCAATTGCACACAAATTCATAACACAACAATCCAATGACCATATAGTTCAGTAATAAAACATGAATTCAGGATAAATTCTCTGTATTAACACATACAACAATTACATCGAACTTCTTCTTGCTCGGCCTAATTTTCAATCATTGGCCCTTTTACATCACTACTCTGCCCCTGAACAACTATCTCTCCTATCTGCTCGTAGGCTTACATTTATACAGTTTTAAAAGTGAATCGATTCAGTTCCCTTAACAGCTCGAAAAACTCTTCAAATTCCCAAATTCCTAACTCTAGACTAAATCCCTAGATTTGTGGAAATTGATTCCAACTCATTCCTATTCTGCAGTCTTTTCGAATCTCTAATCTCTTCATATGCCCAACTAATCATTCGAGAGCAGTTACAATTATCTCCACATTTAATTAGAAATAATTAAAATTCACTCAGTTCATTATATAAGTCTAACTCTCTTGAAAACTCAAAAACCCCTAAGTCTAATAAAAATATATGGAAATTTTTTTTTCCTAATGCCCCCGCATCAGAATCCCAAGGTTAAAATTAATCTTGATCTCCTGATCATGTGCTCTTAAAACTTTGCCTCCTGGGTCCCATACTTTGCTTTTCTTCTGTCCATCAGCTGCATTATTCTACAACTGCACACTTCCAAGTTTCCACACTTTGTTCTGCAACTTTCCTCCAGCTATGCTTTCACATTCTGTTCTTGTTTTTCCTTTGCTAATATTTCTCTGCTTTCTTGCTGTTGTCTGCTACTTCTAAGACACCTTCATCATCAGTCTTCTGATGCTTTCAATCTCTATGTCCATCTTATCTTCTGTCTGGAAATTTCATTGCCCACTACTGCCTTCAAATTCTGTTGCTGCCAATACTGCTGCTGTTACTGTCTTCAAAAAAATTTCTACTGCCCCGATGGCTATTTCCTCAATTTTTTTTGTAAATGTTTCCCTCACGGGTGTTGCTACCAACATTGCTGTCTTGAACATTGCTGTCAATGTTGTTATCCCGGTTGTTGCTAACATTGTTTTTACCCCATATGTTGCCTTAGCTGCCACCATAGATGTTGTTGATGCCAATGTTTCCTCCCAAACTTCTTGGATATCTCTTAAGATATCTCCCTCTACAACATTCTTTTGCTCATCACCTGCACATTTACTTTTAAAAAGTAAATTATCTCTTAATTCTCTAATTGCAGTAACATAATCATTCATTTCTCCTTGTGTACTAGTAAGCATAATTAAATTCTTCAAACTAGTAACTGCTCCTACTTCTTTCACAACTTCAAGCAAATTCACTCTAGTGTCTAAAATTTCATTCTCTTCTCTAAATGTTTTCAGAAAACAATTCAGCCATCTATTCTCAATCATTTCATCAATATGCTGCAAAATTGTTTCATCATATTCTTCTTCTTCCTTGAAAATCTTCAATAATAGTCATTCACCCTCTTGATTGATTCTGGAAATCAATTCAAGTTCTTCAAGTACTGTGTCCTCATCTTCTATCAGAATAAAATTCTGATTCTCCACCACTGTAGCAGTTCCAAAAGTCTGTCTTATAGTCTTCTCTTCGCCCATCAGGTAAATCAGCTCTCCCTTGTCATCAACAGTAATAACAAGTTCCTTCACATGAGATATGACTATCTCACCTTCCTTCTTCTGCAACAATTCACCTTCATCCAAGACAACTCCAAGAGATGGGTTGTCTTCTGCAACACCTATCAACACAACCAACTTGTCAATTTTAAAATCACAAGACCCAATGCTCTCAATTGATGATTCAGTCACCAATTCTTCCTTCTGCAATCCTAAGTCCTTTTCAAGACTCAAAAAATATTCACTTTCCTCATTCCTTCGCATCTTCACATTCTGAAATCCCCAATTTTGAAATTGAGGTTCTTCTTCCTAAATTGAATCCTGGTTGTTTAGCATAATCTCCAGCAATCCAATTTCTTCATTCCATGTATTAAAGTCTTCCACATAATTTTCCTCCTCTTTTATTTGACTGTCTAATGGTGTCAATTTTTCTTCAGCATCAACAAAATCTGCATTCGTAAGACAATTGTTAAACCAAAAATCATAAGGCCTCAGTGCCTTTATTTCCTCTGCCAGCATTTCAGTATGTTGTCCTGAAACTCCTTCTTTCTCTATTAGCACATCAGTATGTTGATTCACTTTCCCCAAAGAATTCTCTGAAGAATCCTCAAGACTTTCAACAAGTCTTTCTCCTACATTAACTGCTCCCATGATGTTTTCTCATTCACTGTAGTGAATTCTACCTTCTGAAATCTCTCTTTCATACTCTGAGTTCTCCAACAAATTTCCAGCAAGAAAATTTCTTTGTGGCATTGCTGAAGTATTTCATCATCATTTACTATCCCTGTATTCATACACAAACTTTCAGCTTGTAGAACAGGAGCTTCAACAGCCTCAACTGGTGTTTCACATATAATTTCTTCAAACTGATCCTCCCTTTCTTTATTCACAAGAATTTCTTCTTGTGTTGCAACAGTTTCCATCATAAATGTATCACTACATCCTTCAGTCAAGAGATTCTCCAACATTGCATTCTTATTCAAAGTATTCATCTTCTGAGAGATACTTCTTCATACTTATGACAGCTTCACAAGATTTCTCATCCTCCTTAGCGAAACCTGGAATCACCTCACAATTGTCAGTCACAAAAATACAAGGCTTCACATCATCCAGCTGATCTAGACTTATCCAATAACTCAGGAAATCATCAATAATTTCCTCTTCAGAAAGACAAACTTCTTGTTATCTTAAACCTCCACCATGGTTCATAAGATCTTTTTCAGATCTCCATTCTTCAACTATACTCTGTTCTTCTTCACAAACAGAAAATTCTCTTCTCAACTCGGCTTCTCTGAGTTCTGCACATTCCAACTGTACATCCATCCTCTGTTCAAGATTTCTCAGCTTTTCTGCAAACATACAAAAATCATCAGATGTAAATTCATTTGACCCCTTGGTCTCACTTGAAGTTTCAGTCTTCAAGTCCTTCTCCAAATACTCAATCATCTTGAGTAATCTCTCTTTCTGCTGAGCATGTATCATCTGCTCTTTCTTCATCTATAGCCTATGCCACTTTTCCTTCTTCTTCCTGAGCCAACCAACTCTCTGGCTTTCCTCTATCATCATTTCCAGTTTATTAAATTGTTCTCTGATCTCAGCTACATCTTTCCAATATTCTGCATCAGTCAATTTCTTCCTCATGCCATTTTTCCTGGCATCTTCTTCCTCTTCTCTGTTGTGGCCTCTCTCCGAACCTCTGCCATCTCTTTTATGACTATCAGTAGTCATCCTTTTCTCCATCATGAGTTCCGCTAGCCTCTCTCCGAACCTCTGCCATCTCTTTTATGACTATCAGTAGTCATCATTTTCTCCATCATGAGTTCCCCACTCATCAGCTGCACCAAGCCTCTGCAACAGCAATCTCTCCTGTTGCCACTTACCTCACCAATCCTTTCCTCTGGATCTGGGATTTTGGCAAGTACTGGTCCCCTATCTACTGGAACCTTCTGAGCACTCTCTTCTGCTCCCTCTAGGCTTCACTCTGCAACTTTTAGAACTCATTCAACCTCTGTTGAATCCCCTCAAGGTTCTTCCACACTTTCCTTTTCACTTTAGAATCCTCTGCTGGACTCTTTCCTCACTGCTTTCAAATCTATGATCTACTTTTGCTGAGATTTCTTCAATTTCCTGCACTCTGAATTCTGCAAACAATTCTTCAAACCAAAGTTAGCCACTACTCATCAACTCACCTTCTCTCGAGAACACTGCAATTGTTCTCCCTATCCAACCTTTATTTGAATATCAGGTTCACTGCCATCACCATCAAAAACTCTGTCTTCACTTTTCTGCAACCATGATTCTGCACTCATAAATTTCAAATGAGATTTAAAATTATTTTACCTACAATATCCTTGCATGATCTTGTTCTTCATTCATTCATTTCTACAATCCTCTATTCACTGCAATTTTGTGTTCCTTTGCATATCAGATTTTGAAATCTCATCTACTTTCTTCTCTCATCACACACTCAGATTTAATTACAAAAAAAATCCTTTTCTTCAAACAGAGCCTTTCCTGCTCTGATACCACTTCATGACGAGCTACCTCTTTCCACACAATCTTCTATCTCTATGCATATAAAAATAACGCACTTCAATTTTATGCCAATAATTTTAAATCTGGGAAATTTCACATCACTGATGTGGATGCACTTTTCTTCAATCACTGATTATAAAACCAAATAGCCTAGAAATTCAATTCTCTATGCGGAAGCTTATATATCTGGCTTACATCCTTATGAAAAAACCCCTCTTATGATATTCGAATTGGTATTCGAATATTTCAATTTAACCCAAAGTAATAACTTTGGTCTCACTCACAATAATATCTATGTGTCTATGGTTTATAAATCCACCATATGTCCACACCCTTTCAAGAATTTCAATTGATTAAGTCCCAACTTTGAGATAAAGATCAAAGTCCTACACACATTCATCCTACGTGGACATTTCATTGATTAATTTCAACTGCGTTAAACCAAAAACCTTCATACATTTATCCCATGTAAATACATCATTCCAAAGCTTGACTTTTGGGTTAAAATATAAAGCACCAGCATGTATTAAAATGAACTTTCAGGCCCACTGATTAATTTACCTCATTAAACCATACGCTGCTTGATGATGAAAGCGTCGTCGATCCTTTGATGGATATCATCGGACGAATATTGCATTTTTTTTAAGCACAGAACTTTAACTTGAAAATATTTTGCGAAAATCATGGTTTTTAAAAACCACTCCAGGCTACGTGTCACATGGCGAATACTATCGCATTTTCTATTTCAGATTCCGCTTACCATTTTTTAGGAGTGCGAGACTACTGATTTTGTTTTCAAACTCGTGTTTACTGTTTCCACGGTTCGAGTTCTATTTTCTTGATTCAACATTCCGGTTCAAAAATGCGTTGTTAACCAACGTGTTTCCTTTGAAGGTCCGCCTTCATCTTTCACTATGGCTTCATAATCCCCACAGGGTCTAAACAAGACCATCTATTATTCATCTATGCATTTTATTGCATTCGACCACTTCGGCAAATAGGAACCTTTGTTATAGTCTCAAGCTCGATTACAAATGTCTCCGTCCAATCAATCTGGTCACCCAAATTGACTCACAGTTCTTTTATGATCCTGCGCATTAAAAGAATTTTGTCCACGGATTCTTGCATGAGATTTGATTATCACAATAGCGGGGAATGGATTCCGTCCATTGGTTCTTTTGCGTAGAACCCTCAATACATTACTCTGAACATAGCAAGCTTCAACTCTCTGCGTATTCTCCAATACACAACTCAATCACCATAACCTCGAATGAGCACTCGACCTTTACTCTATTACAGAGAAATTTCAATTTCATTTTGAACTTAGAGGCCTTACAAAGGTTCCTTTCTTTACATGATAGATTTATTAATCTACCACTAATACATACAGAATTCAACTCTTTCAATCGCACACAAATTCATAACACAACAATCCCATGACCATATAGTTTAGTAATAAAACATGAATTCAGGATAAATTCTTTGTACTAACACATACAGCAATTACATCGAACTTCTTCTTCCTCGGCCTGATTTTCAATCATTCGCCCTTTTACATCACTACTCTACCCCTGAACTACTATCTCTCCTATCTTCCCGTAGGCTTACATTTATACAGTTTTAAAAGTGAATCGATTCAGTTCCCTTAACAGCTTGACAAACTCTTCAAATTCCCAAATTCCTAACTCTAGACTAAATCCCTAGATTTGTGGAAACTGATTCCAACTCATTCCTATTCTATAGTCTTTTCGAATCTCTAATCTCTTCATATTCCCAATTAATCATTCGAGAGCAGTTAAAATTCTCTCCACATTTAATTAGAAATAATTAAAATTCACTCAGTTCATTACATAAGTCTAACTCTCTTGAAAACTCAAAAACCCCTAAGTCTAATAAAAATATATGGAATTTGTTTTTGCCTAATTCCCCTGCATCAAAGAATGATAATGCTTCAAAGAAAAAGGATGTGAGGAAGCCAGGAAGAAATTTTACTCCTAGTTCCAGAAATTCAAGAGTCAAGATGACATTAGAAGAAGCCCTACTCCAAGGATATTTACAGATGATGTCAAGAATACAAAAGGAAATGAATATCATCAAAGAATCCCAAGGAAAAAATACTTCAAAAGTACATCAAGGTAATATTCATCTCCAAGGTGCCAAATTATATTTCTTGGTTATTTCTATTCTTGTAAAAACTTTGGGCACATGGAAAAATATTGTAGGGAATATCACAAAGACAAATATAATGGTCTCTGTCAATCTTCTAGAAGAAATTTTGTAAGAAGAAGTCATGATTACTCATTCATGAACACGATGGAGTGCTTCAATTTCCATAACATTTTACATATGGCACATGAGTGTAACTTGACTTGGGTCCCTAAAACCATGAAAACCAAGCCAGAGAAGAAAGTTACACAAGAATGGAGAAGGAAGAAAATTGGGTTTGAAAGTCTCTTGAACACTCCAGCCAACAACACAAGTATTTTACTTGATGAAATCATCCTTGATATTCCAAGTATTTGATGGTGAGACTCTGCCAAAAGGAGACCATACAATTAGGGGGGATTTTTGACTCTTGAGCTTATGATTCTTAAGCATTCTTGTAGAACTTATCCGTGAATGGGCCCTATGAAATCCTTTATGAGTCACACATGGATAATCATCCTTTGATAGATCATCTCTTGAGAGAAACTCTATTGAAGAAATGTAGACACATCTATCATGGGCCACATTTCCAGAAGGAATAGCACCATGAAAAGAGGATTAATATACCTATGAATAATTACTATTGATGAAGAAAATAAGCAGCTCGACATAAGGAGTACTTGAGCACCCTGTTTTCCATTGATGTCAAAGGGGGAGAGAATATTGGAAGGGAAATAATATTGCCATCAATGAGAAAGGGGTATATTGTTAATCAAGGTTGTTATGGATGTCAATATGGCATTGGCCGAGATGTCAATATTCTTGAGATTCCTAGTTTCAAATGATGATTCCAGGACTCTTGGTTGAAACCATCAATGAACATGTCAAATCATGAAGAAGTAAAACCACTAATGAAAGAAGCCCTAATAAGTCCTTGATCTAAAGTTGCATGCACTTGATGATATAGAACTTAACCCTTGATGTCATATGATGATTTCATACACTTTGATGATACCTGATGATAACATATGATGATGTCATACACTTGATGGTAACATGGCTGGAGATCATTTGAGGCTTGGAAGACTATTTTGGAGTTCTCCTAACTATCTTTCACTATAACATATCACTGCACCATTATGTGATTACATGAATGATGCACTCATTTTTGGAAATTATCATGATGACCTGGATGTCCTACATGTTCCTATGATGATGAAGAAGCCAAATAATGGAGAAGAAAAACAATGGAGAAGCCAAACAAAGAATCCATCTTGTCCTAATATTTTTTTACACTAATTAAATCAAGGGCATTCATAAAGAAAGAAACAAATTCACCACATTAGAGGCAACATTTCAACATGGGACCTAGATCATCTGAAAGAGGATTTTTTCCTCTTTCTCACAAGCCCTTAATTGCCCCAAATATCCAAATAGTTTGGGAGATATTGATTTTTTAAGTTAAGGAAATTAACTCTGACATTGATCCGACCTACGCTCAGGACACAAGTCGGCCTCCAAACAGTGATGTGCCTTTTCGGTTTAGCTTGCAATGACCACTATATATACAAGATTTCAGATCTTCTTTTCTATCCATCTAATTCGGTAATCTACCACAGAGAGTGAGGTACATTTCAGAACTTGTGAACTTGAAGACACCATAAAAAAGGGAGCATAAAAATACAGAGAAAAAGAGGAGGTTTAAGAGATAAAAAAATATCATAATGACAATGTTTGGGCAGTTATTTAAAGAAGGTCGAGGAAGGAAAAAATCAAAGATATACTTTTTTCTTTGGGAAACCTATGATAGGCTCGAAATTTTTTATTACAGGGTTGTACCTAGGCTCAAATATGTGGAGAAAAAATAGCACAGTACTCTCCAATAGAATTTGGACCTGTAGCTATCTCAAACATTGGGATTGGAGAACTTGGAATAGAACCAAACCACAAAGCAGCTCAAAAGGATGCTCGAACCTACCTGTGATTGCAGACTCATGTAACAAGCAGTTTGGACCTGTGGTAGCTACAGGATTTTGGAATCTCTTTTCATAGTACAATCTTGGATCAAGAACAGTATTGCAGCCTTGGGACTTCACCCTATGCCTTGACCAGTGATAAAAGGTGTGATTTGTGGAGAAATGAGATACATCAATTCAGACTAATCTAAAAAACCTAGACAAGGGTACAAGAATTTAGAATTTTATCCATTGCAGCTTTGACGTGTGGTATATTGCCTCATACTTATGGAGGATTTGAGGGTTTACACTTTGGAGGTTCAGATATAAGGTGGATATCATACTTGAACTTGTAACTTGTGCATTAAGAAACACCTTGGACTTGAGATCAAATTCGTAAGCATCTCTATGGAAGATTCTTAACTTGTAGTTGAGGACATTATTAGAGACCCCTTGTAGCATTGTATGCCACAATTTTGAGGAAAAATTTTGGAATAAAATTCATAATCTTTGGAGTCATCTTGAAATATTAGAGGAGAATATTTAAATGAGGCTAGTAGCTGACTGGAGGACCTTATTGACAATAGCTTGGTGAGACACACTTGAACACCCTTTTAGTGGATCTAGTAGAAGCATTATTGTAGCTTGGAACATTGTTTTGGACAAGTGAAGATGTTGGATAGTGGTTTGGGCATCATATTTGGAACTGGGATTTTTTTAAGGCTTTTGGAGACAATCTTAAGAAACTAGCAGACTTGTTGCTATATAGAATTTGTGAAGACCTGCTAGCTTGTGAAAAATTTTGAAGTCCTATTAACTTGTGAAGAGCTAAGACTAGTAAATTCTTGTTTACTTATGAAATGTTCTTGGAAAAGCCTTCATTGTCTTGAATACATTCTTGATACCTTGATTGAAGTCGTCATGGAGTGACCTTGAAGAAGGTTTTGTGTGCATATTGAAGACATCTTGTGGAGAAGCATATTGGAGACATCCTATTAAGAAGCCTTGTTGAATATCGTGAGATTGACAGGGATCGTTAAAGAATAATTTGGGTGCCATGAAGAATAACCAAACACATTTTGACGAAGTGAAGTTGAGGGTTGGAGCCCAAGATGTTGGAGCATCATAGAGACAAGGTCGGTTACTTGGAAGATAGGGCTGGAGCCCTAGAGGATTGGAGTCCTCAAGAAACCAGGCCAGACCCTGTACCAGAGATAGGGTTGGAGCCCTAGAGGTTGGTGCCTCAAATTGACAAGGTTGGAGACTTGGAAAGACCAATTTGGTGCTTGGCACAATAGAGGTTGGAGCGTGGAATATTGGAGTCTTCATCTAGGGTTGGAGCCTTGTATCATTTTTGTACTTTACTTATTGTAAAGAAGAAATTAATAAAAGTATATATTCCACCATTGTTCATTTTGTGTTCTAAATATAAGTGATCTAACTGGTAAAAATAAAAATTGAAAAGAAATATTGGTTCACCCCCCGCTCAGTATTTCCAACAGGTACGAACAGATAGAGGGAGTGAAGTTTCATGGCTTCACAGATGTAGATTTTGTGAGGATTCCATCAAATCAAAAGAGTAATTCAGGTGGAATTTTCAATGTTGGGTCCGCAACAATTTCTTGGTATAACATGAAGCAAAGATCTGTGGCACTCAGCTCGACAGAAGAAGAATACATGATTGACAGTCAAGCAACATGTGAGGTGATCTGGATGAGAAAGATACTTATTGGATTTGTTGGTCAGATGATGGATCTAAATGTGATCTACTGTTATAATCAGATTTGCATAAATCTCTCTAAGAATTTGTTTTTCACGATCGATCCAATCATATAGATATTCGGTATCACCATATACAAGACTGTGTACACAGGAGGATCATGTTGTTGTAGTACATTCCGACAGAGGAACAAGATTGCTATAGGGTAAACTGCTTGGGTGGTTAGTTTTCGTGGATCCCTCTCAGGGCTTTCCGGTGCCCGAGGCAGACAGTCAGATTAGCTATGCTGTTCACAAAGATGGCATGAGTATGTTCATATTAGCTTGAAATAACTTGAAGGAATACAAATAGAGAATTACCTCTTTGACGGTTTCGTAATCTCTTGGAGAACGCTGTGCAGCAAAGTAAGAGTCCTTCTTCGCCGGCTCCAAATCCGAGACCTGCAATCAGTCAAAGCACCCGCGTAATTTCTAATATAACAAGTATTCTATCAATTAAATCAACAATAAACATCTAGATTATACACATCTGAGCCATTCATATCATACTAAGCAAATATTGAAACAACAATATAACATCAAGCATTGAATGGACAAAACGAACATAGTTCTATTGATTTAGAAAGAAGGAGGATTACAACCATCGGTTGTACCAAGCCCTCCTCAGTTTCCCGATCTCTCTTCTCTCTCTAGTGAATAAGTCCAAGTCAACAAACTCTCTAGGAGCCTCTTTGACTCTTGGCCTTCACAATGTCACACTATTCTCTATTCCACAAGTATGCAAGAACTTTTGAGCAATCCTTCGACCTCCAATTAAGAGCCTTCAGCTCCTTCTTATAGGAGAGGGAGAAAGCCATTGTTGCCCTTCTCTTTTCCACTAGTTTGGAATGGAAAAGGCTTAGATGTTTCCTTGATCTCCATGATTTTGCCTCTCTTGGAGTTCAGTCTTCTATGGTAATGACCAATAATGAACTGGTGCTTCTGCAGTTTCCTTTGTGCACTGACTCCTTCGTGAGGGAAAGTCGGAGATTCAAATCTTTCTCCGCGCTCTTTTCCCAATTCAAACTTAAAACACGGGTAACGCGACCATCAAGTGTAAACAGAGCGTTGCCCTAGCCACTAACGCGGCCAATATATTTATTGCCTGCGTTATAACGCCCTTGTCCTGTTCTATATATGCGTTACCCTGGCAGAAATAGGTTTAATTTAGGTCTTTGTACTTCTTCCATATTTGTCTTCCCCTCTGAGCTGATGAGGAGGTATTTTGACCTGTAACAGATGCCCCCTAAAGTGTGAGGTCAGAGACGAAGACGATGGCCGAAATACTTTATAATTTGTAGAGAGAGAGAGAGAGATTGAAAGGCTGAGGAAAACCTGAAACAACAACATATGTCAGAAAATATAGTATTTTCCCAGAGTCGGGCATGTCCCATGCTCAGTAGCTTAAACAACATGATTTCTCTAGAATAGAGATATGAATAATCTGTCCACCAATAGGCACAATGTGGAAGTGTCTGTCATAACAGGATCAGGCTGAAGAAGCTGTCTCCATAAACAATATCGCAGCTTGGGGGAAGGGAACACAACTTTAATGATGTAACCTTTGCCCCAAGGTCTTGACCGCCGGTTCACGTAAACTGCATATTTCTCGACATGTGAATGAGGGAGTTGTCGTCGAACACGTGAGAAATTGTCTGATTACCAGTCAATAATGAAAACTGTTAACAGACGCGAAGGTGGCCACCGATAATGATGATGGTCCCTAAGATGCCCAGTACAATCTAGCGAGTGTGAATAAAAGGAGTTGAAGTCGAACACTCGTAGAATCATTCGACCAAGAGTCAATGATGGAAACCCTTGATCAAACACAAGACTACCTACCACTGATGTCTGCAAGTATCTGGGTACTGATGTGTTTCTGGATCAACTTCCTAGATAAAGTGTTGAAGTCGATAGGAAGTGATCTGTTGAAAGGTAGGCACTGAGGCGTCCTACATCAGTCAACACGAAACGGAAACCAACTGATTTTGTTTATGATTTGAGATAAGGAAGAGTGAATGGGAACGTCAGATGACAAATAATTTCTGGCATAATGAACGGTTTGGTTGATAACAGGAGCAGTAGATAGCGAGATCTGCTTGAACAATAGAAGGCACTCTAGCAGGGTACTAGGCAGCTGAAGCGTGTTGAACACCAAAGAGTGTGTTAGGATTTTACCAGTGCAGGGACACTAGGAAATGAAGGCTAATACTCATAGATGGTAGGGTTCGGCTAACTGCGAAAGAGTTTTCTGGGAAGTGCCATGTTCAAGAATTTTGCTGCCAAATCAACCTTTTTGAAAATGTAACAGAGGTAGTATCCATTTTGTCCAAATTTTTCCCCGTCTGATTAAGTTTAACGAGTCCAGACGAGTAAACTCGGTGAATTTTTCATGTTTAGAGAGTCTGAAAAATGTCAGGAAAGACAACTCTGTGCCCCATCTGATTAGATTTAACGAGTCCAAATGAGCAAACTCGGTGAATTTTTCATGTTTAGAGAGTCTGAAAAATGTCATAAAAGACAACTCCATGCCCCATCTGATTAGATTTAACGAGTCCAGATGAGCAAACTCGGTGAATTTTTCATGTTTAGAGAGTCTGAAAAATGTCATAAAAGACAACTCCATGTCCTGTCTGATAAGGTTTAACGAGTCCAGACGAGTAAACTCGGTGAATTTTTCATGTTTAGAGAGTCTGAAAAATGTCGTAAAAGACGACTCCATTGGGGTACCTTTGTCATGTCTTGATAACCGGGCACGGAAAAGGGATAATAGTAAGCCCGAAACAGTTCATTTTCCGTAAGTTAGTCCATCGAATCCGGAAAAGTGAGAAATCTATGTTCAATGGATGTCTACCTCATTTTGTTATGAGTACGAGGAGACGAAGTAAACTCAATCTTCTTTGTGAAATTTTAACGAGTCCAACAAAGAAAACTCGGTACCTCCGTGAAATTTTAACGAGTCATGCGGAGAAAACTCGACTTTACTTTTTCTGTTTTAAAGAGCGTTGAAAAAGAGGAAAAGAATGGCTCCTTGTTCTTTGTCTCAGTAGTTTAACGAGTCTGACAAAGGTGACTCGGGATTTTTTCGGTTTTATGAGCGAGAAAAAGATTCCTAAAAAGAATGCTTAGAGCTTCTTCATGGTTTTAACGAGTCTGAAGAAGAAAACTCTAGGTTTTTCGGATTAACGAGCAAGAAAGACCAAAAAGAACGCTCGATGTCAACTTCGTGTAAGTTTAACGAGTCCGAAGGAGAGAACTCGAGGTTTTTCGGATTAACGAGCAAGAAAAATACCGTAAAAAGAATGCTCGATAAAACATGAGTGTGTCTGCTCATAAATCTTGATCCCTTATTAGAATCATCAGTACCAAATCTCAAGAGTTGCGACATGTGTACAGCGAGGAATCACGACTTTGCCGACTGACTTAAGAGAGTCATGCCCCAGAATTTGCTATAAGAAGGTCAAAAGACATTCATTTTCACTGTTTCAAGTGCTGTGAAGAAGCTCTGGAGTGGAAAAGGGGTGAAAACTTCAGCTGACGATTACGGTCAATCCGGGCAACAGTTTTCTATTCCGCGAGATCCAGGTAAGAGCTAGAACCTCCTGCTATCATTTAATTGTCAATTTTTTAGTTTTTGCTGGTTCAAAACTAGGAAAATTTGAGGCCCTAGAAAAATATTTGCGCCTAACGCGGGACAGGAGTACAACATCCGCGTTAAACGCATAACCCGTGAGGGAACTACGTTTTAGAACGCTCTGTTTTGCACTAGTGTCCGCGTTAGGCGCAACATGCTTTCTAACAATTCAATTTTTTCATTTTTGAAGTGGTCCAGGCAAATTTTAATCGGTTGAAAATGTTGTATTTGTAGGTGTTCAACTGTTAATCATGAGTATCTGGAGAGAAAGAGAGCATGAGCGGGAAGAACGAGAGATGGTGACGGATGCGGCAAGTTTAATGGCTCTCCAGAGGTGCGGATTGCTTAAGTATGCCCGTTTAGAACTGATGAGGGGTCAAGAGGACCTCCTGAGGTGGCTGATCCAGCAGTGGGACGAGAGGCATCATGTCTTTCAGATTGGTGGCAACAAGCTCGCCATCGAAAAAGATGATGTTTACTTTTTGACCGGCTTGTCATGTCGTGGGGCGAGGCCCAACTTGACGGGGTCCAGAGCTGACCCTCGTTCCACTACTGATTTGATCCATGCGCACTGCATACGTGGCACCCAGGCTGTGAGTAACCGAATACCAATTGCACAGGTGACTTTGAGACCCTTGCGGTCTATTCTATGGATGATTGTTCGCTTGGCAGGCACCAAGAGTTAGCATGTGGCTACCAAGGCCTAGATGCTCCTAGCCTTGGATTGTATGTAGCCTCAGGTTTTCGACTGGTGTGACGGTGTAGTCCGTCGGGTCCGAGCAGAGCTTACTGCATGCAAGACCCGTACTCAAAGAGAGTTTGGGTACGGAACCCTGATTGTTTCTTTCATATTGGAGCGGATACCACTGATGAGGCCCAGGATCCCGACAGCGCCATTGGGTCCGTGCGAGCCTAGGCAGGCTCGGTGGGCCACTTTGCTTCCACGGACTGGAGAGGGTCCCGTCCGTCACTGTTTTGATGAGGGATTTTTTGGTTGGCTGGACTCTCAGATCATCATGATTGAGGATTATCCCTATGCAGGGATGAACTTCACAGGCAATCCCGAGCTAGTCTTGCCCCCTGGCACCCAGTGGGGGCCCGATGGTAAGAAAAATAATCAGTGTTTTGCAAAGAAGGTTTTTGTTTTTAGCTTTTGAATGTTTATGTAAATTTTTTTTTTTTTTTTTTTTTTTTGTTGAAAAGGGGTGAAAATTAAGTTTTGACATGAAACTTTTGCTTGCTTGACACAGATGTGGCACCCGTCCGTCCAGCTGGGGCCCCTCGCTATGCACGGCGAGGATTGCAGCTACCCGCGGCTGGCGCACCTGTAGAGGAGGCGGAAGCCGGCGACGACGATGATACCCAGATTTTACATGAACTCTCCAGGAACCTGGAGGGTCTGAGTATGGGTATACCACCGCTTCCTATGCGGGAGGTTCCAGTTCGTCTACAAAAACATACTGTGGGTGTGCCAGAGAGATACCTGGTTCCTCTGAGGAGGATGGCTAGAGCAGTTGTATGCTATTATGAGCATCAGGCTTAGCTGTTTGGAGTAGATGTATTAGTGTCAGAGCATGGCTTAGTGAGCCAAATTTTGTAAAACACCCCGAGTTTTGGGAGATTCTTCTTTTTGATGTTTTCTATGTACTGGACACGACATATATCTATATATATATATATTTTGGTGATTTTGTGTTTTTAAATTTTTATGCATTTTTTGATGTGATAAAAATATATGTACTCATGAGTAAATCTTTTACAATAAATGTGACAAATGCCAATCTAACACATAATTTGCCAAAGAATCGGCTAATGTATTAAATTCCCTAGGAACGTGCTCAAATGTGATTGTTTGAAATTGACGTTCTAAAAGTCGCACTCGTAAAAAATAACGTAACAACACAGGGTGGCGGACACGGTAATGATTGTTTAACTGCATAATGATGAGTTGGGAATCTAACCTGACCACTAAATCGAAGATGTCACGAGATGCCGCTTCCGTGAGGAGTTGGATCACTGACATGTACTCAGCCACATTGTTGGTGGCGTTACCCAGGAAGATCCCCCCGGAACCAGGAAGGTCCGACTCAGGCGTATAGAGAACCCAAGCAGCTGAAGCAATGTGTCTAGTGTGACGACTAGCACCGTCTGCATACTCGACGTATGATAACGAATGTGATGACATCTGTGCGAAAGAAAAAGATTACATGAGAAAAACACTTCAAACCAAACAAATAATTCAGAAGCATCAAAATAAAAATAGGCAAAACTTATATACATAAAATTACAAAGCATATGCCTAGTGCAAAACTAGGCAAAATACTTCTTCAGATAGAGCCCGTTGCGGGGCTCCTCGAGTGGAATTCCATTGCAGTCCTGTAGTTCGTAAGCTCCTTTGGAAAGGGCTTTAGTAACGATGTAAGGACCGAGCCACAATTGTTGGAGTGTTCCTGCCCCCAAGAGGTCGTGCTTTTGATCATAAAGTAGAACAAGATCGCCTTCTTGGAAAGAACGAGGCTTGACAGATTTGTCGTATTGAGCTTTAACTCAGCGCTGGTGAGCTTCGAGTGCTAGTGTAGCATCTCGACGAGTTTCGTCCAAGTGATCGAGCGAGAGCAAGCGCTCTTCGATGGCGGTGGTGCCAGGCAGGAGTTCAACGGCCAGTTTAAGCGATGGGATTTCGCACTCAATCGAAAGTACTGCCTCCAGGCCGAAAGCAAGTTGGAACGGTGTAAAGCCTGTGGCAGTTTTAACTGACGTTCGGTATGCCCATAACGCGGAATATAACTTCCGATGCCATGTAGTTTTATGGTTTCCGACCAATCGACGAATCATGGTTTTGAGGACGCCATTTACGGCTTCTACTTGACCATTAGCTTGAGGATGGTAAGACGAAGATTGATCTTGTCGAAAACCTAGCATGGATGTCAATTCGGTCATCATATGATTTTGAAAGTGAGATCCATGATCTGTGACAATCGATAGGGGTACACCGAACCGACAGATGACCTGATTAAACAGGAAGAGAGCGGCGGTTTCTCCATCGGCCTTAAAAGTGGGAAGGGCTTCAGCCCATTTCGTAAAATAATCGACCGCAACTACGATGTAGTTGTGTCCATTTTCCGAAGCGGGATTGCAGGTGACGAAGTCAATTCCCCATTTAGCAAAAGGACCGACGGAGATAACCGGGTGAAGGGGGGTAGGATGTGCGTGCATTTTCTTTGTGAAAATTTGACATGGATGGCACTTCTGGACTGCTGCAATGCAATCTTTAAACAAAGTGGGCCACCAGTAACCGGCGCGCAAGATTTTTTGGGCAGTAGCTATGCCCGAAAGATGACCACCACATGCCCCTACGTGGCAGTCATTCAAAACGCGTTCTGCCTCATCGATAGTGAGACAACGTCGGAGAATAGTATCAACACCACGACGATATAGTGTATCGTTTAGCACGAGGTAGTGCTTTTCTTGGTGGCGGATACGACGACGGTCATCAGACGTGAGAGCTGGGCGGAAGCGTTGAGTTTGTAGGTAGACTAAGATGTCTCCATACCAGGGGTCTAAAGAGTCGACCAAGTAGACAGATTCATTAGGGAATGGATCATGAGCTACTTCTGCCGGGTCGATTCTGGGAAGGTCCGACAGTAATTCGGCGAAAACAAGGGATTTCTTTGCTTTGGCAGCCGTGAACACCAAATCAAATTGTTGGAGGATGACGATCCATTTGGAATATTTCCCTCCAATAATTTGTCTAGACAAGATATGTCGCATGGGATTCTCCAAAGCGATCACCGTAGTTTGTCGCAGCAATATATAATGTCGGAGCCGGGTGACGGCGAAAACTACCGCCAGAGAGAGTTTCTCCACATGTGAATAACGTAATTCAGGTCCAATTAGACCTTTCGATAAATAGTAAATCACATGTTCGTTGTCGTCATCATGTACTTGAACCAAAACCATTCCAAGTGAGGATGGTGATGCTGCGAGATAGAGGAGAAAGTCGCGTGGGTAATCGGGGGCACTAAGGAGTGGGGTTGAAACAAGTGCCTGTTTCAAAGCATCAAATGACCGTTGAGCTTGGTCATCCCACAAGTATAGTGTTCCTTTCTTCAATAATCGCATGAAGCCTTTCGTCATCTCAGCATAGTTAACGATGAAACGTCGCAAAAAGTTTGCCTTCCCCTGCAAGCTTTGGAGTTGAAGGATGGATTGTGGTGCTGGCAATTCAATAATTGCTTTTACCTTATCGGGATCAACCCTAATCCCGTGCTTGGAAACAATGAACCCTAACAATCGTCCGGACTCGACCATAAATACGCATTTGTGAGGATTCAAGCATATATTGTAGAACCTGCACCTAGCAAAAATTTCTCTTAAATGAGCTAGGTGGTCTCGTCGCTTCTTGGAATGAGCCGGGAGGTCATCCCAGTACGCCTGTACAATATGTCGAATGTCATGAAACGCATAGTCCATGGCCCGCTGAAAAGTTGCTCCAGCATTCTTTAGGCCGAATGGGAGCTTTTTATACGCAAATATGCCCCAAGGACAGATGAAAGCAGTTTTATGTTGGTCGTCTTTTTTTATAGCAATCTGGTTGTATCCCGAGAATCCATCCATGAAGGAAAAAGATTCGCATCCGGCACAATCGTCGAGAATTTGATCAATGAACGGCATAGGATAATTGTCTTTTGGACAAGCGGAATTCAGATCGTGATAATCGACGCAAACTCGAATAGTGCCTTGTTTTTTATCAACGGGAACCGGATTGGAAACCCATTCAGTTAAGGGAACGGGGTAAATGAAGCCAGCGTTTAAAAGTTTTTCTACTTCGACCTTGATGGCGGCTGCTCTGCGCGGGTGGACAGGTCTGAGTCGTTGCCGGATAGGTTTAGCATTGTCATAAGTCTTGATTTCGTGCTCGACAATAGAAGGATCTATGCCGGGCATTTCGTCATAAGACCAAGCAAAGACATCGCGGAATTCTTTAAAAAGAGATGTGAAGGACGCAATTTCCTCAGGATTACAGTCGGCTCCAATATGAATGTTTTCCACGATACCCGTTTTGACCGAGATATCGATGAGTAGAGTCTTGGACAGATTACCCATGTTCCCCTCTGAATCGATAGTGTGGACAGTCGTATAAGAGGAGGGAACGATCTCAGGTTGGTCAAGGAACGGGATTTCAGTTTTTATCGCCTCCGAATCAATCGTCGAAGCGCGATGGTGGAACTCTCCCCAAGGTCGTTCTTCTAACGACATGATCTCTCGAATAGCTTCGTCTGTAGGCCAGACTTCATTGAGGAGATCCTTAGAGAGAACTGTTATGGGAGAGAGGGTTGTACTTGTGGTCGAAACCATATCAGTGGAGGGTTCAGATGCGATTTGGATGGCTTGGTAAGCCAACTCAACCGGCGAAAGAGGCATCTGATCTCCATAGGAATCAATTTCTGAAGGTGCCGGAATGATCCATGGGTCGATAGAGCCATCCGAAGAGGTGGATATCATTGCAACCATGTTTGGGATCTGAGGCGGCGGTAGAGGAAAACAACCCAGTAGGGAAGATGCCTTCAAAAGACCGGTACCGATACTGACGTAAGAGTCAGGGACACCTTCTATTAGGGGTACCGAGCTACTTGGTAAAGTGGAATAATCAGGGATGCAGAAGGATAGCTGATCGACCGTGACTATTCGCCCATCCAATGGAAATAAGATGAGTCGGAAGACCGAAGACACAATGGCGGTCATAGCATAAGACCAACTGCGACCGAGCAGTAGATTATAGTCGAGATGACGTTCTACGACTTCAACGTCCACGTTTACCGTTTTCCCACCCAGAGTGACGGGAAAGCTAGCAAGGTATCCTTTGGGTAGGAACGTGTGGCCATCGAAAGCTTTCAGGGAATTCGATGGCGGGGTTAGAGTAGGAGAACCTAAATTCAGCCAGCAAGCTTGTGACATAACGCAGGTCGAAGCACCTTCGTCTATGAAAGTGCGATGGATGGGTCTCCCTTTCGACACAACCTGCACCTGGAATGTGAGTTGATGTGAGAGGCGAGGTTTAGCCTTTTCCATATCAAAGATTGCTAGCGTGGAATCCTGGGGGTCTATTCCGCCAATGGCCGAAAGCAAGGCTTTCCTTTGTGCTGGACAGGTTTGTAATACTTCAAGTGCAGACATGGCTGACGGTGCCTGCACCAAATCTTCTACAATATTGTAGTTTTGGGCTGCACGTGTAGAGGTATTATGAGTCGTGCGTCGAAGTGTCCCTTTGGGGGGACGAATTACAGGTTCAGCAGTAGGCCTTTCGATATGCAAATCGTTGGGCGGCGGCGGATTGGAACTAGTTCCAGGTTCCTGAGCATCTATGGTAGGGGCTCCATAAAGCTTGGCGCGAGCTTGAAGGTCAATACTCTTGATGCCATAAATGGCAGATGGTCCTTCGCCGGAAGGATTCGAACCACCATTGCCCCGTTGATGGGGTTGTGGTGGGTTGTCAACCATATGTTGATGTTGCTGCTGTTGATTGGGGAAAGGATTGTGAAGAACGGCAGGTGTTCTCCCAGAATCCTTGTTAGCAATAAAATCAGTGCATTCCTGCAACCGAGGACCTTTGTATGTCAAGTGGTCCTCCGCACAGATTTTACAAGGAAATCTCATGGGTTTATCCTTTCCTTTTTCATTAGCAGCATTTTTCTGATTAGAGTTATGCTGATTATTCGACTGCTCTTCCGAAGAAGATGTTTTCTTCTTATTCTTCCTATTTTTCCCGTTGGGTTTTTGTGAGGTTTGCATGGAATTTACCTCAGCAGAAGGGAGAGGAGTCATTTGATGGGGGGCGGTGGCAGCCGAGGATGGCTGGGAGGTTTGCCCCCGAGACTGATTGGTGGCTACACCAGAGATCGCGCCAACGAGACCATCGGCATGAGCTCCGGTTTCCTGAGTAGCCGGAGGGTTGGGGTTTCCAGGGGCATGGGGGAGCAGATCGTAAAGCGTGCCGGATTGTGAATAGATCAAATCCAGGTGCTGGGCAAGACGAATACATTGATCTTCTGTCACCGCACCAGAAAGGCCAATGTCTTTAGAGATATGGGGTAAAAGAGACTTGCAAAACTAATTTGCCAAGAGATGGTCCGGTATTGGCGCTTTGACAAGCCTCCTCCTACGTCTCCATTCATGAATATGGTCGGAGATGTGGGTGGCGGTGTCTTGGCGCAGTGATGTTAACAATTCTGTGCCGGTTTCCACTCTAATTGGTAGTTGAAAGTTCTTTAAGAACTCCGTCGCTAAAGCGCCAAACGTATTTATGGTGGCGCGTGGTAATTCAATGTACCACTTGGCGGCATTGCCTGTAAGGGTGCGGGAGAACATTCGAAGGCGGACACTATCATCTACCATGGAATTGGATATGGACCACAAATGGAAGGTAGTGATGTGTGCGGCCGGGTCATCTCCATGCTTCCCGTCGAACTTCGGGATATCTGAAGGAATCTTATGCGGTATAGAAGGCCAAAGCGAGTTGTGATTGATGGGGTCGTTTGTCAGCTTATGGATGTCGAGTATGTCCAAAGCTGCCAAGAAAGGCAATTGTGGATTTGCCCCTGAGTCTAACCAAGGCAGTATGGGCTGACTATTTGGACCATAGGGTCCCCCCATCCACGTGTTACCAGAAGGGTAAGTGGGACTTTGATAAAAACCTCCCATAGGTGGAGGAGTAGGAACATACGGTTGCTGTCCATAGGGCATAGCGTATTGAGGGGCAAATGGTTGGTTGCCTCCAGCGTAAAAATGCCCTCCCACTCCAGACGGAGGTTGGGGTTGGTTAGTCCAAATGGATGCAATAGAGTTTCCCGGAGGCATACTAGTATTTGCATAATTTGGCAACGGTATAGATCCTACACCTATGTTTGAACCACTTAAGGGGATAGTATTTACAATGGGTTGTCCCATTTGTCCTAAGGATTGCATGGGAAGAGAAATATTCCCTGCTACCTGTGTACTGATAACACTGCCCCCTGGTATAGTGGCCAGGGGGTTTGAACTCAACAGAGGGTTCCAACCGAAAGGGTTGCTAAAGGGTACCGAAGTAGTCGTGCTCGTGGGAGGAGGTACCGTGGTCCCCAACGTGGTCACGATAGGAGTAGATGCCAAAGGGTTCGGTAAACTACTGACAGTTGTGTTGACCATAGGGTTGGGGGTAGGCATATGTTGACTACTGGGGTTACCCAGTGATGACATAGAACTGACCACCGGTGGGGAGGATGATGGCGAACCAGGAATGGTTGCCATTGGTATCGACCCTGTGGATACCGGTGGAGAAATAGATGTTGGTGTTGCCGCAGACATATCTTGGCGCAGTGGAATCTGGATTATCACCGGTCCTAACAGATCAGTGAGCGGAGGATTGTAATTAGGTACAACGCCTTCAGTGAAAGGGTCCTCCGGGAGTTCCGGCTGATAAGGGTCTATGTGATAATCCAGATTAGTCAAAGGATACTGCTCTTCCGTAGAAGGCCCGGGTTCACCAAGGTTCAATCTTTCCTCTAAGGTGAGAGGAGGTAGACCTTGCTGTCGTCTAGACTGATGGCGTGGGTCAGGGGACGCCACGGTGACCGGTTTAATTTTAACAAATTTTATTTAAAATGTGATATATTATGAAGTCTCAAGTGACAGTAACCACACACTTACTAAAAAGAAAAAAAACTCTCTAAAATCAATCAACAAGCAGCCAGTATAGGGTGCCCTGTCTGAGTACTACCGTTCACTGGTGATGAAATCCAGTCTCACAATAGCATACAGAGAGGGTTGGTCAAAAGTACAGTTACGGTTACTCTAGAGCTTCGCCCGAACCCCAGACGATAGGTGTAAGCACTCTCGTGAAGATGAGTACCCTCCTAAAGACTGAAGACAGAGTAGGTCCGTCTGTTTCAGGTACCAGGACAGCCCGTCCCAGTCACCTTGTGTAAGTCCCTAAAAGTATAGCCACTAAGGATACCTCAAATCACAGACACTATCAGGGGGGTCCACGGTCAAGGACAGTGTGCTATATGGGCAGAATACCTAGATCCCCGATCTAGTTTCGACATCCCCGAAGGGAACCCCAGTATATAACACACCCACAGGATGCAATCGAAGGCGGGCTACCTTCTAGTGCACCCAAGTGTTGTCTCGCGCTGAGCTCCGGTAAAGGAACGGTCCCAATAATGTGAGTGCAGCAGGATTTCACTCGTTAATGACTCTAGTTTTCAAGTTTTGAGATCTTGGGTAGTTTTCTCACTTTCCTAACCCAAGATCCTAGCCTAAACTACTGTTTGTGTGAGCTCAAAAAAGATTTATTAGATTGATTTTATTATTGCTTTGTTTTTAGTGTACTTTGTTATTAGTCTGGCGGAGGGGAAATGGACGTATGAAGTATAGTGAGACTCTTGACTCAATAAACCATGCAAAAAATGCTCTAAATATTAACTTCAATGAACAATGTTTCTACAAGGAGAGGTTTCTTTTTTCAATCATCCATGCACCAACATGTAAATAACACAGCTCAACCTTTAAGATTCAGACTTCTATCTACCTCTTTTAACAGTCTGTGAACCAAAGTTTCAGAATAAACTCAGCTTAAATGCAGAAAAATAAATAAAATAAAAAATTTCTCTTTAAAAAATTAAATGCTTTGCACACTAACTAAATAAGAGAAACAAATAATCAATGCCAGTTTAGCAGACAAGTACAGGGATTCGGTCTGTGAAAGGTACTGGTGGCCAAAAAACTCCACAGCTAAAACACAGTCACAGAAGTGAACAATAGGGTTTTTGGCTGGGTAATGCTCTGTCTGTGAGAAAATACAGTGTTATAACGCACTGTATTTAAGCCTAGACTGCGTTATAACGCACTGGATATACTGCATAGGTCGCGTTAACCAGGGAAAAGCTCTTCAGTTGGCCAGACAGGCACAGGATTGAACTCTGCAAGCGTTTGGTATGTCTACTGGGCATCAAAAAATGGTCGGAAGGATACTGAACAGAGGAGAGAAGAAATAAAGGGAAGAATAGTCCAGAAACTATGGGGACACTCCCCAGTGGAGTCGCCAATTCTGCTATAGGGTAAACTGCTTGGGTGGTTAGTTTTCGTGGATCCCTCTCAGGGCTTTCCGGTGCCCGAGGCAGACAGTAAGATTAGCTATGCTGTTCACAAAGATGGCATGAGTATGTTCATATTAGCTTGAAATAACTTGAAGGAATACAAATAGAGAATTACCTCTTTGACGGTTTCGTAATCTCTTGGAGAACGCTGTGCAGCAAAGTAAGAGTCCTTCTTCGCCGGCTCCAAATCCGAGACCTGCAATTAGTCAAAGCACCCGCGTAATTTCTAATATAACAAGTATTCTATCAATTAAATCAACAATAAACATCTAGATTATACACATCTGAGCCATTCATATCATACTAAGCAAATATTGAAACAAAAATATAACATCAAGCATTGAATGGACAAAACGAACATAGTTCTATTGATTTAGAAAGAAGGAGGATTACAACCATCGGTTGTACCAAGCCCTCCTCAGTCTCCCGGTCTCTCTTCTCTCTCTAGTGAAGAAGTCCAAGTCAACAAACTCTCTAGGAGCCTCTTTGACTCTTGGCCTTCACAATGTCACACTATTCTCTATTCCACAAGTATGCAAGAACTTTGAGCAATCCTTCGACCTTTAATTAAGAGCCTTCAGCTCCTTCTTATAGGAGAGGGAGAAAGCCATTGTTGCCCTTCTCTTTTCCACTAGTTTGGAATGGAAAAGGCTTAGATGTTTCCTTGATCTCCATGCTTTTGCCTCTCTTGGAGTTCAGTCTTCTATGGTAATGACCAATAATGAACTGGTGCTTCTGCAGTTTCCTTTGTGCACTGACTCCTTCGTGAGGGAAAGTCGGAGATTCAAATCTTTCTCCGCGCTCTTTTCCCAATTCAAACTTAAAACACGGGTAATGCAACCATCAAGTGTAAACAGAGCGTTGCCCTAGCCACTAACGCGGCCAATATATTTATTTCCTGCGTTATAACGCCCTTGTCCTGTTCTATATATGCGTTACCCTGGCAGAAATAGGTTTAATTTAGGTCTTTGTACTTCTTCCATATTTGTCTTCCCCTCTGAGCTGATGAGGAGGTATTTTGACCTGTAACAAAGATACTGATATTTTGACAAAGGCATTATCAAGAGGGAAGTTATATTTCCACATGTGTATATAGGGGTGGTTGATAATCCCTTTCTTGCTGAGAGGGAGTGTTGAAAAATGAAGTAAGAAATTCTCGATTTGATTTTACCTTGATTAAATAGGAAAATTTGAATTTCCACATCAGCAGAAAACTTGGATGACGTTAACTTGTGTGACATGCCATGTGTCACCCATTTTACTAAATAAATTCAATTTGGAGGAGTTAGATTTTAGTTAAGCATGTGTGATTGCTAATTTGTAGCAAGCAAGGTCAGTTATCTAAGGTTGTTTTCAATTAAACTAGTTCCAATTGTTGGAAGAACTAGTGGAGGGTTAAGTTGTGAAGTGGGACTTCAGTCAAACTCAATGATCATCCATTTAATTTATCAATGAACCCAAAATAGCTAGTGCATGCATAGAATTTGAGCTCACCAGGCTTGGTGGAGATTCCAATGCAGTGTAACATTAGTTGTAGACTAGTCTTGAGTGTACATGTGTTGCATGCATTTAGATGATCAACCTAAGGAAGTGCGTAATTAAATTTGAGGAATTTCCTAAATAATAGGTGGTAATTTATCAAGGAACAATGAAAAGAAATAATAGCTCAAGCCAAGGCATAAATTGACTAAGTATGGTGAGAGGCCTTCAGTGAGCAAAGAGATAGGTTGTGCACTTGCAGGGTGAGCTCAGTTGAGCAAAGAAATTTTAATACATCTCTATTCATTTGCTTAATGCAAGAGGCATTGGGGTTTTTAGTAGATTTATTTCCTCATATAAAAATACTTGTTTCATGTATATGATTTCTTATTGCATGTCTAAAATTTTTACTCTAAATTTTGAAATAATGCCCGCAGAGCAGTAGAGTAGGTTTATGTCTTGTGATTTTGATTAAAACTTCATGAGCAGCTGCAAATCTACAACATCATTTCCACATACAATGAGAAAAAAATCCATCGAAGTTGTTTCAAGGTCATATTTCTTATAGCCTGGAAGTGGCACAGTGGAGGTAGTGTTCCTTGTCAATTTTCCTTTTTTATCCAACTTAGGTCTTGGGTTTGTGCTTCTCTGGTCTGGATTTTCTGGTTCATTTGGGAACTTAGTTAGTCACATTATTTTCAATGGTTTTTTCATAGCTCTGTTAGGGTATATCGTGGTCTACTCATTCTGTTGTCTAGTTGGCCTAACATTATCCTATTTATTTAGTTTGGTATCTGCAGTGCAATTTAACCAAGCTCCTATTGGTTATTACTCCTCTAAGTCAGAAATAGTCTTGTAGTCAGCCAGATATATTTTTGTTGGGTCAATGTTTTTCATACTCTTTATTCAAAACTCTTAGTTTGGTCCCTCCTCAAACGTCGCAGTTCTCCCTTCGACGACTCCTAAGAATTTGCACCCAGTTGGGATTTCATTCCACTATCCAGTCTTGGTTGGGGGGTTTGGTACACAAGTAACTTTTAAATATGGTTTTAAATGTGTTTTTTATAGTCTTAAAACCACACTATATCTATTCAAACTTAATATATCTTGTTATGCAAGTCACCATTGTTTCCTGTCACATTTTATCACCTGTAAATACTCTAGAGAAACACGTCTTGTCACAAGTAGTATGGTTTTATACTGCGTGATTTTTATTTCAATGGCACTATGGTTACGTGCCTCAAGTCATAGGGGAGGCTCCTCAAGGCCCTCATCCTCGCATCACAAAAGACTATTTGGATGGGAATCTATCGCTAACTTTTTTTATGTAGTGCCTTTGGAAGTTTAAAAATAAATTATTCAGTTAGAGGCAAAGAAATTTGGTGATTGAGCCTATTTTTTCCACATGGAAATTGGACGAAGCAGTTTTAATATTCAAAAAAATTAAAATTTTGTCAGATCTAGCACATTTTAGTGTTCTCAATAAAAGTATTTCAACAAAAAAATAAACATAGACGATACCATGGGAAAATTCCACAGTAATTACCATGGACAAATTTCGTCCATTTTGACCAGATCAAAAAAGGAAATATTACAAATCCTCCCAACCAAAGATTTCTTGCCCTCAAGAAATTCATTGTTATGCACAGCAGGAGCATTGATACCAGGATCCCATACAACCCAGTGTGTTATTCCATACCTCCATGCTAAAATATCCTGAATGGATCCTTCGATACCTAGATCCCAAACAATCCTCTGACTAATCCTTCCTTCGATAGATTCATCTAGATTCCAAACAATCCTCTAGCCAATCCTTGCCCCAATGGATTCTCCTGGATCCCAATTCCACCTAAGTACTGGGACCTGTGGGTTATGGTACCATCTCATCCATCCATCACTGCAAGTGCAAAAAGGCTCAAGCTACAATATGCCCTTGGATGTGAATTTCCTCCTAGGAGCCAATCCATCAATAGAGTACCAACTCATAATCTCTCGCCAATCCAGGCCTTGAGAAGGATAAATATCTACAAATCTACTATGTTGATGCTACTCAATGCTCGATTAATGTAGCTCCACTCGGTCACCCAACATGATGCATTTTTAGGACTCTAACCTGCTCTTCCCAATGTATAAAGGTGGGTTGGTAGTGTTTCAAGTCTTATTTATGTAAAAATATAGAGGGTTTCTATATAAATCCCAATTATACTCCTCTTTCTGCCTTGTGAGGGACATAAGTCATTCCTCAACACTAGACAACCTGGTATTTGATTCGGCACATACCCCTATGAGCTCCTCAATTTTTCTATTCTCCTGAAAGGCAGTGTCTCAGACTGTCCAAACTCTTTTCTTCAATATCATAAGATTTTTATTGAAATGCATTATCTTTTCCCAAAATTACTCTTCTAGAAATTCTGGTACCCTGCTCAATGTCTTTTTATCTGTCTGCACCGAATGCCCCATGACCACAACTTCAAAATGAACCTTTGACTAAACATCCAAAACTGGCTCATCCTGCATACTATATTTTTCATGCTGCTCTTGTAGAAATTTGATAACTAATATGTTATACACCGAGATTCTCCTGATCACACACTATTTTAACTTCATGCACAATACATAATCTCTTCTCCCATTGATCATTAATTGCGGAAATAAAAACAATCGCATGCGCACATTAAAACCATAAACAATCACACATATGAACACAGTATTTTATGGGAAATATTAAAGCTGAAAACCCCCAAATATCTATATATTATATGTCATAGAGATCATGTAGAAATCATTATACAAATCTCCTCACAAATCTCTCAGTACAATCTCCAATTGCTACACACTAATCAAGTCTGATCTAGCAAAACACATGCCCCAATCTCTGATACCTGCTAGCCTGCCTCTACTGTGCAATCACTGCTAAAGAATGGCTCTGAATGAACTCGAATTGGTCCATCCTTGCTCACGCAATCCTCATTGGTATCTCCAACCACTGTGTGTTGCAAATCATGCAACACTATAGTCACAACTGACAGTCACACTACTCTTTCACCTACCTCTTCACTGGTCTCCACTGAAACTGTCCATGCACTGTAGTTAATTGATGTATTCTTTAGTTGATTAATGAGTTAATAATTAGTGAATTATTTAATAATTAATTCACACCACTCTCACTAGTGTATCAATCAGTTAGACTAGATACAACTAGCTTAACTATGTTTAACTCAGTTAAACTGAACACAACTCCACCAACTGCCTTAATAACTCCACCAAACTCTATCACATGAGTTCTAACTGAAGTCTCCATGAAATAGCTCCACTTAACTTTCAGGAATAGCGTAATTCCTTGTCAGTTCATGTGCCACATTTGTGCACTTAACTGAAGTGCTCCAAGAGAATAAGATAATGTTTATAGTCCAAATATTATTAAGAGGTAATAATATTCGACATATCTATTTTTAGACTGGCAATCTAAAAACAGATTCCGCCAAATATGTCTAAAAATAGAAGTCCAACTATTTTTTCTGACTTGACCAACCATCCAAAAATAGCATCCTACAACTCATAGAATATGATCGACATGTCTAAAAATAGACTTGCGCCAAAAATAGCCTGCGGGCTCACTTAGTGAAGGCGACTTCTTCCCACTAAGCTCATCATCTTGTTGCAATCTCAACACTCCCTCTCAACAAGATAAGGATTATCTGCCACCCCTATCCTACCCCTGTGGTATTCGAATTTTCTCTTGGTGAGCGCCTTTGTCAAGATATCATCATCCCGATCCTCCGTGGGAATGTATGAAAGTAACATGATCTTCCACTGCACAAAATCTTTGATATGATGATATCGGATGTCAATGTGTTTAGATCTATCATGAAATACTGGATTAACCGAGAGTTTGATGCAACTCTGATTATCACAATATATCACAGTAGTATCTAAGTGTGAACTGAACAACCCAGCCAGGATCTTCCTCATCCATATAGCCTCGCATGTAGCCAAACTCGATGCCATATACTCGGCCTCTACTGAACTGAGTGCCACGGATCTCTGCTTCCTGTTGTACCAAGAAACTGTTGTCGACCAGATACTGAAAATCCCTCCAGATGTGCTCTTTCTGTCCGTTGGGCTCCCTGCCCAATCTGCATCCATGAAGCCACACAGCTTCACCTCATCCGACTGTTTGTACCATAATCCATATCCCGATGTGCCACTGAGATATCTCAATACATGATTATCTGCCTTCCAAAAGAGCTTGGTAGGCTTAACCATAGCTTGTGAAAGCTGGTTAATAGCATATCATATGTCGGATCATGTATTGACCAGATACATAAGCGACCCCACAAACTAGATCGACATGTCTAAAAATAGACCTAGTCTAAAAATAGACTTGCACCAAAAATAGCCTGCGGGCCCACTTAGTGAAGAAGAATTCTTCCCACTAAGCTCATCATCTTGTTAAAAATTAAACACTCCCTCTCAACAAGATAAGGATTATCTGCCACCCCTATCCTGCCCCTATGGTATTCGAATTTTCTCCTGGTGAGCACCTTCGTCAAGATATCAGCATCCCGATCCTCCGTGGGAATGTATGAAAGTAACATGATCTTCCACTGCATCTTCCAGTACCTCCCGAGCATACTTTCCTTGAGACACAAACAATCCATCACTACGCTGCCAAATTTCTAATCTCAGGAAATAATGAAGGAGGCCCAAGTCCTTCATCTCAAACTCCTTTGCAAGATCAGCCTTGTATGAGTGTATCAACAGTTCATCACCCGTCAAAATCAAATCATCTACATAAAGTATAATGATCAGCAACTTACCCTCCACCACAATCTAGTATAGGTTCGGATCCACCTCACTCTTGGAAAATCTAAGTCCGATGAAATAGCTGTCTATCCATGTGTACCAAGCATGAGGTGCTTGTTTCAACCCATACATCGCTCTTTTGAGCCTGCACACATGCGACTCGCTCCTCAAGATCTCGAAACATTTGGGCTGCTCTATGTACACCTCCTCCTCAATCACTCCGTTGAGGAACGTAGTCTTCACATCCATTTGATGAATGTGCCACCCCATCTACGCTGAGAGAGCAATAATCGTCCATATGGAAGAATACCTTGCGACAGGTGCAAAGGTTTCCTCATAATCGATCCCCTCAATCTGTTAGAAGCCTTAGGCAAAAAATATTGCCTTGTACTTCCCCACACTCCCATCAGTAGCTTGCTTCACTTTGTAGATCCATATCGAACCTACCACTGATTTCCCTTCCAGCCTTGGGACAATCTCCCATGCACTGTTTCTGACAATCGAATCATACTCGTCCACCATGGCATCTACCCATGCGAGATCCTCCACAGCTTCCTCGAAAGAGGATGGCTCTGTCATGACACACTTGCTCATAAGAGCCATGTATCCATTGTACCAGTTAGGTGACTGTCTCTATCTGCGCTGTGATGTAGGTACTCCTACAACCTTCTCTGCATCCTGAATCAGTCGCTCAGCTTTTGTAGTGTGCTTCCGCCCTCTGATGGTCGGCGCTGCATGAGTGGTCTCTTCCACTCCATGAACCTCCTCTTGTGGCTGATCCACATCCTGAGGCTCATCCTTAGGAACTAATAGCTCCTCATCTACATGCAAGTGTGGCTCCCTCTCAAGAAAACACTCCATGGCTTTCTCCTCATGAAATTTGATATCCCGTCGCACAACAGTCTTTCGACTGTCTGGAAAATACACACAATAGTTGTGGGGCGTATCAGTGTACCCCACAAATAGCTCGACCTCTACAGTCAGCTCCATCTTCTTCCTGGCATCCTTCTTCACATCAATGTAAACAGGTGAACCAAAAATCCTCAAATGGGAAATATTAGGCTTCTTACCAGAAAACGCCTCCTCGGGTGTACTCATGCCAGCTATCCTGTGAGGACAATGGTTTTGAACATAAACCGAAGTATTGCATGCCTCAGCCCACAAGTGTATGGGAAGGCCCTGATCATGCAACATCACCCATGTAGCACCCACGATCGTTCTATTCCTTCGCTCAGCGACCCCATTCTGCTGTGGGTTATGAGGCTCTATGAACTCTCTTCGAATTCCTTCTGCGCTGCAAAAGTCCTTGAATTCACCAGAGATTAATTCACCACCATTGTCGCTCCTAAGCTCCTTCACCTGATTCACTGATTCTTTCTCAACCAATGCCTTGAACTCACAGAACTTTGAGTATGTCTCGCTCTTCTTCTGCATGAAGAAGATCCAGGACTTCTGAGAAAAATCATCAACAAATATCACATAGTACATGTGCTTTGTTGTCGAAGCTACTGAGAAAGGTCCACACACGTTTGTGTGAATTCTCTCAAGGATTGTCGTGGTGTGACTATCCTTCTTGTGTAAGGTGGCTTTCACAAATTTTCCAAAAGTACATCCTTTGCCCTGATCTGACAGTGCAAGTGTACCCTTGGGAAGCCTGGTAGAAATCTGCTACAAAATTTTCAAATCACCATGGTGAAGATGGCCTAATCTCTTGTGCCATAGCTCACCCACATCTTGGCTCACCACTCCTTTTTCCTTTCTTGCCATTGTTGTGCATCCATCTACCTGCAATTGATAAAGGTTCTTAACTCGAACCCCTATCCTCCGTGTTTCACCAGTTGCCTTACTGCGCAAGAAAGCCTTTCCCTCGCTAAAGACAACATCATATCCCTTGTCTTCTAACATCACCACAGAGATAAGATTATTCTTCAATCCTGGAACATGCATCACTTCCTTAAATATGAAGGGTTTACCAGACTCCCTCTCAAAGGAAATGGTACCGATACCGGTCGCACTGTATCTACCATCATCGCCCATCTCGATGTGCACTCCAAGATCTTTCTCATCTAGATTAGTAAACAAATATTTGTCTCCTGTCATGTGAAAAGACGCACCACTATCAAGAAACCACACTGAACCCATCATACTTGAGACCAAGCATGCGATCAGCGAAAAATCTAGCTCAAACTGCGAGGCTAAGGCCTCTCCAACTGTAGATCCAGCAGCCTGCTTATTTTTCTTCTTCTGTGGACAATTAGTGGCATAATGTCCATGTTGGTGATAGTGAAAGCACTTCACCTCGGACATGTCCTGCTTCTTGCCTTTTGCACCAGATTTAGAAGCATTCTTCTTGCTCTTCCCCTTCCTTGCTTTGGTAGCCAAAGTGCAATTTTCTTCATCTGAGTTCTTTGACGAAGATCCATCCCTGGTACTTCGCCTTATCTCCTCTTGCACAAGATCCAACCAAATTCGCTCCCATCCTAGCAATTTCTCCCGACCATTCACAGAGTCCTAATAGGATTGCCAACTCTTCAGAAACCTAAGGAGAGCCAAGCTCACCAATTCCTTGTCATCTACAGTCACCCCCACACTTCCCAGCTCATCCCTACATTGGATGAACTTCGTAAGGTACTTGGGCATACTATCGACTTTCTCCATTTTTATTTTCCTGAGTTTATCCTTGAGCGCCAACTTCCTCTGGTCACTCTTGCTTTGGAATAATTCTTTCAACACTTTCCACATCAAGAATGGAGAAGCCTTGCCATGAAGGCTGGACACTATGTGATCCTATATTTTTCTATTCTCCTGAAAGGCAGTGTCTCGGACTGTCCAAACTCTTTCTTCAATATCATAAGATTTTTATTGAAATGCATTATCTTTTCCCAAAATTCCTCTTCTGTAAATTCTAGTACCCTGCTCAATGTCTTTGTATCTGTCTGCACCGAATGTCCCATGACCACAGCTTCAACATGAACCTTTGAATAAACATCCAAAAATGGCTCATCCTGCATACTATATTTTTCATGATGCTCTTGTAGAAATTTGATAACTGATATGTTATACACCGAGATTCTCCTGATCACAGACTATTTTAACTTCATGCACAATACAGAATCTCTTCTACCATTGATCATTAATTGTGGAAATAAAAACAATCGCATGCGCACATTAAAACCATAAAAAATCACACATATGAACATAGTATTTTATGCGAAATCTTAAAGCTGAAAACCCCCAACTATATGTATATTATATGTCATAGAGATCATGTAGCAATCATTATACAAAGCTTCTCACAAATCTCTCAGTACAATCTCTAATTGCTACACACTAATCAGGTCTGATCTAGGAAAACACATGCTCCAATCTCTGATACCTGCTAGCCTACCTCTACTATGAAATCACTGCTAAAGAATGGCTCTGAATGAACTCGAATTGGTCCAGCCTTGCTCACTCAATCCTCATTTGAATTTCCAACTACTGTGTGTTGCAAATCATGCAACACTATAGTCACAACTGATAGTCACACTGCTCTTTCACCTACCTCTTCACTGGTCTCCACTGAAACTGTCCATGCACTATAGTTAACTGATGTATTCTTTAGTTTATTAATGATTTAATAATTAGTGAATTAATTAATAATTAATTCACACCACTCTCACTAGTGTATCAATCAGTTAGACTATATACAACTAGCTCAACTATGTTTAACTCGGTTCAACTGAACACAACTCCACCAACTACCTCAATAACTCCACTAAACTCTGTCACATGAGTTCTAACTGAAGTATCCATGCAATAGCTCCACTTAACCCTCAGGAATAGTGTAATTCATTCTATCATCTCCTGTGCCACATCTGTGCACTTAACTGAAGTGCTCCAAGATTATAAGGTAATGTTTATAGTCCAAATATTATTAAGAGCTAATAATACTCGACATATCTATTTTTAGACTGGCAATATAAAAATAGATTCCGCCCAATATGTCTAAAAATAGAAGTCCATCTATTTTTTCCAACTTGACCAACCATCCACAAATAGCATCCTGCAACTCATATAATATGATCGACATGTCTAAAAATAGACTTGCGCCAAAAATAGCCTGCGGGCCCACTTAGTGAAGGCGACTCTTTTCACTAAGCTCATCATCTTGTTAGATCTCAACACTCCCTCTCAACAAAATAGGGATTATCTGCCACCCCGATCCTGCCCCTGTGGTATTCGAATTTTCTCCTGGTGAGCGCCTTCGTCAAGATATCAACATCCTGATCCTCCGTGGGAATGTATGAAAGTAATATTATCTTCCGTTGCACAAAATCTCTGATATGATGATACCGAATGTCAATGTGTTTATATCTATGATGAAATACTGGATTAACCAAGAGTTTGATGCAACTCTGATTATCACAATATATCACAACAGGATCTAAGTGTGAACCTAACAATCCGACCAGGATCTTCCTCATCCATGTAGCCTCGCATGCAGCCAAACTAGCTGCCATATACTCGGCCTCTGCTGAACTGAGTGCCATGGTTCTCTACTTCCTGTTGTACCAAGAAACTATTGTCGACCCGATACTAAAAATCCCTCCAGATGTGCTCTTTCTATCCATTGGGCTCCCTGCCCAATCTGCATCCATGAAGCCACACAACCTCACCTCATCTGATTGTTTGTACCATAATCCATATCCCAATGTGCCTCTGAGATATCTCAATACATGCTTGCCTGCCTTCCAAAATAGATTGGTAGGCTTAACCATAGCTTGTGAAAGCTGGTTAACAGCATAGACTATGTCTGGTCGTGTATTAACCAGATACATAAGCGACCCCACCAACTGTCTATAAACAGTGGCATCCACTACCTCTACCGATGTAGCATCCTCTTTCTTCCATCCACCAGGAAGAGGAGTGTCGATAGGCTTGCAGCCATGCATGTTGAACTTCTCAAGTATCTCCCGGGCATACTTGCCTTGAGACACAAACAATCCATCACTGCGCTGCCAAATTTCCAATCCTAGGAAATAATGAAGGAGGCCCAAGTCCTTCATCTCAAACTCCTTTACAAGATCAGCCTTGCATGAGTGTATCAACAGTTCATCACCCGTCAAAATCAAATCATCTACATAAAGTACAATGATCATCAACTTACCCTCCACCACAATCTGGTATAGGTTCGGATCCGCCTCACTCTTGGAAAATCTAAGTCCGATGAAATAGTTGTCTATTCATGTGTACTAAGCACGAGGTGCTTGTTTCAACCCATACAACGCTCTTTTGAGCCTGCACACATGCGAATCGCTGCTCAAGATCTCAAAACCTTCAGGTTGCTCTATGTACACCTCCTCCTCAATCACTCCATCGAGGAACGTAGTCTTCACATCCATCTGATGAATGTGCCACCCCATCTACACTGAGAGAGCAAGAATCGTCCGTATGGAAGAATACCTTGTGATAGGTGCAAAGGTTTCCTCATAATCGATCCCCTCAATCTGTGAGAAGCCTCGGGCAACAAATCTTGCCTTGTACTTCCCCACACTCCCATCAGCTACTTGCTTCACTTTGTAGATCCATCTCGAACCTACCACTGATTTCCCTTCCGGCCTTGGGACAACCTCCCATACATTGTTTCTGACAATCGAATCAAACTCTTCCACCATGCTCCTCCCCTTCCTTGCTTTGGCAGCCAAATCGCAATTTTCTTCATCTGAGTTCTTTGATGAAGATCTGTCCCTGGTACTTCGCATTATCTTATCTTGCACAAGATCCGACCAAAGTCACTCCCATCCTGGCAATTTCTCCCGACCATTGACAGAGTCCTAATAGGAGTGCCAACTCTTCAGAAACCCAAGGAGAGCCAAGTTCACCAAGTCCTTTTCATCTACAGTCACCCCCACACTTCCCAGCTCATCCCTGCATTGGATGAACTTCATAAGGTACTTGGGCATATTGTTGCCTTTCTCCATTTTTATGTTCTTGAGTTTATCCTTGAGTGCCAACTTCCTCTCGTCGCTCTTGCTTTGGAATAAGTCTGTCAACGCTTTCCACATCAAGAATGGAGAAGCCTTACCATGAAGGTTGGACACTATGTGATCCTCAATTTTTCTATTCTCCTGAAAGGCAGTGTCTCGGACTGTCCAAACTCTTTTCTTCAATATCATAATATTTTTATTGAAATGCATTATCTTTTCCCAAAATTCCTCTTCTGGAAATTCTAGTACCCTGCTCAATGTTTTTGTATATGTCTGCACCGAATGCCCCATGACCACAGCTTCAACATGAACCTTTGACTAAACATCCAAAAATGGCTCATCCTGCATACTATATTTTTCATGCTTCTCTTGTAGAAATTTGATAACTGATATGTTATACACCGAGATTCTCCTAATCACACACTATTTTAACTTCACGCGTAATACAGAATCTCTTCTACCATTGATCGTTAATTGCGGAAATAAAAACAATCGCATGCGCACATTAAAACCATAAACAATCACACATATGAACATAGTATTTTATGGGAAAGCTTAAAGCTGAAAACCCCCAACTATCTGTATATTATATGTCATAGAGATCATGTAGCAATCATTATACAAGGCTCCTCACAAAGCTCTCAGTACAATCTCCAATTGCTACACACTAATTAAGCCTGATCTAGCAAATCACATGCTCCAATCTCTGCCACCTGATAGCCTGCCTCCACTGCACAATCACTGCTGAAGAATGGCTCTGAATGAAATCGAATTGGTCCAGCCTTGCTCACGCAATCCTCATTGGCATCTCCAATCACTGTGTGTGCAAACTCATGCACCAGTATAGTCACAACCGATAGTCACACTGCTCTTTCACCTACCTCTTCACTGGTCTCCACTGAAACTGTCCATGCACTGAAGTTAACTGATGTATTCTTTAGTTGATTTATGAGTTTATAATTAGTGAACTAATTAATAATTAATTCACACCACTCTCACTAGTGTATCAATCAGTTAGACTAGATACAACTAGCTCAACTATGTTTAGATTAGTTAAACTGAACACAACTCCATTAACTTCCTCAATCAACTCCACCAAACTCTCTCACATGAGTTCTAACTAAAGTATCCATGCAATAGCTCCACTTAACCCTCGGGAATAGCGTAATTCCTTCTGTCAGCTCCTGTGCCACATCTGTGCACTTAACTGAAGTGCTCCAAGAGAATAAGATAATGTTTATAGTCCAAATATTATTAAGAGCTAATAATATTCGACATATCTATTTTTAGACTAGCAATCTAAAAATAGATTCTGCCCAATATATCTAAAAAGAGAAGTCCTTCTATTTTTTCTGACTTGACCAACCATCCACAAATAGCATCCTACAACTCATAGAATATGATCGACATGTCTAAAAATAGACTTGCGCCAAAAATATCCTGCGGGCCCACTTAGTGAAGGCGACTTCTTCCCACTAAGCTCATCATCTTGTTGCAATCTCAACACTCCCTCTCAACAATATAAGGACTATCTACCACCCCTATCCTACCCCTATGGTATTCAAATTTTCTACTGGTGAGCGCCTTCGTCAAGATATTAGCATCCCGATCCTCCGTGGGAATGTATGAAAGTAACATGATCTTCCACTGCACACAATTTCTGATATGATGATACCAGATGTCAATGTGTTTAGATCTATCATGAAATAATGGATTAACTGAGAATTTTATGCAACTCTGATTATCACAATATATCACAGTAGGATCTAAGTGTGAACTGAACAACCCGACCAGGATCTTCCTCATCCACATAGCCTCGCATGCAGCCAAACTCGCTGCCATATACTCAACCTCTGCTAAACTGAGTGCCATGGATCTCTGCTTCCTATTTTACCAAGAAACTGTTGTCGACCCGATACTGAAAATCCCTCCAGATTTTCTCTTTCTATCCATTGGGCTCCCTACCCAATCTGCATCCATGAAGCCACAGAGCTTCACCTCATCCAACTGTTTGTACCATAATCCATATCCCGATGTGCCTCTGAGATATCTCAATACATGCTTTCCTACCTTCCAAAAGAGCTTGGTAGGCTTAACCATAGCTTGTGAAAGTTGGTTAACAGCATAGCATATGTCGGGTCGTGTATTGACCAGATACATAAGCGACCCCACCAACTGTCGATAAACAGTGGGATCCACTACCTCTGCCAATGTAGCATCCTCTTTCCTCCATCCGCTAGGAAGAAGAGTGTCTATAGGCTTGCAGCCATGCATGTTGAACTTCTCGAGTATCTCCCGGGCATACTTGCCTTGAGACACAAACAATCCATCAATGTGCTTCCAAATTTCCAATCCCAGGAAATAATGAAGGAGGCCCAAGTCCTTCATCTCAAACTCCTTTACAAGATCAGCCTTGCATGAGTGTATCAACAGTTCATCACCCGTCAAAATCAAATCATCTACATAAAGTACAATGATCAGCAACTTACCATCCACCACAATCTGGTATAGGTTCGGATCCACCTCACTCTTGGAAAATCCAAGTCCGATGAAATAATTTTCTATCCGTGTGTACCAAGCACGAGGTGCTTGTTTCAACCTGTACAACGCTCTTTTGAGCCTTCACACATGCGAATCGCTGTTCAAGATCTTGAAACCTTCGGGCTTCTCTATGTACACCTCCTCCTCAATCACTCCATTGAGGAACATAGTCTTGATATGCCGTCGCACAACAGTCTTTCGACTGTCTGGAAAATACACACGATAGTTGTGGGGCGTATCATTGTACCCCACAAATATCCTAACCTCTGCAGTCAGCTCCAGCTTCTTCCTGGCATCCTTCGTCACATGAATGTAAACAGGTGAACCAAAAATCCTCAAATGGGAAATATCAGGCTTCTTACCAAAAAACGCCTCCTCGGGTGTACTCATGCCAAGTATCCTGTGAGGACAATGGTTTTGCACATAAATCGAAGTATTGCATGCCTCATCCCACAAGTGTTGGGGAAGGCCCTGATCATGCAACATCGCCCATGTAGCACCCACGATCATTCTGTTCTTTTGCTCAGTGACCCCATTCTGTTGTGGGTTATGAGGCTCTATGAGCTCTCTTCGAATTCCTTCTGCGCTGCAAAAGTCCTTAAATTCGCCAGATATGAATTCACCACCATTGTCGCTCCTAAGATCCTTCACCTACTTCCCTGATTCTTTCTCAACCAGTGCCTTGAACTCATAGAACTTTTAGTATGTCTCGCTCTTCTTCTGCATGAAGAAGATCCAGCACTTCTGAGAAAAATCATCAAAAAATATCACATAGTACCTGTGCTTTGTTGTTGAAGCTACTGATAAAGGTCCACACACGTCTGTGTGAATTATCTCAAGGATCGTCATGGCGCGACTATCCTTCTCATGAAAGGTGGCTTTCACAAATTTTCCCAAAGTACATCCCTTGCACTGATCTGACTATGCAAGTGTACCCTTGGGAAGCCCGGTAGAAATCTGCTGCAAAATTTTCAAAGCACCATGGTGAAGATGGCCCAATCTCCTGTGCCATAGCTCGCCCTCATCCCAGCTCACCACTCCTTCTGCCTTGCTTGCCCTTGCTATGCAGACATCTACCTACAATTGATAAAGGTTCTTAACTCAAACCCCTATCCTCCGGGTTTCACCAGTTGCCTTACTGCGCAAGAAAGCCTTTCCCTCGCTAAAGACAACATCATATCCCTTGTCTTCTAACATGGCCACCGAGATAATATTCTTCTTCAATCCTGGAACATGCATCACTTCCTTCAATATGAAGGGTTTACCAGACTCCCTCTCAAATGAAATGGTACCAATATCGTTTGCACTATATCGACCATCGTTGCCCATCTCGATGTGCACTCCAAGATCTTTCTCATCCAGATCAGTAAACAAATATTTGTCTCCGGTCATATGAAAAGACGCGCCACTGTCAAGAAACCAAGACCGAACCCCCTTCATACTCGAGACCAAGCGTGCTACCTGAAAAATATAGCTCAAAATGCGAGGCTAAGGCCTCTCCAGCTGCAGATCCAGCAGCCTGCTTATTTTTCTTCTTCTGTGGACAACTAGTGGTGTAATGTCCATGTTGGTGACAGTGAAAGCACTTCACCTTGTACATGTCCTGCTTCTTGCCTTTAGCACTGGATTGAGAAGCATTCTTCTTTCTCTTCCCCTTCCTTGCTTTGGTAGCCAAAGTGCAATTTTCTTCATCTACATTCTTCGATGAAGATCCGTCCCTGTTACTCCTCCTTATCTCCTCCTGCACAAGATCCGACCAAAGCCGCTCCCATCCTGGCAGTTTCTCCCGACCATTGACAGAGTCCTGATAGGAATGCCAAATCTTCGGAAGCCCAAGGAGAGCCAAGCTCACCAAGTCCTTGTCATCTATATTAACTCCCACACTTCCCATCTCATCCTTGCACTGGAAGAACTTCGTGAGGTACTTGGGTATACTACACCTTTCTCCATTTTTATGTTACCGAGTTTATCCTTGATGTATCTGAGTGCCAACTTCCTCCGGTCGCTCTTGCATTGGAATAAGTCTCAGTCAACCTTTCCACATCAAGAATGGAGAAGCCTTACTATGAAGGCTAGACACTACGTGATCCTTTTGGCACCTCGTATTGTGCACTGTCCTCGACACTTTTTGTCTTCTTTTTCCATGTGTCAGAAAGGCAAAGATTTGCCAGAAGCGAAGTTTTGGAATTTCTCGATCTATGAACTCCTTCAACCCATTCACTTCCAAAGACCGCTCCATCCGCACTCCATCCAATATAATTGAGCTTCCCTTAAGGGCATACTTCCAATCACAATCCGTTGAAAGACATCTCAACTTCAACACCTAGAAAAAACTCTTGATGAAATCGAATTCCACCAAAGACAAACTGAACCGCTTCAATGTTTTGCAATTGCTCCAATGATCAATATCGCTTTGAAACCATGTAGAAATTTGGATAACTGATATGTTATACACCAAGATTCTCCTGATCACACACTATTTTAACTTCATGCACAATACAAAATCTCTTCTACCATTGATCATTAATTGTGGAAATAAAAACAATCGCATGCGCACATTAAAACCATAAACAATCACACATATGAACACAGTATTTTATGGGAAAGCTTAAATATGAAAACCCCCAACTATCTTTATATTATATGTCATAGAGATCTTGTAGCAATCATTATACAAAGCTCCTCACAAAGCTCTCAGTACAATCTCCAATTGCTACACACTAATCAGGTCCGATCTAGAAAAACATATGCTCCAATCTCTGATATCTTCTAGCCTGCCTCTACTACACAATCACTGCTAAAGAATGGCTTTGAATCAACTTGAATTGGTCCACCCTTTCTCACGCAATCCTCATTGGCATCTCCAACCACTGTGTGTTGCAAATCATGCAACACTATAGTCACACTGCTCTTTCACCTACCTCTTCACTGGTCTCCACTGAAACTGTCCATGCATTGTAGTTAACTGATGTTCTTTAATTTATTAATGAGTTAATAATTAGCGAATTAGTTAATAATTAATTCACACCACTCTCACTAGTGTATCAATCAATTAGACTAGATACAACTAGCTTAACTATGATTAACTCAGTTAAACTGAACACAACTCCACCAACTACCTCAATAACTCCTCCAAACTCTGTCACATGAGTTCTAACTGAAGTCTCCATGCAATAGCTCCACTTAACCCTCAGGAATAGCGTAATTCCTTCTGTCAGCTCTTGTGCCACATCTATGCACTTAACTGAAGTGCTCCAAGAGAATAAGATAATGTTTATAGTCCAAATATTATTAAGAGATAATAATATTCAACATATCTATTTTTAGACTGGCAATCTAAAAATAGATTCCACCCAATATGTCTAAAAATAGAAGTCCATATATTTTTTCTGACTTGACCAACCATCCACAAATAGCATCCTGCAACTCATAGAATATTATCGACATGTCTAAAAATAGACATAGTCTAAAAATAGACTTGCGCCAAAAATAGCCTGCGGGCCCACTTAGTGAAGGCGACTTCTTTCCACTAAGCTCATCATCTTGTTGCAATCTCAACAGCTCTGCATGATCATTCTCATCATATCAGTCTAATACTATTGGATCCTCAATTGATTCTACTTGAGTGTTTTCTTCCCATCCTTCTCCACATGTGGGGATAAGTTTTCCACCCTCTCTGGTTGTCAAGCATGGATGTACTAGTGGGATGTTATCTACAACTGATTTCTATACTCTTTATGGATGTTCTTCAGGATATATATAGACTCAACTACCATCTAATCAAGAGTAACTATCTCCTTCGTTTCTCCATGTACCGTTTGTCAAGCTGATTGATTATCGTCACTTTGTCCTGCAAGTTTCTATGAAAAGGATGGTGTTTTTTCTCACCATATATACCTGAATGCTTTGATCCTTCATAGGTTCTGTTCTGAAAAATGATGAACCCAACTATGGACGAATCCCCAGGATCTGAAGAAGTCTCTAATTGTTCTTCCCTTGTTGTCTCCTTATCACCTATACATGAATGGCCAAGTGCCCAAACTCTCTTGCATACAAAGTACAAGTCTTTCCTCCTTATTTCATTCTTGTTGTCTCCAAAAATATTTTTCAGTTCCATTGTGGTTAACTTCTTTCTAAGTAGTTTGATATTCTATTTGACCAACCCCCCAGCTATTTCATAAGTGTTAGGGTCCTGTGATTTGGCAAAATGGTATACCAAATGACAAGGTAACATGGAACCAGTCTTTAGAGTCCAAGGAAATATCCTTCCTGGACTCAAAGAGGGATCTCTCTATTAGATGCAAAGTATATGTTCTTGTTTGCTTTAGATGGTTGATTTTAGGCTAGTTTTTAAGTGTAGGGTTTGTTGATTGTTTTGGTTGGGTAAGATGGTCAAGTGGAATAGGTGGAGTGAGAGGTCTTGAAATCATTGGGCTATGGAGTCAATGATAGTCATGAGTGTCTCAATGATGAATCAGAGTGTGTTGCAAGGCCAATCTAGAAAATTTAATGGGTCCTTAAGGTAATGTGTGAGGTGGTGTGGACATCAAGTTTGGGAAAAAAAAGGTAGGGAAAAGGGCAGTGAAGTATCCTTTGTCATTTATCTATGAATAAGAAGGTCTTAAATATGATAAGCCAAAGGTACTAAGCATCAGATAGGGAAAACCATTGACTCAATTATATTACTTTAAACAAATAAATAACCAAGATAAACATTCCAGTGAAACATAGAAAACATAAGAGCTTCTAACTTTAGTAAATTCACCTTCAGAATTTGGGAAAACATATAAGATAGCACAATAACGTTAATCAAGCAAAGAGGGAACTCCTAAACATTTTTTATTAAGCTATAAATAACTCTAAGGCAAGCTGATAGGTATGGACAAAGGGAAAGATCAGAACAAGACCTCTTTGACTTAATCTAACAGGAAATACTTCAAATAAAGGTTCCAAGACAGAGTTTAGATAGTCTCAAATAAGCAGGGCTTGCCTTGAATCATAATTTTTTAACCAGCATATTAATCCATAAATGAAAAAAACAAGCATAAATAGGCTTGAGGAGCAGTTAAGAATTCCTCAAACACACCCAGCAAAAAAATCATCATGGCCATAGCAAACAGGAGGACTAAGGTGCTTCAAAAAGCATTTCCCAACCTATACATTTATGTTCTATAGCAGTTAAGAAGAGTGAAACATAATGATAACAAGAAAACATAAAAAAATTAAGAATACATCGCCATTAACCAAGCTTAGGAATCCTGCAAACAAGCTTCTTCATCATCAATCCAAGCAAGCCATTCATCAACTTCACAAAACCAATTTCTTCTCCAAGCTCATAAAAACCATGTATTGCTCTCCAAGTTCATCAAATTCCAACCCTTACAATGAAGCCCTCATGCTCTATTTATCTTAGAAAGAGAGGGAAAAAACCCTAAATAAGGTAGGAAAATTTCAAATTCACCCATAAATGTCATTTATGGCCAAGAGACCATGCAAGGCCCAAGGCACATAATATCCTAAGAAATAAATTCCAAAATAACTTCTTGCACCTAATTCTAGAGTGTTTTTCCTTAAAAAACTCAAAAATATCATTTTGCAATAAATGAGTGTGTTTTGTTGAATTTTGGTCCAAAACACACTACACAGCCCATTTGCGCAGTGCCACTTTCAGCAAAAATAGGGTCTTTTGTCACTAAGTTTTCGACCCCTTCCCGATGTCATATTTGGCTCCATGATGGCTCGTTGGAAAACCTGATGAGACTACTTTCCAAAAATTCTTTTAGTTTTTAGATCCAGCTCCTGTAGCCTACTAAAAAATTCAAAAATACCCAGATTTTTATTTACGCAACACAAGGCCCAAAACAGTGGCAGAAAGGTGAAAAACATGAGTTTTTTTGAAATTTTGAGAGGTTACAACTGCTCCAAATCATATGAAATTTGGTTAGCATGATATGTAGGTTGAGAGAAATCAAAAAATTTCAAGTTTTTCTCTTTTGGATGCTCCATGTGTTTGCATAGCGCCAGTGGCGCTGCGCTTTTGAGGCTCAAAAATCTCATAAAACAAAATTTTCTCCAAATCCTCTCAAATTTGGTGGAGACCTTCCTTAAGGGGTCTTGGAAAACTGATGAGAAGCTTCAGCCAAAAATCCAAGGTTTTCGTGCTCTTTTGCCTCCTTTAGGGTTTGGAATTCAAGTAGGGTTTCCTTCATTTTGCACAACAAGCTTGTGGTTCTTGGCATAATAATTTGTCATATTCTTCTGGAGGGCCAGACCCCTTTTAATATTATTTAATGTTTTGTGCTCATTCTTATAATACTAAATGATGTATTGGGACATACCAAAATCCCTCTCCCATTCCTTGATTTGAGCATCTTTGCTTTGGAGTAACAGTCTAGTGGCCATCTCCTTATCTTCATTGTCACTCTCTAGGTCAATAAATTGAGGCTCTTGAGTAGTTTTCTTGCCTCTCTTACTTCTCCTAACTTTTTCCATCTTTTCTTTGCCCTTGTAAAGCCTTGGAGTTGATGCAAATGATAAGGTCCCTTGCCTTTTGGAGGCAAAAAACACTTACCTTGGCCCTCTATGGTATGTGCATGTGAGAGGTGTGATGGTGGTTTCGGAAATGTTTTCATCATGGTTGTGACCCTTGGTGTTGTCACTAGCTCCTTCACCTTCACTATGATTCCCATCAATCATCTCATTTTCTGTTTGATCACTGCCTTTTTGACCTTCAACATCATCATCATCATTAACCTCCTTGCTACCTTCTGTCCTATATCTTTGGTCTTCATTGGGATTATCAGCCTCTACACTTGCTTCATCTTGGCCTTTTTCATCACTAGGGTCCCTTTCTTCATCATCTCCTGCATTGTTGTCATTCTCATTTTCACTAAGAGGCTGATTAGCGTCATGAATGTCATGATTGTTTTCTTGGTTGTCTTGTCTCTCACTTGCTGCACTATCAGAGTTACCTTTTTTGTCATTGTCTTCATCATGACTTTGCTCACTATTTTCATGCTCAAACACATTTTCCTCTTGACTGTCATGCTCACTGTCTTTTCCTTTATCATTACTCCCTTCTAGCTTTTCCTCATCATTCTCTTTATTTGCCTCACTGATTTCCTCTTCTTGACTGTCAGCATTCTATTCATCATGGCCATGCTCACTGCCTTGTTTTTCATCATTATTCCCTCCATCAGTTTCGATGTCACCTACCTCTTGCTCACTAGCTACTGGCTTGTCCTCATGTTCATCATTTGTGTCCATGGACTCTGCCCCACTGATTTCTTCATCTCCACTATCATCCTCTTGTTCTTTATTGCCACTATCAGCCTCTTGTTCTTCTTCATTAATTTCTTATTCTGCCTTACTAATGTCATCACCTTCAACCTGATCTTCATGTGATTATTCATTTCCACTTCCTGCTTCACCTAATGCACCAACAGAAGGAGAGTTAGGTAGGTTTGCCTGTAGTGAGAGTACTTGTGCAGATGAGGAAGGAATATTTGGTTGATGAGGAGGTTGTGGGTTTGTAAAGGGTTCATGGTTTATGAAAACATCCAAAGGTATACACTGATGCTCCAACTTATGTAAGACCACCATCTTGATCAGGGAATGGTGGAATAAGCTATGCATTTGTTTTGTGGGATTCCTCCTCCGAAAAACAATAGACATTTTCTCAATTATCCTATAAATATAGTAAGGTAATTTTATCACCTTAACCCCTGTGAAATGCATGAGGAGTCTGACATGATAAGTATAGAGCCAGGAGTACCTCCCCTCACAAGTGAAGTAATTCATGATAACCAAAATTAAGGAGGCATATTTGTGCTTCAAGTGTGAGAACGGGAAAACTGTTTTGCTGCCTACTCTATATCTTGGTTTAATGAATGGCTCAAAGAAACATTTGTCTAATTTTCCCTTCTTAAACCATTTCTCACACACTGAAGGGATACTTGTGGCTTCAGAGATGGCACCTGCTGAAATCTCAAAATTCACTCCTGCAAGATTTGAGTGCTTGTTATGCAGGTTAAGAATGAGGAGCCTTGTGAGCTCAGGGTGGCTCTTCACCTGTTTGACCTTCTCACAAAACTGAAAACATCTTCTATTCTGGAAGCATGACGGGATCCTAGGAGAGGAGGTGATGGCTACAGTGCTCCGAGGCTCCAATCTATTGAATTTTCCTCCCTTATGTTTTGGCCTCAAAGGCCTTTGACCTTCATTACCATCATTTTTGTTCTCAGCTCCTGACATGATGATGGGAGACACTAGTTTTCAAATTGGGGCTTGATGAAACAAGGTGAAAATGATGATAGAGTCAAATATGGAGAATGAGTGGTGTGGAGGCTAGGGTTCTTAGATTTTAATTACTTTGGAACTTAAGGAGGCCTTCTCTCAAATGTGTTTGCAGACATTTAAACTCATCGACCCACTCAAGATATCAGAATAGTCTCAAGGAGGCTTAAAAATATAGTTTCCTTTGTAGGCAGGACCTAGGGTTTACCTACCTAGGGTTTTAGCTTAAAAAACCACTAAAGACAAAAATTTAAATTGGAAATTTGCTTAGGGAAAAATAAAAAGGTCCACTTACCAATTTTTGGCTCTTCCACAGACACTAGAGGCAGCTCAGAAGATGAAAATTTGAGTTAGGGCAAGAGTTTTTTGCCTTGGAAGGCTCTTTGCGTTTGTGCAACGCCCTGCTCGAGATGTCGAATCAGGTTGTTTGCGCAATGCCGAAAAGTTCTGCACAGTGGTCAGCGCAGTGCCCAGGTGTGCACCTTCCCTTGGTATCTTGGGTGAGTCGGGTGAAATTCCGGGCCCGTGTAAAGGTGTCGGGCAGTTGATTTAGCGCAACGCCCGAACAGTTATGTAGTGTGTCAGGAGGTCGTGCCATTTCTGTCGACCTTGGACAAGTCAGGCCTGCGTTTTCGTAGCGCCCGAGGTTTTCATAGTGCCCGGTGATATTTGTGCAGCGCATTGCAATGTTGAACAGGTGGGGGGCCTGTTAGTGCAGCGCCAACCTGCGTTTTCATAGCGCTGGTGATTTGCGCAGTGCCCGAACACTTCGCCCAGAAAAAAGCCCGAAAACCCTATCTCTCTTCCTGAATTTTTTTTCTCCTTTGCAATTTCTAAACAAGTTTAAAATTAATTTTGAAATACCTTTTGTACCCTTTGAAATACATAAATTAAAGTTCCAAACCCAATTTTACTATGTTTTAATCATTTTTGTCACTTGACTGATACTCTTTATGTCTTTTGCAGGGGTTTTGAAGGCCTTCTCAAGAAAAATTGTCTTCTTCTTTTGTGTTGATGGTTGGCTGATGCTGATGCCCTTTTTATCCCTTTTATTTTTTGGAAGCTTGGGCACTGTTCAAGCTGTCTTTGGCATGCACTTTGAAAAACTGAAAACAATGTCTTGGTCCCATTTGTCCTTCTTGAGTGTAATGGACTTAAAACAGATGTTTCTCACCTTCTCTGATATTTTTTACAGTAATGTATCTTTGGTGGGAAAATTTAGCAATTTAAACCATTTTATGTCCCCCCTTGGCCACATTTTTTGTTGTGCGGGTGTCTTCAAAATATTTTCCTATGGTGTTCTTAGTCTCTTTTGGAGTTTGACATCTCATTATTTCAACAGTGAACCTGTGCTTGGCATGATTTCCTCCTTTTGATACTCAACCTCATGCTTGCCTTTATCTTGACTATTTTGAAGGCCTTTGAAAAACCCTAAGGGACACCTTGGATAACTTTTGGATGCCATCTGATGTTATGAAGGAAGACTTATAATCTTTCTTGGACTTGTTCTTTCCATCTTTCCAAAATCTTTGGTTTTAGGGTTGTTAAAGAAAAGTAAACAGTGTTGTCTTCTAAGTTATCTATAACCTTTCAAAACTCATTTATTATTTCTGAAAATCTTCAACGTGTACTTGGTGGGGTTGAGGTGACTTATGCCCTTTTTGGTCCTGGTACTGGCTTCTTGCTTTGACAACACCTTTTTGCCAATTAGTCACAAAACCCTAATTCTTTTTAAACATAGGCATGTTGCCTTTCTCTTTGCTATGTATGTCTTCTAGTCATGATTTCATCCCATTACCTTACCTCTTCTTATGCTGATGGAAAAATTGATCATTTTTGCAGAAATGTGAACAAGGGCAGTTTGTCCTTGCATAATTTTTTCTTTGGCCAAGGAGGCCTTTCTTGAATGGCTTTTAATCAGTTTTGGACAAGTTACTTGACCCTCTTCTTCTTTGAATGCAGCCTGGAGGATGAATTTTAGCCTTGGGGAAAGTTCTTTCCTTGTTTGAGGAGCCTTTGCATTTGCGTAACACCAGGCATTCCTACCCATGTATTAGCGCAGCGCCGGGTAGTCCTGCTCGTGGATTAGCGCAGCGCCGAGCATTCCTGCCCATGGATTAGCATAGCGCCACTTATTTGCGCAGTGCCAAAAAAGGGTCAACTCGCAGAAAAAAATTTAGGACCTTCCCAAAGTTAGATTTGGGCCCGTGATAGCTTGTTGGGAATATTAACCTGTTATATTTCCAAATATACCATTTTTTCCCTGATTGGAGTTGATTTTCCCTGTCAAAAATTGAGTTTCCCAAGACTAGTAAAAAAATTTTGAGTGATGGTGCATAAATTCAGAGTGTTGGTGAAGCCAACTTTTGGAGGCCTTCCTTAACTCAAAATTGAGCTCATGATAGATCATTGGAAATATCTTCAAGTATAGTTTTCTTTTGACCCATCAAGCAAGTCATTTGGACACTCCAGCTATGAGAAAACCTGATTTTCCCAAGGTCACTCCAGTAGTGCAGAAATTCTCCCGTGACACCTATATTTTTGATATTTCTCCTAAACCATGATACCTATGTAAAAACTGAAGAATTTTTTATTCTTAGCCCTATGGTGGACAAAAACCTCTCTTAATGTTTTCAAATCCATCTTTGTTTGGTCAGAAACATATTTTTAAACAAAACTAGCCCTAGGTGTAGCAAATGACTTGGCCCTTGGAATGAATTCTTGGAAAAAGATGGAGGCATGATGCTTATGAGTTGGCATGGAATTATGCTTGCTGATATGATCTATCAAATGGATCCTTTTCTCTTATGCCTCCTTTCCACAGCAAACCCTAGCTTAGTTGTAAGAGGAAACTAGGGTTTGGTGTAGGGGATTTAGGACTTCCTTGTAGAGGTAGGGGAATGAAGGGGTTAAGGGTTGTCTAAATTCTTGGGGAAATTTTTGGGGATAGGGATAGATGTTAGAGAGTAGGAGAAAGTGGAATTTCAAGAATTTAGGGAGGGGAAAGGGTCCAAAAGGGAAAAACACAAGCCTTTTCCAAAAGGGCAAAGGGTCTCGAAAAGTGTCAAATTGTAGCAATAGGCTAGGTTTTGTAGAAAAAAGATGAGTTTGAGGGATAGGAGTGATGGGAAGTGTTTATGAAGGTATATTAAGGATAGGAGGAGGTGTAAGAGCATCAGGATACAAGCCTTGTTGATGTTTAACCATGGAGGTCATGAAACCAAGAAAAATTCCCTTAAAAACCCTAGCTGGACAATGGAGGAGTTAGGCAAAACAAAATAGACGGTTGAGGCCAAAGGTGGCAAAACATAGTGATAATGAGTGGCATGAGCCCATTATGGGTCCTTTGGGAGTAGTGAGCTGACCTTGACATGATGGGATGATGAAATAGTGAAAATTTATCCTAAGGATAATGAAGGTAGTGAGATTTCTAGAACTCGCAATGTTCATGAACTTTCTTTCTAGAAATCTAGGATAAGTATTTAGTCATCCATGAGAAGAAAAAATTACTGATGACTAACAGTGGCTCCACTTGGGGAGGGCAGCTCCTTTTCAGGAGGTGTCCATAACTTCATATCTCTTGGTTTTATGAAGACCAGTGCCTCATCTATTGGGAAAATTTTTACTTCTTTTTCATTTGTTGATGCTTCATTGAAGTTGTGATCTCAATAATCTGAAAAACATGGTTAGCTCAACTTCATCTCTACCTACCCAACCTACTTGCCTAACATTTTTTTTACTTGGGTGCACTTGGATTGGCAAAACCTTGACATCATTTTATTTTCAAAGCATAAAATACTATCTATTTCTACCCTTATTACTTCCAAGAGTTCAGATTGGGATAATGAACTCTCTTATTCTCTACCTAGTCTAATCATTTGTCAAGATTAAGTTGTTTGACAAACTTTATTCTCTATTCTGCTGACATGAAATTCAAAACATGATCAAACCAGGATTAGGCAATTTGATTTTCCATGGGCTGTGGCATTCGGACAAGCTACACACACACATTATTTTTTTATAATGAAAAACTAGAAAACATGAGGGCTATGATTTAGAATTTGTTAGGCATCCCTATCTTTTATCTTTGGTTTAGTTTTGAGCATGTGGAACCAATGTCTTTCACTCCTAATCTATCATGTTTGACAAGTCAAGTTTGAATGATTTGAAAAGCTCTCTTTCACTAACTTATCAGTAATAAATTGAAAACATGTTCAGGCATGATTAGGCTAGATGACTGAACAAGACTTTTTTGGAACAAGTAGTGGAATTTAGGCTTGCACACTTTCAGTACTACTCTTTTTTGGGTATGGGGCCATACCTCTTTTCAAATCTGCCCTCTTTTTTCATCTTTTCTCTATTTTTTTATTTTCAAAACTATCTATAACTAAAAGATGCTCAAAGGCTGAGCTAATTTGCATGCCTATCTATCCTAATCTAATTTATACATGATATACATTCAGCTGGTGAACTTTCTTTTCCAATAAAACCAATCAAGAAGATGATTGCATGAGGGATCTTGGTTCAACTCTTTGAGGGTGCTGACAAAATTAAAAGGCCACTCCCACCTTACTTGTGTTTGAACAGCAGTGCCTAAAATTTTTCTTACACTTTGCAACAAACTGCTCTTGACATGATTCACTCCCTCTTAAAAAAAATTTAACATATTAGCAAAGGGATCTTGAAACAATACCTAAATTTGAAGATTTGGTAAATAAGCTTGATCCAGGACTGCTTCTTCCTCCACTTGGTTGAGCTTGGGACTCCTTTGGGAAAGAAAATCTACCTCTTCCTCATGATCATGTGAAATGGTAGACTCATCATAGATTGCAATGTTATCCTTTAGCAAACCTGATGGGTTTTGATAGAGTGGGATGAGTTCTATATGAAAACCACCATCTTGATGAGTAGGAGCACTCCTTGGCAAAAAATATTCTTGAGAAAGAAGTGCAGCAACTTTCTTGTGATCATCTTTTCAAGCCTTCATTTGCTTCCAATTTTTCTAAGCTTTCCTCATCACTATCATAGTTGTTATGCATTGGTTGGTTACCTTTCTCAAGTTGATGAAACTAAGCTTCCTCCCAAAAACCAAGTGTTGAATGATCTGCAAAGTTAGCTTCTTTTTGGAGAAAATCATTATTATCAACAAATTGATCAAACCTTGGAGAATCATCAATATAATTAATGTTACCAACAACACATATTGGACTATCTGATTGTTTCTCTTTGAATTGATCTATAAATACATTTTATGTTATGTGATAACTAGTATTAGGAGGAAAATAAATAGAAAATTTATGTTCATATGAAATATTAGAGGTTGACTACATGTTTATCAGCTTATCTATCTCCTCTTTGCATTTTTCTCTTTCTTTGGATATAACTACAGCAGTCCTCTTTCTCTTGTGGAGGCTGATTTTGAGGCTGAATGTCTTCTTCAGCCTCACCTAGGAGATATGATGAATCATCATTTGTGCCTTTAAAGAGGTCCTGTGGGTTCTCTTTCATTCCCTGATTGATTTCATCCTCAACCAACTCTTCTTGATTTTCATGATAGTTAACTTGGGCATGAAATTCATGAATTTCCTCTGATAGATCCTCAAGGTGCCAATTTCTTCTTATCATCTGAAATGAATCAAATCATAAAGGTAGAGACCTTAAAGCTTTTGACTCCTTCTCTATTTCTTATTTTTTGATTTCAAAATGGCTTAAGGGAAAGAACTCTGGATATGCAAAAGGGTTTGCATCATCTATCTTGTCCCTGATTGATTCTTTAGAGCATTCCACCTAGTTTCCATTTGAAATTTTCTTGTAATTCTCTCTTAGTAGTGAAGCACAAGATATAGGAAGGTATCTAGTACTTGACAACTTTCAACATCTTCTTCTTTGTAATCTTGCTCAATATGCATATTTTGATTATTATTCTTGTCCTATAATGACAGAGTTTGTTCTTCCCAAGGAAAAGGTATAGGTTGTTTGAATAAGCAGCACCAACCTCAACCTTGTACTCTTCCTCTTTCCTGCCAATTATATGCATCATTTTCTTGATTGTATCGGTCAACATCTCTAGCTTTACCTATGAAGATATTAGTTTCTCTGTAGCTACTTTGTCCTTCTTTATTGCTTCTAACTTTGCCTCTCTTTCTAGTATGTTGAATTCCACAGTAATTACCATATTCTGAATTTCTTCCAAGTTTGAAGGGTCTTTTTCTCTTATCTGGAAATCCATCTCCGAGTCAAAAGCATTTGGGTAGTGCAAGAGAGCCCACCCTAGGGGTGGCTTTATCTTAGTATGTATTGCATGGTATACTTTATTGAACCTGGCTGAAAATTGTTGTTATGTCTCCTCAAGATGTCTTTTCAAATGGTTCCAGTCCTTTATGATGAGAAGAGCATTTCCCATGACTGCCCACCTATATAAGAAAACTTGAGTGAATTGATGAAAGTTTCTAATGCTTGCAGCTGGAAGGTCCTTAAACCAACTCTTAATTTTTCCTTGTAATGATAAGGAAAACATTCTAATATGCACATCATCTTCTTCTATTTCAAATAGGTCAAGTAAACCCTCAATATTTTGAGTGTGTTCTTCAGTGGTGACTTTTGAGTTTTCTCCATCAAATCTGGGTAGTTTATTTTCAAGATTTGCAGGGAGGGCGTGGAGGATAAGAGGAAAAACTAGAGGCTTGTATCTTTTTGGGACCTTTGTGGATATAGGTAGTGCAAAAAGAGATTGATGACTGTTTGAGGTTTCAACAAGAGTAGGAAAAGTAGTATGAGGCTCATGTTTCACTAGATCTTCCACAGGTGTATCTGGGGTAGGCACAGGTGTATAAGTTTGCTCAAGGTCTGAAATTTGAGGTTCAAATTTTTGAGGCTTGTGATATTTCCAATGATCATTGCAGATCTCATTAGTTTATTCTTGATTAGACCTAAAGCAGGATAGAACATGTTTATAGTTAAAAACATTAATTTTTTGAATCCAACCTAAGCCTGAGTGCTTTTTCTTTCTAGGATGACTGGTCATGTTTCAGATTCTTCCTCTAGTGGAGTCTCCAGGTGCATGATTTCAACTATTTTAAGGTAGGTTGTTGTCCACCATCTACAACTGAATACCAATCTGAGGGTGTTTGTAGGTTTTCTAAGATCTAAGGAATACTTAGTTTGTCACTAACTCAGAAGGTCCCACCGTGATCGCCAGAATTTTAGTGTGGCGATGAGGTGGTAGATAAACCACCAGATACTATCAGTCAAGGGTTTCTGAATATTTTAAGTAATATTTAAGCATGAACTTACTCAGAAGGTCCCACCATGATCGCCAGAATGTTAGGGTCCCGTGATTTGGCAGATTGGTATACCAAATGACACGGTAACATGGAACCAGTCTTTAGAGTCCCAGGACCTAGCCTTCCTGAACTTAGAGAGGGATCTCTCTATTAGATTCAAAGGATGTGTTCTTGTTTTCTTTAGATGGTTGATTTTAGGCTAGTTGTTAAGTGTAGGGTTCGTTGATTGTTTTGGTTGGGTAAGATGGTCAAGTGGAATAGGTGGAGTGAGAGGTCTTTAAATCATTGGGATATGGAGTCAATGAAAGTCATGAGTGTCTCAATTATGAATCAAAGTGTGTTGCAGGGCCAGTCTAGCAAGGTTAATGGATCCTTAAGGTAATGTGTGAGGTGGGGTGGACATCAATTTTGGGAAAAACAAGGTAGGGAAAAGGGCAGTGAAGTATCCTTTGTCATTTACCTATGAATAAGAAGGTCTTAAATATGATAGGCCAAAGGTACTAAGCATAAAATAGGGAAAATATTTTACTCAATGATAATACTTTAAACAAATAAATATCCAAGATAAACATTCCAGTGAAACATAGAAATCATAAGAGCTTCTAACTTTAGTAAATTCACCTTCAGAATTTTGGAAAACATATAAGATAGCACAATAACTTTAATCAAGCAAAGAGGGAACTCCTAAACACTGTTGATAAAGCTATAAAGAACTCTAAGGCAAGCTAATAGGTATGGACAAAGGGAAAGGTCAGAACAAGACCTCTTTGACTTAATCTAGCAGGAAATACTTCAAAGAAAGGTTCCAAGACAGAGTTTAGATAGTCTCAAATAAGCAAGGCTTGTTGTGAATCATATTTTTTAACCATCATATTAATCCATAAATGAAAAAAACAAGCGTAAAGAGCCTTGAAGAGCAGTTAATAATTCCTCATACACACCCAGCAGAGGAAAACATCAAGGCCATAGCAAATAGGAGGACAAAGGTGCTTCAAAGAGAATTTCTCAACCTAAAATTTTCTGTTCTATAGCAGCTAAGAAGAGTGAAACATAATGATAACAAGAAAACATAAAAAAATTAAGAAGACATCAAGGAATCCTGCAAACAAGCTTCTCCATCATCAATCCAAGAAAGCCATTCATCAACTTCACAAAACCAATTTCTTCTCCAAGCTCATAAAAACCATGTATTTCTCTCCAAGTTCTTCAGATGCCAACCTTTACAATGAAGCCCTCATGCTCTATTTATCTTAGCAAGAGAGGGAAAACACCCTAAATAAGGTAGGAAAATGTCAAATTCACCCATAAATGTCATTTATGGCCAAGAGACCATGCAAGGCCCAAGGCACATAATATCCTAAGAAATAAATTCCAAAATAACTTCTTGCACCTAATTCTAGAGTGTTTTGCCTCAAAAAAATCAAAACTATAATTTTTCCATAAATGAGTGTGTTTTGTTGACTTTTGGTCCAAAAAACACTACACAGCCCATTTGCGCAGCACAACTTTCAGCAGAAAATAGGGTCTTTTGTGACCAAGTTTTGGATCCCTTCCCGATGTCGGATTTGGCTCCGTGATGGCTCGTTGGAAAGCCTGATGAGTCTAATTTCAAAAAATTCTTGTAGTTTTCACATATAGCTCCTATATCCTATTAAAAAATTCAAAAACACCCAGACTTTCATTTGCGCAGTGTTGGGCCCAAAACAGTGGCAGAAAGGTGAAAAAAATGAGGTTTTTTGACCTTTTGAGGGGTCAAACCTACTCCAAATCATCTGAAATTTTGTGAGAATGATTTGTAGGTTGAGAGTAATTGAAAAATATAAATTTCTTCTCTTTTGAATGCTCCATGTGTTTTCATAGTGCCAGTGGCGCTGCGTTAATGAGGCTCAAAAATCTTAGAAAATAAAATTTGCTCCAAATCCTCTCAAATTTGGTGGAGACCTTCCTTAAGGGGTCCTGGAAAAATGCTGAGAAGCTCCAGCCAAAAATTCAAGGCTTTCATGCTTTTTTCCCTCCTTTAGGGTTTGTACTTCAAGTAGGGTTTCCTTCAGTTTGGCACAAACAAGCTTATGCTTCTTGGCATAATACTTTGTCATATTCTTCTGGAGGGCCATACCCCTTTTTATCTTCTTGAAGTGTTTGTGCTCATTCTTATAATATTGAATGATGTATTGGGCCATCCCAAAATCCCTCTCCCATTCCTTGATTTTAGCATCTTTTCTTTGGAGTAACAGTCTAATGGCCATCTCCTTATCTTCAGTGTCACTACCTAGGTCAATAAATTGAGGCTCTTGAGTAGTTTTCTTGCCTCTCTTACTTCTCCTAACTTTGTCCATATTTTATTTTCCCTTTTCAAGCCTTGGAGTTGATGCAAATGACAATTTCCCTTGCCTTTTGGAGGCAGCAAACACTTGCCTTGGCCCTCTGTGGCATGTGCATGTGAGAGGTGTGATGGTGGTTTTGGAAATGTTTTCATCATGGTTGTGACCCTTGGTGTTGTCACTAGCTTCTTCACCTTCACTATGATTCCCATTAGTCATCTCATTTTCTGTTTGATCGCTGCCTTTTTGACCTTCAAAATCATCATCATTATTAACCTTCTTGCTGCCTTTTGTGTTGTAGGTTTGGTCTTCATTGGGATTATCAGCCTCTACACTTGCTTCATCTTGGCTTTGTTCATCACTAGGGTCCTTTTCTTCATCATCCCCTGCACTACTGTCATTCTCATTGTCACTACGAGGATAATTAGCGTCATGGCAGTCATGGTTGTTGTCATGACAGTCATGACTGTCTTCTTGGTTGTCTTGTCTTTCACTTGCTGCACTATTAGAGTTATCTTTTCTGTCACTGTCTTCATCATGACTTTGCTCGTTGTTTTCATGCTCAAAAACATTTTTCTCTTGACTACCATGCTCATTGTCTTTTCCTTTACCATTACTCCCTTCTTGATTTTCCTCATCATTCTCTCTCTTTGCCTCACCGATTTCCTCTTCTTGACGGTCAGTATTCTATTCATCATGGCCATGCTCACTGCCTTGTTTTTCATCATTATTCCCTCCATCAGTTTCCATGTCCTCTACCTCTTGCTCACTAGCTGTTGGCTCATCCTCATCTTCATCATTTGTGTCAATGGACTCTACCCCATTGATTTCTCAATCTCCATTGTCATCCTCTTGTTCTTTATTGCCACTGTCATCCTATTTTTCTTCTTCATTAATCTATGTTTCTTCCTTACTAATTTCATCACCTTCAACCTGATCTTCATGTGATTCTTCATTTCCACTTCCTGCTTCAACTGATGCACCAAGAGAAGGAGAGGAAGGGAGGTTTGACTATGGTAAGAGTACTATTGCAGATGAGGAAGGTAGATTTGGTTGATGAGGAGGTTGTGGGTTTGTAAAGGGTTCATGGTTTATGAAAACAACTCAAGGTAATGGTGGAATAAGACCACCATATTGATCAGGGAATGGTGGAATAAGCTATGCATTTTTTGTGTGGGATTCCTCCTCCAGAAAATAGTAGACATTTTCTCAATTCTCCTATAGAGATAGTAAGGTAAGTTTAGCACCTTAACCCCTGTGAAATGCATGAGGAGTCTGACATGATAAGTATAGAGCCTAGAGTACCTCCCCTCACAGGTGAATTACTTCATGATAACCAACATTAAGGAGGCATATCTGTGCTTGAGGTGTGAGAATGGGAAAATTGTTTTGTTGCCTCCTCTATATCTTTTTTTGATGAATGGCTCAAAGAAATATTTGTCTAATTTTCCCTTCTTAAACCATTTCTCACCCACTGAAGGGATACCTGTGGCTTCAAAGATGGCACCTACTGACATCTCAAAATTCATTCCTGCAAAGTTTGAGTGCTTGTTTTGCAGGTTTAGAATGAGGAGCCTTGTGAGCTTAGGGTGGCTCATCACCTATTTGGCCTTCTCACAAAACTAAAAACATCTTGTATTCTGGAAGCATGACAGGATCCTAGGAGAGAAGGTGATGGCTACAGTGCTTTGAGGCTCCAATCTATTGTATTTTGCTCCCTTATGTTTTGGCCTCAAACGCCTTTGACCTTCATTACCATCACTGTTGTTTTTTAATATATCTAAATTAGCTGCAGCTAATAGGAATATTAATTTTTCCTTGTTTATTTTTTCATTTCATGATTGATGAATAAATTGTAAAGGAGGGCATGTAAAACTCCTAAAAACTAAGAATAAATCAATTCCTATGTGAAAAGAGACATATCTGGGCTATGTAAATTACATCTTGCAGGTGTGAATGGGTTTAAATCACAAGAATGGGTCACCTTTGACCAAGTCAACAGTGCATTCTAGATGCATTGAACCTCCTTGAGGGACAGTGCAGTTCCAGAAGGAGATTCTAAATATGAAAAGGGATAAACCATGAAGTGGTTTAGGGTTTTGTAAAGACTTCAATATTATATAAGGAGGAGGAGATCAACAAGAGGGGGTTGTTGAATATTATCATTTTCTGAAGGTCTGTCTTCTTAAACATCCCTTGTTGGGACTTCCTGTTCAGGAATCCCACCTCCTTCCTTGAGCAGCTCTTGGAGGAGACTTGTGCTATCCTTTCCACATAAAGCTTTTAGGCCAAGCTCATCTTACACCTACAGCACTGCTCATGTTGAGATTTGAGATGTCCTTGTGAGTTGCAGTAGTCGAAGAAACTAGATCGTCTTAGATCTAGCCTATACTAGTGGCTCTTCTCAATGAGTGTGTCTTTTAACCTCCTGGAAGAGTTCATTAGCTGATTGTACTTCAGATCTAAATCTTGGCATAAGGCCAAATCATCCCCAGAAGATACAACATTGTTTCTCTTCCTAAGACAGCGTTATTTGCAGATCTATAATTGCAGGGTGTTTTGTCTGCAATTTGGAGGAGAGATCTCCGGTGTTGGGATTCTTCCTCTCATTGTGGTGATCCATGGATTAGCCATCCAATCCATGTTAGTTTCATATCTTATCTACTGTACCATTGCATTATTTAGAAATTTCTGAATCATTCTGCAGATCTGCAAGCTTAGATCTGAGATCTACTTCCAGTGCTTCATGTTTTGAGCAAAACCCCAAGGGAATTGTATAGATCTGCATTTCTTGTACACAAATCTGTATTAGATCTAAATTTTTATGTACAGATATGCTCTAGATCTGAATAATTAATAAACTACTACTTCAGCCCCAAAAACAACACTGTCGTGGTTATGCAGTCTTTTCTCATGGTTGTAGCACTTCATTTCTGAGGATTTTTACTGTAAAGTCTCATTATTTCTATTGTATAATGTATGGGTTGTAAAGAACATCTAATTTTTTGTTATATATCTGATTTTTTAACCTTCATATCAGCATCCAAATGTGCTTCAATGGATTTTAATTATTTCTGAAGAAATCCTTTGCATAGAGCTGCAACCTCTCTCTTTGGGTGGTTTTCAGCTAGACTAGTTTGTGGGAGATCTGTTTAACCCACCTAGTATTATTTTTTTTGCTCTCCTTTTGGATTTAGATCTTAGATGAGCTGATATAAGGGATCCAGGAGCTGTAAACTCATTTCTATGCACAAAATTCTTAGAAGAGCCTTATTTCAGCAGGCTTGCTGAGCTGTCCTAGATCTAGAATATTACAGTGGTATCAGAGCAAGATCTTTGGCTAAGCCTGTGGCTTCAAGCCAAAATTGTACAGCAAGGAGCAAGGTTAGAATGATGAATAACATGAGTTTACTCTCATCATTTTTTAGATCTAAGAAGAACCTCTCCAAGGAGGTTGAACAAGAAGAAGAAAGAAGAAGCAGTGAAACTCCTAGAAAGTTTCAAGAGCAGAAATATCTTCCGATCAGATCTACAAGATCTATACATAAGGAACATTTTGAATCCTCATCTCATGGATATGTGCACTCTTCCATATCACCAAAGCTTCAGCGTTCTGTCTATGATTTCTTCATGAAGAGGAAGAAAGGAGGTGTACCCGAGAAGGAGACTCTTAGAGAGTATTTGCAGGAGTATGAAGATCAATCCAAGGAGTTCAAAGATAACTTGAACTTCCAAGGGTTTTGTAAGATCAAGGAGATTAAAGGCACAAAGAAGGAGTAGCATGGTAAGGGTAGATTCTATCTATCTATCTTTGATGGGTCACCTAAATGCCCGGTTAGGGTTTGGGTGGAGGAGCTAGACAACTTTGTGCAACAACATAAAGTTGTAGAGATTGAAGCCATCAAAGCAGCAGTGCTGCATTTGCGCAGCGCCACTTTCAGCAAAAAATAGGTTCTTTTGTCACCAAGTTTTGGACCCCTTCCCGATGTCGTATTTGGCTCCATGATGGCTCGCTGGAAAACCTGATGAGACTACTTTCCAAAAATTCTTGTAGTTTCTAGATCCAGCTCCTGTAGCCTAGTCAAAATTCAAAAATACCCATATTTTCATTTAAGCAGCGCAAGGCCCAAAACAGTGGCAGAAAGGTGAAAAAAGTGAGGCTTTTTGAACTTTTGAGGGGTTAAAACTACTCCAAATCATATGAAATTTGGTGAGCATGATATGCAGGTTGAGAGAAATAAAAAAATTTGAAGTTATTCTCTTTTGGATGCTCCATGTGTTTGCATAGCGCCAGTGGCGCTCCGCTAATGAGGCTCAAAAATCTCATAAAACAAAATTTGCTCGAAATCCTCTCAAATTTGGTGGAGACCTTCCTTAAGGGATCTTGGACAACTACTGAGAAGCTTCAGCCAAAAATCCAAGGTTGTCATGCTATTTTTCCTCCTTTAGTGTTTGGACTTCAAGTAGGCTTTCCTTTAGTTTGGCACAAACAAGCTTGTGCTTCTTGGCATAATAATTTGTCATCTTCTTCTAGAGGGCCAGACCCCTTTTTATCTTCTTGAACTGTTTGTTCTCATTCTTATAATAATGAATGATGTATTGGGACATACCAAAATCCCTCTCCCATTCCTTGATTTGAGCATCTTTTATTTGGAGTAACAGTCTAATGGCCATCTCCTTATCTTCATTGTCACTCTCTAGGTCGATAAATTGAGGCTCTTGAGTATTTTTCTTGCCTCTCTTACTTCTCCTAACTTTTTCCATCTTTTCTTTGCCCTTGCAAAGCCTTGGAGTTGATGCAAATGATAAGTTCCCTTGCCTTTTGGAGGCAACAAAGACTTGCCTTGGCCCTCTGTGGTATGTGCATGTGAGAGGTGTGATGGTGGTTTTGGAAATGTTTTCATCATGATTGTGACCCTTGGTGTTGTCACTAGCTCCTTCACCTTCACTATGATTCCCATCAGTCATCTCATTTTCTGTTTGATCACTTCCTTTTTGACCTTCAACATCATCATCATCATTAACCTCCTTGCTGCCTTCTATGCTATATCATTGGTCTTCATTTGGATTTTCAGCCTCTACACTTGCTTCATCTTGGCCTTTTTCATCACTAGGGTCCCTTTCTTCATCATCTCCTGCACTGTTGTCATTCTCATTGTCACTAATAGGTTGATTAGCGTCATGAATGTCATGACTGTTGTCATGACAATCATGATTGTTTTCTTGGTTGTCTTGTCTTTCACTTGCTGCACTATCAGAGTTACCTTTTCTGTCACTGTATTCATCATGACTTTGCTCAATATTTTCATGCTCAAACACATTTTCCTCTTGGTTGTCATGCTCACTGTCTTTTCCTTTATCATTACTCCCTTCTAGCTTTTCCTCATCATTCTCTTTCTTTGCCTCACTAATTTCCTCTTCTTGACTGTCAGCACTCTATTCATCATGGCCATGCTCACTACCTTGTTATTCATCATTATTCCCTCCATCAGTTTCGATGTCACCTACCTCTTGCTCACTAGTTGTTGGCTCGTCCTCATGTTCATCATTTGTGTCCATGAACTCTGCCCCATTGATTTCTTCGTCTCCACTGTCATCCTCTTGTTCTTTAATGCCATTGTCGCCCTCTTGTTCTTCTTCATTAATTTCTGATTCTGCCTTACTAATGTGATCACCTTCAACCTGATCTTCATGTGATTATTCATTTCCACTTCCTGCTTCACCTGATGCACCAAGAGAAGGAGAGGTAGTTAGGTTTGCCTGTGGTGAGAGTACTTGTGCAGATGAGGAAGGAAGATTTTGTTGATGAGGAGGTTGTGGGTTTGTAAATGGTTCATGTTTTATGAAAACATCCCAAGGTATACTCTGATGCTTCAACTTATTTAAGACCACCATCTTGATCAGGGAATGGTGGAATAAGCTATGCATTTGTTGTGTGGGATTCCTCCTCCGAAAAAAAATAGACATTTTCTCAATGCTCCTATAAATATAGTAAGGTAATTTTATCACCTTAACCCATGTGAAATGCACGAGGAGTCTGACATGATAAGTATAAATACAGGAGTACCTCCCCTCACAAGTGAAGTAATTCATGAAAACCAAAATTAAGGAGGCATATTTGTGCTTTAGGTGTGAGAACAGGAAAACTATTTTGCTGCCTACTCTATATATTGGTTTAATGAATGGCTCAAAGAAATATTTGTCTAATTTTCCCTTCTTAAACCATTTCTCACCCACTGAAGGGATACTTGTGGCTTCAGAGATGGCACCTGCTGAAATCTCAAAATTCACTCCTGCAAGGTTTGAGTGCTTGTTATGCAGGTTGAGAATGAGGAGCCTTGTGAGCTCAGGGTGGCTCTTCACCTGTTTGACCTTATCACAAAATTGAAAAAATCTTCTATTCTGGAAGCATGACGGGATCCTAGGAGAGAAGGTGATGGCTATAGTGCTCTGAGGCTCCAATCTATTGACTTTTCCTCCCTTATGTTTTGGCCTCAAAGGCCTTTGACCTTAATTACCATCATTTTCTTTCTCAGCTCCTAACATGATGATGGGAGACACTGGTTTGCAAATTGGGGCTTGATGAAACAAGGTGAAAATGATGATAGAGTCAAATATGGAGAATGAGTGGTGTGAAGGCTAGGGTTCTTATGTTTTAATTACTTTTGGAACATAAGAAGGCCTTCTCTCAAATGTGTTTGCAGACATTTAAACTCATTGACCCACTCAGGATATCAGACTGGTCTCAAGGAGGCTTAAAAATATAGTTTCCTTTGTAGGCAGGACCTAGGTTTTACCTACCTAGGGTTTTGGCTTAAAAAACCACTAAAGACAAAAATTTAACTTGGAAATTTTCTTAGGGACAAAGAAAAAGGCCCACTTACCAATTTTTGGCTCTTCCATAGACACTAGAGGCAGCTCAGAAGATGAAAATTTGAGTTAGGGAAAGATTTTTTTGCCTTGGAAGGCTCTTTGCGTTTGCGCAACGCCCTGCTCGAGATGTCAGGTCGGGTTGTTTGCGCAGCGCCGAAAAGGTCTACACGGTGGTTAGCGCAGTGCCCGGGTGTGCACCTTCCCTCGGTATCCTACGTGATTCGGGTGAAATTCCGGGCCCGTGTAAAGGTGTCGGGTGGCCGGTTTAGTGCAACGCCCGAATAGTTATGTAGTGTGTCGGGAGGTCATGCCATTTCTGTCGGCCCTGGGCGAGTTGGGCCTGCGTTTTCACAGCGCACAAGGTTTTCATAGTGCCTAGTAATATTTGTGTAGTGCAGTGTGATGTTGAACGGGTGGGGGCCCTGTTAGCCCAGCGTCGGCCTGCGTTTGCGTAGCGCTGGTAATTTGCACAGTGCTGGAACACTTCGCCCAGAAAAAAGCCCGAAAACCTTATCTCTCTTCCTGAAGTTTTTTTCTCCTTTGCAATTGCTAAACGAGTTTAAAATGAATTTTGAAATACCTTTTGTACCCTTTGAAATACATAAATTAAATTTCCAAACCCAATTTTACTCTATTTTAATCCTTTTTGTCACTTGACTGATACTCTTTATGTCTTTTGCAGGGGTTTTGAAGGCCTTCTCAAGACAATTTTTCTTCTTCTTTTGTGTTGATGGCTGGTTTATGTTGATGCCCTTTTTATCCCTTTTGTTTTTTGGAAGCTTGGGCACTGTTCAAGCTGTCTTTGGCATGCACTTTGAAAAACTGAAAACAATGTCTTGGTCCCCTTTGTCCTTCTTGAGTGTAATGGACTTAAAACGGATGTTTCTCACCTTCTCTGATATTTTTGACAGTAATGTATCTTTGGTGGGAAAAGTTAGAAATTTAAACCATTTTATGTCCCCCCTTGGCCACTTTTTTTGTTGTGCAGGTGTCTTCAAAATATTTTCCGTTGGTGTTCCTAGTCTCTTTTGGAGTTTGACATCTCATTCTTTCAACAGTGGACTTGTGCTTGGCATGATTTCCTCCTTTTGATACTTAACCTCATGCTTGCCTTTATCTTGACTATTTTGAAGGCCTTTGACAAAACCCTAAGGGACACCTTGGATAACTTTTGGATGCCATCTACTGTTATGAAGGAAAATTTATCATCTTTCTTGGACTTTTTCTGTCCATCTTTCCAAAATCTTAGGTTTTAGGGCTGTTAAAGAAAATTAAACAGTGTTGTCTTCTAAGTTCTCTATATCCTTTCAAAAATCATTTATTATTTCTCGAAATCTTCAACGTGTACTTGGTGGTGTTGAGGTGACTTCTGCCCTTTTTGGTCCTTGTACTGGCTTCTTGCTTTCGCAACACTTTTTTGCCAGTTAGTCACAAAACCCTAATTCTTTTTAAACATAGGCATGTTGCCTTTCTCTTTGCTGTGGATGTCTTCTAGTGATGATTTCATCCCATTACCTTACCTCTTCTTATGTTGATGGAAACCTTGATCATTTTTGCAGAAATGTGAACAAGGGCAGTTGGTCCTTGCATAATTTTTTCTTTGGCCAAGGAGGCCTTTCTTGAATGTCTTTTGATTAGTTTTGGACAAGTTACTTGACCCTCTTCTTCTTTGAATGCAGCCTGGAGGATGAATTTTAGCCTTGGGGCAAGTTCTTTCCTTGTTTGAGGAGACTTTGCATTTTTGTAACACCAAGAAGTCCTACCCATGTATTAGCGCAGCGCCGGGAAGTCCTACCCATGGATTAGCGCAGTGCCGAGCAGTCCTGCCCATGGATTAGCATAGCACCACTTATTTGCGCAGCGCCAAAAAAGGGTCAACTCGCAGACAAATTTTGAGGACATTATCGAAGTCAGATTTGGGCCCGTGATAGCTTGTTGGAAATATTAACCTGTATAATTTCCAAATATACCATTTTTCCCTGATTGGAGTTGATTTTCCCTGTCAAAAGTTGAGTTTCCCAAGAATAGTAAAAAAGTGTTGAGTGATGGTGCAGAAATTCAGAGTGCTGGTGAAGCCAACTTTTGGACGCCTTCCTTAACTCAAAATTGAGCTCATCATAGCTCATTGGAAATATATCCAAGTATAGTTTGCTTTTGACCCATCAAGAAAGTCATTTGTACACTCCAGCTATGAGAAAACCTGATTTTCCCAAGGTCACTCCAGTAGTGCAGAAATTCTCTCGTGACACCCGTATTTTTGATATTTCTCCTAAACCATGATACCTGTGTAAAAAATGAAGGATTTTTTTCTTCTTGTCCCTATGATGGACAAAAACCTCTTACTTTTTTCAAATCCATCTCTGTTTGGTCAGAAACATATTTTTAAACAAAACTAGCCCTAGGTGTAGCAAATGACTTGGCCCTTGGAATGAATTCTTGGAAAAATATGGAGGCATGATGCTTATGAGTTGACATGGACTTATGATTGCTGATATGATCTATCAAATGGATCCTTTTCTCTTATGCCTCCTTTCCACAGCAAACCCTAGCTTATTTGGAAGAGGAAACTAGGGTTTGGTGTAGGGGATTTAGGACTTCCTTGTAGAGGGAGGGGAATGAAGGGGTTAAGGGTTGTCTAAATTCTTGGGGAAATTTTTTGGGATAGGGATAGATGTTAGAGAGTAGGAGAAAGTGGAATTTCAAGAATTGAGGGAGGGGAAAGGGTCCAAAAGGGAAAAACACAAGCCTTTTCCAAAAGGGCAAAGGGTCTCGAAAAGTGTCAAATTGTAGCAATAGGCTAGGTTTTGTAGAAAAATGATGAGTTTGAGGGATAGGAGTGATGGGAAGTGTTTATGAAGGTATATTAAGGATAGCAGGAGGTGTAAGAGCATCAGGATACAAGCCTTGTTGATGTTTAACCATGGAGGTCATGAAACCAAAAAAAAATGCCCTTAAAAACCCTAGATGGACAATGGAGGAGTTAGGCAAAACAAAATAGAGGGTTGAGGCCAAAGGTGGCAAAACATAGTGATAATGAGTGGCATGAGAAAATGATGGGTCCTTTGGGAGAAGTGAGCTGACCTTGACATGATGGGATGATGAAATAGTGAAAATTTATCTTAAGGATAACGAAGGTAGTGGTATTTATAGAACTCACAATGTTCATGAACTTTGTTTCTAGAAATCTAGGGTAAGTATTTAGTCATCCATGAGAAGCAAAAATTATTGATGACTAACAGTGGCTCCACTTGGGGAGGGCAGCTCCTTTTCAGGAGGTGTCCAGAACTTCATATCTCTTGGTTTTATGAAGACCAGTGCCTCATCTATTGGGTAAATTTTTACTTCTTTTTCATTTGTTGATGCTTCATTGAAGTTGTGATCTCAATAATCTGAAAAACATGGTTAGCTCAACTTCATCTCTACCTTCCCAACCTACTTGCCTAAATGTTTTTTACTTGGGTGCACTTGGATTGGCAAACCCTTGACATCATTTTATTTTGAAAGCTTAAAATACTATCTATTTCTACCCTTATTACTTCCAAGAGTTCAGATTGGGATAATGAACTCTCTTATTCTCTACCTAGTCTAATAATTTTTCAAGATTAAGTTGTTTGACAAACTTTATTCTCTATTCTACTGACATGAAATTCAAAACATGATCAAAACAGGATTAGGAAATTTTATTTGCCATGGGCTATGGCATTCGGACAAGTTGCACACACGCATTCTTTTTTTATAATGAAAAACTAGAAAACATGAGGGCTATGATTCAGAATTTGTTAGGCATCCCTATCTTTTCCCTTTGGTTTAGTTTTGAGCATGTGGAACCAGTGTCTTTCATTCCTAATCTATCCTGTTTGAAAAGTCAAGTTTGAATGATTTGACAAGCTCTCTTTCACTAAATTATCGGCAATAAATTGAAAACATGTTCAGGCATGATTAGGCTAGATGATTGAACAAGACTTTTTTGGAACAAGTAGTGGCATTTAGGCTTGCACATTTTCAGTACTACTCTTTTTTGGGTATGGGGCTATACCTCTTTTCAAATCTACCCCCTTTTTTCATATTTTCTTTGTTTTTTTATTTTCAAAAAAATCTATAACTAAAATATGCTCAAAGGTTGAGCTAATTTGCATGCCTATCTATCCTAATCTAATTTATACATGATATACATTCAGTTGGTGAACTCTCTTTTCTAATACAACCAATCAAGCAGATGATTGAATGAGGGATCTTGGTTCAACTCTTTGAGGGTGCTGACAAAATTAAAAGGCCACTCCCACCTTACTTGTGTTTGAACAGTAGTGCCTAAAAATTTTCTTACACTTTGCAACAAACTGCTCTTGACATGATTCACTCCCTCCTCAAATGTTCTTAAAAAATCAGCAAAGGGATCTTGAAACAATACCTAAATGTGAAGATTTGGTAAATAAGCTTGATCCAGGATTGCTTCTTCCTCCACTTGGTTGAGCTTGGGACTCCTTTGGGAAAGAAAATCTACCTCTTCCTCATGATCATCTGAACTGGTAGACTCATCATAGATTGCAATGTTATCCTTTAGCAAACTTGATGGGTTTTGATAGAGTGGGATGAGTTCTATGTGAAAACCACCATGTTGATGAGTAGGAGCACACCTTGGAAAAAAATATTCTTGAGAAGGAAGTGCAGCAACTTTCTTGTGATCATCAATTTTCAAGCCTTCATTTGCTTCCAAATTTTCTAAGCTTTCCTCATCACTATCATAGTTGTTATGCATTGGTTGATTACCTTTCTCAAGTTAATGAAACTAAGATTCCTCCTAAAAACCAAGTGTTGAATGATCTGCAAAGTTAGCTTCTTTTTGGAGAAAATAATCATTATGAACAATTTGATCAAACCTTGGAGAATCATCAATATAATTAATGTTACCAACCGCACATATTTGACTATCTGATTGTTTCTCTTTGAATTGATCTATAAATACATTTTATGTTATGTGATAACTAGTATTAGGAGGAAAATAAATAGAAAATTTATGTTCATATGAAATATTAGAGGTTGACTACATGTTTATCAGCTTATCTATCTCCTCTTCGCATTTTTCTCTTTCTTTGGATATAACTACAGCGGTCCTCTTTCTCTTGTGGAGGCTGATTTTGAGGTTGAATGTCTTCTTCAGCGTCACCTAGGAGAGATGATGAATCATCATTTGTGCCTTTAAACAGGTCATGTGGGTTCTCTTTCATTCCCTGATTGATTTCATCCTCAACCAACTCTTCTTGATTTTCATGATAGTTAACTTGGGCAAGAAATTCATGAATTTCCTCTGATAGATCCTCAGGGTGCCAATTTCTTCTTATAATCTGAAATGAATCAAATCATAAAGGTAGAGACCTTAAAACTTTTGACTCCTTCTATATTTCAGATTTTGTGATTTCAAAATGGCTTAAGGGAAAGACCTCTGGATATGCAAAAGGGTTTGCATCATCTATCTTGTCCATGATTGATTCTTTAGATCATTCCATAGTAATTACCATATTCTAAATTTCTTCCACGTTTGAAGGGTCTTTTTCTCTTATCTGGAAATCCATCTCTGCGTCAAAAGCATTTGGGTAGTGCAAGAGATCCCACCTTAGGGGTGGCTTTATCTTAGCATGTATTGCATGGTATACTTTATTGAACCTGGCTGAAAATTGTTGTATTGTCTCCTCTAGATGTCTTTTCAAATGGTTGTAGTCCTTTATGATGAGAAGAGCATTTCCCATGACTGCCCACCTATATAAGAAAACTTGAGTGAATTGATGAAAGTTGCTAATGCTTGCAGCTGGAAGGTCCTTAAACCAACTCTTAATTTTTCCTTGTAATGATAAGGAAAAGATTCTAATATACACATCATCTTCTTCTATTTCAAATAGGTCAAGTAAACCCTCAATATTTTGAGTGTGTTCTTCAGCGGTGACTTTTGAGTTTTCTCCATCAAATCTAGGTAGTTTATTTTCAAGATTTGCAGGGAGGGCATGGAGGATAAGAGGAAAAACTAGAGGTTTGTATCTTTCTGGGACCTTTGTGGATATAGGTAGTGAAAAAAGAGATTGATGACTATTTGAGGTTTCAAAAAGAGTAGGAAAAGTAGTATGAGGCTCATGTTTCACTAGATCTTCCACAGGTGTATCTGGGGTAGGCACAAGTGTATAATTTTGCTCAAGGTCTGAAATTTGAGGTTCAAATTTTTGAGGCTTGAGATATTTCCAATGATCAGTGCAGATCTCATCAGTGTATTCTTGATTAGACCTAAAGCAGGATAGAACATGTTTATAGTTAAAAACATCAATTTTTTTAATCCAACCTAGGCCTGAGTGCTTTTTCTTTCTAGGATGACTGATCATGTTTCAGATTCTTCCTCTAGTGGAGTCTTCAGGTTTATTGAGAGTTTTTGGAGTCTCCAGTTGGATGATTTCAACTATTTTAAGGCATGTTTTTTTCCACCATCTGCAACTAAATACCAATCTGAGGGTGTTTGTAGGTTTTCTAAGATCTAAGGAATACTTAGTTTGTCACTAACTCAGAAGGTCCCACCGTGATCGCTAGAATTTTAGTGTGGCGATGAGGTGGTAGATAAACCACCAGATACTATCAGTCAAGGGTTTCTAAATATTTTAAGGAATATTTAAGCATGAACTTACTCAGAAGGTCCCACCATGATCGCCAGAATGTTAGGGTCCCGTGATTTGGCAGATTGGTATACCAAATGATAGGGTAACATGGAACCAGTCTTTGCATTCCTACGACCTAGCCTTCCTCGACTCAGAGAGGGATATCTCTATTTGATGTAAAGGATGTGTTCTTGTTTTCTTTAGATGGTTGATTTTAGGCTAGTTGTTAAGTGTAGGGTTTGTGTATTGTTTTGGTTGGGTAAGATGGTCAAGTGGAATAGGTGGAGTGAGAGGTCTTTAAATCATTGGGATATGGATTCAATGAAAGTCATGAGTGTCTCAATTATGAATCAGAGTGGGTTGCAGGTCCAATCTAGCAAGGTTAATGGATCCTTAAGGTAATGTGTGAGGTGGGGTGGACATCAAGTTTGGGAAAAACAAGGTAGGGAAAACGGCAATGAAGTATCCTTTGTCATTTACCTATGAATAAGAAGGTCTTAAATATGATAAGCAAAAGGTACTAAGCATCAAATAGGGCAAACCATTTACTCAATGATAATACTTTAAACAAATAAATATCCAAGATAAACATTCCAATGAAACATAGAAATCATAAGAGCTTCTAACTTTAGTAAATTCACCTTCAGAATTTTGGAAAACATATAAGATAGGCCAATAACGTTAATCAAGAAAAGAGGGAACTCCTAAACACTATTGATCAAGCTATAAAGAACTCTAAGGCAGGCTAATAGGTATGGACAAAGGGCAAGGTCATATCAAGACCTCTTTGACTTAATCTAGCAGGAAATACTTCAAAGAAACCTTCCAAGACAGAGTTTAGATAGTGTCAAATAAGCAAGGCTTGTCGTGAATCATATTTTTTAACCGTCATATTAATCCATAAATGAAACAAACAAGCATAAAGAGCCTTGAGGAGCAGTTAAGAATTCCTCATACACACCCAGCAGAGGAAAACATCAAGGCCATAGCAAATAGGAGGACAAAGGTGCTTCAAAGAGCATTTCTCAACCTAAACTTTTCTTTTCTATAGCAGCTAAAAAGAGTGAAACATAATGATAACAAGAAAACATAAACAAATTAAGAATACATCAAGGAATCTTGCAAACAAGCTTCTCCATCATCAATCCAAGCAATCCATTAATCAACTTCACAAAACCAATTTCTTCTCTAAGCTCATAAAAACCATGTATTTCTCTCCAGGTTCTTCAAATTCCAACCTTTACAATGAAGCTCTCATGCTCTATTTATCTTAGCAAGAGAGGGAAAAAACCCTAAATAAGTTAGGAAAATGTCAAATTCACCCATAAATGTCATTTATGTCCAAGAGACCATGCAAGGCCCAAGGCACATAATATCCTAAGAAATAAATTCCAAAATAACTTCTTGCACCTAATTCTAGAGTGTTTTGCCTCAGAAAACTAAAAAATATAATTTTTCCATAAATGAGTGTGTTGTGTTGACTTTTGGTCCAAAAAACACTACACAACCCATTTGTGCAGCACAACTTTCAGCAGAAAATAGGGTCTTTTGTGACCAAGTTTTGGACCCCTTCCCGATGTCGGATTTGGCTCCGTGATGGCTCGTTGTAAAGACTAATGAGACTAATTTCAAAAACTTCTTGTAGTTTTTACATACAGCTCCTATAGCCTAGCAAAAAATTCAAAAGAACCCAGACTTTTATTTGCGCAGTGTCAGGCCCAAAACAGTGGCAGAAAGGTGAAAAAAGTGAGGTTTTTTGACCTTTTGTGGGGTCAAACCTACTCCAAATCATTTGAAATTTGTTTTGAATGATGTGTAGGTTGATATTAATCCAAAAATATAAATTAATTCTCTTTTGAATGCTCCATGTGTTTTCATAGTGCAGGTGGCGCTACACTAATGAGGCTCAAAAATCTTAGAAAACAAAATTTGCTCCAAATCCTCTCAAATTTGGTGGAGACCTTCCTTAAGGGGTCCTGGAAAACTACTAAGAAGCTTCAGCCAAAAATCCAAGGCTTTCATGCTCTTTTTCCTCCTTTAGGGTTTGGACTTCAAGTAGGGTTTCCTTCAGTTTGGCACAAACAAGCTTATGCTTCTTGGCATAATACTTTGTCATATTCTTCTGGAGGGCCATACCCCTTTTTATCTTCTTGAAGTGTTTGTGCTCATTCTTATAATACTTAATGATGTATTGGTCCATGTAGAAATTTGCTTAATAATGATTAATTATCCACCGAGACTATCCTGATCACATACAATTCGAATTTATATGCAACACATAATCTCTTCCACTCAGATCATCACACATGCGGAAATAAAACAAGCGATAGCACATCAAATCATCATACACATTAACACGGTATGTATGGGGAAAGCTTATAGCTGAAAACCCCGCAGCTATTGTGTATATTATAATGGAGAAATCATGTAACAAACTCAGTACAATACTCCTCACAATTACTCAGTACTTTCTCATAAAGTTACACACAAACTAGCTTGGTTTTGAACAAGTTACTGGTTCAAAACTCACCACTAATTGCCTTGCCTCTATTGCACAATCATGGCCTATCTAAATAGAGATCCAAGGTTCGAATCTCCTTGGCTTGACAGCACAATCATCATGGGAAATTCCTCCAAGTGTGGTGCAAATCTCATGCACAACTGATGTCGCCACTGATAGCTAACTCCACCCTTTCATCTACCTCTTTCACTGGTCTCCACTGAACTGATCATGCACTGTAGTGAACTGATGTGTTCTTGGGTTGAATAATGAGTTACTAATTAATGAATTAAATAATATTTAATTCACTCCACTCATAACTAATTGATTAGCTAGTTAAACTAATCTCAACTAGTTCAACTAAATTAAACCGAACACAACTCCACTAGCTGTCTCATTAACTCCACCAAACTTCTGCCACTGAAGTCCTAACTGAAGTCAACCATGCATGATGCCATCAAACCCTTGGGAATAGTGTAATTCCTTTGTCAGATGCATGAGCCACTTCCAAGGCTCGAACTGAAGTGCTCCAAGAGAGTAAACTGAAGTTTATAGTCCAAATATTATTAAGGGTAAATAATATTTGACTTCCCTATTTTAGGATAGGCAGTCTAAATATAGACTTCGACCTATAGGTCAAAAAATAGAGGTCCATCTATTTTTACCAACATGACCAATACTCCAAGAATAACATACTGCAACCCCTGGACCATGCTCCATATGTCTAAAAATAGACATAGTCTAAAAATAGACTTTGCGCTAGAATTTGTCTGCGGGCCCACTTAGTGAAGGCGACTTCATTTCACTAAGCTCCATCATCTTGCTGCATTTTCAACACTCCCTCTCAGCAAGATATGGATTATCTGCAACCCTATCCTGCCTCTGTGGAATTCGAACTTGCTCCTGGTGAGCGCCTTCGTCAGGATGTCGGCATCCTGATCCTCCGTGGGAACATATGAAAGCATCATGATTCTCCGCTGAACACAATCTCTGATATGATGGTACCTGATGTCGATGTGTTTGGACCTATCATGAAATACTGGATTAGCCGAGAGTTTAATGCAGCTCTGGTTATCACAGTAGATCACTGTAGGCTCCAAATGCAACCTGAACAATCCTGCGAGGATCTTCCTCATCCAAATAGCCTCGCATGTAGCCAAGCTAGCTGCCATGTACTCAGCCTCTGCTGAACTGAGTGCCACGGATCTCTGCTTCCTGCTGTACCAGGAAACTGCTGTCGACCCAATGCTGAAAACTCCTCCAGATGTGCTCTTCCGGTCCGTTGGGCTCCCTGCCCAATCTGCATCAGTGAAGCCAAAAAGCTTCGCTCCATCCTCCTGTTTGTACCATAGACCATATCCCGATGTGCCTCTAATATAGCGCAATACATGCTTGCCTGCCTTCCAAAAGAGCTTGGTAGGCTTAACCATAGCTTGCGAAAGCTGGTTAACTGCATAGCATATATCGGGTCGTGTATTGACCGGATACATAAGCGACCCCACCAACTGTCGATAGACAGTGGCATCCACTACCTCCGCTGAAGTAGCATCCTCCTTCCTCCAACCACCAGGAAGAGGAGTGTCAATAGGCTTGCATCCTTGCATGTTGAACCTCTCCAGAATCTCCCGGGCATACTTGCCCTGAGAAACAAACAGTCCTCCGCTGCGCTGCCAAATCTCCAATCCCAGGAAATAATGAAGGATGCCCAGGTCCTTCATCTCAAACTCTCGTGCAAGATCCTCCTTGCATGAAAGTATCAACTGCTCGTCGCCAGTCAAAATCAGATCATCTACATACAGTACGATGATCAACAGCTTCCCCTCCACCACAATCTGGTACAGGTTTGGATCAGCCTCACTCTTGGAGAATCCAAGCCCAGTGAAGTAGCTGTCTATCCGAGTGTACCAAGCACGAGGTGCTTGCTTCAGCCCGTACAGTGCTCTCTTGAGTCGGCACACATGCGACTCACTGCTGAAGATCTCAAAACCTTCAGGCTGCTCTATGTACACCTACTCCTCAATAACTCCATTGAGGAACGCAGTCTTCACATCCATCTGATGAATGTGCCACCCCATCTGCGCTGAGAGAGCAAGGATCGTCCGTATGGAAGAGTACCTTGCGACAGGTGCAAAAGTCTCCTCATAATCGATCCCCTCGATCTATGAAAAGCCACGGGCGACAAATCTCGCCTTGTACTTCTCCACACTCCCGTCAGCTGCCTGCTTCACTTTGTAGATCCATCGCGAACCCACCACTGATTTCCCAACCGGTCTTGGGACAATCTCCCATGCACTGTTCCTGATGATCGAATCATATTCTTCGATCATGGCATCAACCCATGCGGGTTCCTCCACGGCTTCCTCAAAAGAGGATGGCTCCGTCACAACACATTGACTCACAAGAGCCATGTATCCAGTGTACCGATCCGGTGACTGTCTCTGTCTGCGCTGTGTTGTAGGTGGTCCTACAACCTTCTCTACATCTCGAGCCAGTCGCTCAGCTTCTGTAGTGCGCATGCGCCCTCTGATGGTTGGCGCTGCCTGGGTGGTTTCTTCCACCTCCTGAACCTCCTCTTGTGGCTGATCCACATCCGGAAGCTCCTCCTTAGTAACTAACAGCTCCTCATCTGCATGCAAGTGTAGCTCCCTCTCAAGCGAACACTGCATGGCTTTCTCCTCCTGAAATTTTATATCCCGTCGCACAACAGTCTTTCGACTGTCTGAAAAATACACCCAGTAGTTGTGAGGTGTATCAGTGTACCCCACAAATATTCCAACCTCAGCAGTTGGATCCAGCTTCCTTCTCGCATCCTTCGTCACATGCATGTAGACAGGAGAACCAAAAATCCGCAAATGGGAAATATCAGGCCTCTTGCCAGAATAAGCCTCCTCCGGTGTACTCATGCCAAGAACCTTGTGAGGACAACGGTTATGCACATACACTGTTGTATTGCATGCCTCAGCCCACAAGTGAAGGGGTAGGCCCTGATCATGCAACATCGCCCGTGCAGCACCCACGATCGTTCTGTTCTTCCGCTCAGCCACCCCGTTCTGCTGTGGGTTATGGGGTGCGATGAGCTCTATCCGAATCCCTTCTGCGCTGCAGAACTCCTTGAATTCAGCCGAGATGAATTCACCACCGTTATCACTCCTTAGAGCAATCACCTTCTTCCCCGACTCCTTCTCGACCGGTGCTTTAAACTCACAGAACTTCGCGAATGTATCGCTCTTCTTCTGCATGAAGAAGATCCAGCACTTTCGAGAGAAATCATCAACAAAGATCACATAATACTTGTACTTTGTTGTTGAAGCAACTGAGAAAGGACCACACACGTCTGTGTGAACTCTCTCAGATCGTCGTGGTGTGACTATCCTTCTCGTGAAAGGTGGATTTCACATACTTCCCCAAGGTACACCCCTTGCACTGATCTGACTGTGCAAGAGTGCCCTTAGGAAGCCCAGTAGAAATCTGTTGTAGGATCTTCAAAGCTCCATGGTGAAGGTGGCCCAATCTCCTGTGCCACAGTTCGCCCTCATCATCCCGGCTCATCACTTCTCCTGCCTTGCATGCCATAGCTGTGCAGCCATCTACCTGCAACTGATAAAGGTTCTTGGTTCGAACCCCTATCTTCTGGGTCTCTCCAGTAGTCTTACTGCGCAGGAAGGCCTTTCCTTCGCTGAAGACTACATCATACCCCTTATCCTCCAACATCGCCACAGAGATCAAGTTCTTCTTCAATCCAGGTACATGCATGACATCCCTCAATACAAAGGGTTTACCAGACTCCCTCTGAAAGGATATGGTACCGATACCAGTCGCACTGTATCTACCATCATCGCCCATCTCAATGTGCACACCCAAATCTTGTCCTCCAGATATGAGAACAAATCCCGATCTCCCGTCATATGAAATGATGCACCACTGTCCAAGAACCACACCGATCCCATCACACTTGAAACCAAGCATGCGATCAGTGAAAAGTCAAGCTCGAACTGTGAAGCCAAAGCTTCTCCATCTGCAGATCTTCCCGCTTGCTTGTTCTTCTTCTTCTTTGGACAATTGGTAGCATAATGTCCGTGATCATGGCAGTGAAAACATTTCACTCTCGCCATATCCTGCTTCTTGCCCTTAGCTCCAGAATGAGAGGTTTTCTTACCCTTCCCTTTCTTAGCTTTGGACACCAAAGCGCAGTTTTCTTCATCAGCTCCCTTTGATGAAGATCCATCTCGAGTAGTCCTCCTTATCTCCTCCTGCATGAGATCGGCCCAAAGGCGCTCCCATCCCGGCAGCTTCTCCCGACCATTGACACTATCTTGATATGAGTGCCAAGCCTTCGGAAGACCAAGGAGAGCCAGGTCGACCATGTCCTCGTCTTCGACAGTCACCCCCACACTTCCCAGCTCATCTCTGCATTGAGTGAACTTCGTAAGGTATTTGGCGATACTGTCGCCTTTCTCCATCTTGATGTTCCTGAGCTTATCTTTGAGCGCCAGCTTCCTTTGATCGCTCTTACTCTGGAATAGATCCGTCAAAGCTTTCCACATTAAATATGGAGAAGCCTTTCCATGCAGGCTGGATACAATATGATCCTTGACGCCCTCCAACGGGATCCTTCGACATTTCGCCATCTTCTTTTGCCATGCATCGACTTCAGCAGGATCAATGGGCTTTTGGACATCCGTATCTACGAACTCCTTCAGACCATTATCTTCTAATACTACCTCCATGCGATTCCTTCCACAAAATATACTCCGAACTGCCTTCAAGAGCATATTCGAGTCGCAACCGTTGAAAGACATTTTCAACACCTACCAAGAAAACAAAATCACATAAAATTCGAATTCCACTCAAAGCTAACCGCCCTTGATCTCAGGAGAACAAATTATTTCTAGCATGGGTAGGATCGACTGCAGGGGTATTTATCGATATATCACTCTTTCAAATAGTGATGGATCCAGAGACACTGCCCGCATGCGCACTGTCATCAAATAAGTTTGTAATCACTGTGATGATCAATCTCTTCTTCAATAGCTCCGATACCATGAAATTTCTTTCAATAATGATTAATTATCCACCAAGACTATCTCGATCACATACCTGAATTTATATGCAACACATAATCTCTTCCACTCGATCATCACACATGCGAAATAAAACAAGCGATAGCACATCAAATCATCATACACATTAACGCAAGATGTATGGGGAAAGCTTATAGTTGAAAACCTCATACTATTTTGTATATTATAATGGAGAAAATACAACAAACTCGCATAATACTCCTCACAAGTACTCAAGACTATCTCATGAAGTTACACACAAACCAGCTATTTTTAACAGTTCATCGGTTCAAAAACTACCGCCAATTGCCTTGCTCTATTGCGCAATCATGGTTCGTCTAAATAAAGATCCAAGGTTTGAATTTCTTGCTTGACAATACAATCATCATGGAAATTCTCCAAGTGTGGTGCAAATTCTATGCACAACCGATGTCGCCAATCGATAGCTAACTCCACCTTCATCTACCTCTTTCATCGGTTTCCACCGAATCGAAGCCCGCGACCGTAGTGAATCGATGTGTTCTTGAGTTGAATAATGAGTTACTAATTAATGAATTAAATAATATTTAATTCACCTCCACTCATTACTAGTTGATTAGCTAGTTAAACTAATCTCAACTATTTCAACTAAGTTAAACCCGGCACAACTCCACTAGTCGTCTCATTAACCCACCAAACTGCCATCGAAGTCTGAATCGAATTCAACCATGCATGTGCTCACAAAACCCTTAGGAATAATAAAGCGTAATCTCTCTCGTCGATGTACGGGAGCCACTTCCAAGGCTCCGAAATCGAAGTGCTCCAAGAGAGTAAATCGAAAGCTTATAGTCCAAATATTATTAAGGGTAAATAATATTTTGACTTCCTGTATTTTTAGATTATGCCTAAATATAGACTCGACCTATAGGTCAAAAATATCCATCTATTTTTACCAACATGACCACACTCCAAGAAAACATACCGCAACCCCCGGACCATGCCCATATGTCTAAATGCATAGTCTACATTTTGTGCCGATTCTGTTCGCGTCCACTTTAGTGAAGGTGACTTCATTTCACTAAGCTCCATCATCTTGCTGCATTTTCAACAGGCCATACAAAAATCCCTCTCCCATTCCTTGATTTGAGCATATTTTCTTTGGAGTAACAGTCTAATGGCCATCTCCTTATCTTCAGTGTCACTATCTAGGTCAATAAATTGAGGCTCTTGAGTATTTTTCTTGCCTCTCTTACTTCTCCTAACTTTTTCCATATTTTCTTTGCCATTTCTGCCCCTCGAGTTGATGCAACAGGATAATGTCCTTCCCTTTTGGAGTGAAACACTTGCCTTGGCCTTCGTGGTATGTGCATGTGAGAGGTGTGATGGTGGTTTTGGAAATGTTTTCATCATGGTTGTGACCCTTGGTGTTGTCACTAGCTTCTTCACCTTCACTATGATTCCCATTACCATCTCATTTTCGGTTTGATCACTTTTGACCTTCAAAATCATCATCATCATTAACCTTCTTGCTACCTTTGTGCTATAGCGTTTGGTCTTCATTGGGATTAGCCCTCACACTTGCTTCTACCTTGGCTTTGCTTCATCACTAGGGTCCCTTTCTTCATCATCTCCCCGACTACCCACACTCATTGTCACTAAGAGGATAAATTAGCGCCATGACCGAAGCCATGGTCGTTATCAAGACATTCATGACTGTCTTTCTGGCTAGTTCTGTCTTTCACTTGCCGCACTATTAAAAGTTACCTTTTCCGTCACTATCTTCATCATGACTTTGCTCGTTGTTTTCATGCTCAAACACATTTTTCCCCGACTTCACCATGCCATCGTCTTTTCCTTTACCATGACTCCCTTCTTGATTTTCCTCATCATTCTCTCTCTCCACCTCACTGATTTCCTCTTCTTGACTATCAGCATTCTATTCATCATGGCCATGCTCATTGCCTTGTTTTTCATCATTATTCCCTCCATAAGTTTCCATTTCCTCTACCTCTTGCTCACTAGCTGCTGGCTCATCCTCATCTTCATCATTTGTGTCCATGGACTCTACCCCATTAATTTATTCATCTCCATTGTCATCCTCTTGTTCTTTATTGCCACTGTCACCCTATTTTTCTTCTTCATTAATCTATGTTTCTTCCTTACTAATGTCATCACCTTCAACCTGATCTTCATGTGATTCTTCATTTACTCTCGCTTCACCCGATGCACCAAGAGAAGGAGAGGAAGGGAGGTTTTGACTATGGTGAGGGTACTAGTGCGTATGAGGAAGGTAGATTTGGTTGATGAGAGGTCATGGGGTTTCAGAAGGGTTCATGGTTTATGAAAATATCCCAAGGTATACTTTGAGGCTCCAACTTATGTAAGACCACCATTCGATCGTGGAATGGTGGAATAAGCTATGCATTTGCTGTGTGGGGATTCCTCCTCCTGGTAACAGACATTTTCTCAATGTCTATAGAGATAGTAAATGTAAGTTTAGTAACTCAACCCCGTGAAATGCATGAGATTTTACATGATAAGTGTTAGTATGAATTCTTTTTCAAGCGCATTTAAAAAGAACCACTTAGTTACGCATAACTAATAGCCCTAACAACAATAATGGCCGCAAAACATCTTCGTATCCGCAATTAGTAGTTAAAGTGTCAAGTAACAAAAATGTATCTAAATGGAAAGATATTACAAAGAAGTAAAAAAGAGTTTGCTCCATGCATCCAACGTACAAGACAAGAACACGATTTTTGAATGAATTTTTATATTACAGGCACTCCGGGGAGTGAAAACAAGAAGGTATCCGCATCTCCTCAATGGGATGGGTTCCTTGTAGTCCTCAAAGACGCATCTAAGCTTTCTCTCTTGTAGATGTAGAAAATCTAATGTAGAAGGTAGAGCTCAATGGGAGCAACAATGACAGAAATGAGACCGAGTGTATAGATCCGTAGTGATCTAGTATGCCACAAAGGTGAAGAATGAAGGGAAAATCCTCCTATCTATAACAAAATATTGGGTCATTCTAGATCTTGGTGCATGATTAAAATAATGTTAACCAAATCTAGATCCACCTCTATGGAATATTTTATTATTATTTGTTGGAGGGAAAGGGTGCTTGACTTGGTCAAATCCCTTGATTATGTAGTACAAATAAATAAATGATTTATTTATCTTTTTAAGGAAGTGGTTGGGATATAATCAAATAAATAATGATTTAGTTGATTAATGTAGGTTGATTTGTCATATTTAACAAGGAATATTATTTAAATAATTATTCCTAGAAAATAATAAGATAACTATGGGTTTATCTCATTAATTTCTTTTGTTTTCGGGTTAAACATGACCTGGGAATAATAATTAAATTAATATGGTTTAATTAATTATTCCTTTTGGGGTTTCCTAATTAACATAGTGAAAGTGCTTTTACTTGGGGTAAAATCGGTCTACATGGTGTACTTGGGTCCATCTAATGATGAAGAGTTAGATGACCAAAAATGGTGTACGATTGCCCCCCAAAATAAGTGAAAGTGTCGTGGAGCAAAATGATGACCGAAGTACGTTGTAAGAAGACAATCACTAGACAACAAAAGCAAGGCCAAGAGAGAAATATGATACAGATAGGCCGAAGGACTAGGACTCGAGGAGACGAGACTCAGCAGTGCACAAGTCTCTAAGTAGTGAGAGGGTACCGTGTCGGGCGGCTACGGGGAGGCATACCTATGCCCGCCGTGACAAAGTACAAAAGAATAGTGTGTCCATGAACACAACCGAACTATAGAGTACGTACTCGGCATAATCAAGAGCCGATAAAAATACAATGAATAGTCTCTCATACATGTCATGGCTCGACACACCAGACTAGTACAATATCATCCGAGTACATGAGATAAATACAACCCAAATGCCTCGTAAATGGGGAAGGGCTCACAAAATCTGACCGATACATGCAAACTGAGGCGGTGCTTGGCACAAGGCCAACATCATCAAAATCTGGAGCGGCATCAAAGGCTGCAATGAAGAGGTCATCCGGCATGGGGGTTGCTCACAGTGGCCACCCTCAAGGGAGTCGAGACATCTCACACGCCCTAGAATCATCAAGAGTCGGCCGCCGGGTCAATGACCGTCCAAAGATACCTAATCTCGATCATGCTGAAAGGAGCTGGAGAAGCAATCAAGTCAAAGTGAGGTAAGAAATCCTCGCCTCGATCCGAGGCACCGAACAAAAGTGGAAGCCGGGAACCAAGGTACACCGCTCTCTAGACCTCGTTTCCGGAATAAGTGTAAGTTGAGGTCGATGCAGCGGGAGGCCCGCCTTAGGTGAGGCAATGGCAGATCCTCAACTAAGGCACGAGAGAAGAGCAATAGAGCGAATTACGTACCGACACTAATGATGATGGCGAAATGGGAAGGGTGGAGTGGCGAATGGACGATTTCCCTTGTTAGAGCATAAAGGGCATGAATGACACAGCAAACACCGACACACAATATCAAAAAAGGGACAGACGTTGGGGTCAAGGTCGGGTGAGATGCGACACAAGAGAGGAACCAAGCAAAAAGAATGGAGGAAGCAGATGGTGTAAAAGGATGCAGATAGACTCCATGAATGCAATGATGACTCAACCTTGATGCTCTAAGCAAGGGCGACTAGATAGTGTCGCCACACAATAAAGGCCCCAATGGGGTCACAGAAGCATGAGCACAGGTACCTACGATTTCAAAAATCAACACGAACATGGACAAGGAAGGGGGCGATATGGTGCCCCAAGTACAAGTGTCGGGTGAGGAAATTCGATTTTAAGGAGCGGTGAAGTGATCTCGTGAAAATGTGTCCGGGTGAAGTATCAAATCACCAAAACCAAGGAAAACCCATTTGAGCTCAGAGATCTATCTGAATGGGAAGCTGATTTCGGCTCGTCGAACGGGGTTGGCCATGGTGGTTTCAGCAAAGAATGGTGTTAAAGAAACAAAATTCCTTTTAATGAGGCGGTTTTTCTCCAAAATCATTCATTTTCTATTGTTGCCGTGGTGAATGTGGAGAGTGAGAGAAGGCCCCAAATCTTGCGGCGAACGTAGCGGACAAACCGACCGGCTACCCGAGACTGGCTGCTTGGAGGCGAGAGGCCTAACCTTGCTCTTGCATTTTGATGGATTACATTTATGCACCGAGGGGCTCAAAATCTTCGCAATGTGCCTCCCTCCTTCATCTCTATACGGCCGCACTTTTTTTTGGGGCAAAAAGTGCACGACCCAGACGCAGTATTAGGGCAACAAGTGCGACCTTGTCCTTTTAAAATGGCAGAACCCAAGACCTGGGAGATGATGGGGGTTTGGTGTCAGCGGATGGCCGGGAGTTGGGCTGTGTGTGTGGTTGTTCCCCGATCCGTACCCCGAGACAAAAGAATGCTTGTGCAGTATGGCGTAGTCATGGTCAACCTGAGAGAGAGGGATCCGGGAACACTTCTACGTAGATCCGTGACTTGCTGCTCATTGTAGTGGCTGCATATAGGGCATATGGTGCCCTCTGATGTGTGTGTAGGGGCAGCAGCCCCTAGAATGGGCATGGGGGGCACATGGTGCCTACTTTTGGATTTTGCTCAGAACATGCTGTGGCATGTCGATGTATGGGTATGGGGGGCGTATGGTGCCTCTGGGCTTTTGGAACATGCTATGGCATGTCGTGAAGAGCATGTATGGGGGGCGTATGAGGCCTCAAAGGATGTATGTAGGGGTAGGTGGCTCGAAGTGATATGACTCTAGAGGGTCTTCTAAATGTGGAAGAACACGGTCTGTGAGTCAACACGACCAGACACTAGGAGAGTGGTGGAGAATGGCTTTCTGGTCTCTCAAAATGTGGGTGCCCCCTCACCCAAACATTGGGTTTCCGATGTAATGACCACAAGGTGGATGTGGTGTGAACGCATGGTTCGATGTAAGGGGAATAGATGAAGTCGTGGGTGGGAATTTCTTCCATAATGTTGTCATCGTGATAGAAGATGGGGTGACCGGTGGAAGAAGAACTACCGACGTGGGTGAAGTGCCTGAATCATCATCATGAGAAGAGAGGTTCACATGCGTATCGTCGTCGGTCGGGTGACCGAAGAGTAAGTAGATACCGTATCTACCGATGTTGAGCCCAAGATGCCCGCCTACGAAGGAAGGTCAAGCGAAACAACAAAGGAGGATTCGTATGGAATGTTCCCCAATGGTCTCATGGATGATGACAGGCACAAATGCAGTGACCGAGGGCCTGGTTGGCTTGGAAAAGCGGAGGCGGAATGTGAATGTCCTCTGTCCGAGTCGAAGCGGCCTGAATCGAAGCAGACAAGTCCAAGGAGGAATGGTACTCGTCAAGGCGGGGACAAGAGGTGGTGTAATGGCTGAAAATCGCACAAGCGCAAGGCAGTTTCAGCGCAAGGCTTGAGTTTTGGAGTGGCTGCGGATAGTGACATGTACTTCGGGAGATCGAATGGGGAATGTCTCTGCCGACTTAAGCTTGAGGTGGGGCACCAGTGACACATGAGTGGCAAGGACTGACGACATCACACAAAGCATCGACGAAGTGCTGTGGTCGGGTGGGGCTTTGATGCCTGGGGGCCGGATCGTGATGGGCTGCTCCCCCTTCGGGCTTACTGGTTTTCCTGGAGCCGTCACAACAGGAGAAGGGTCCTGAGGTGCTGGGCACAAAGGGCGAGGAGGAAGCGAGGGGACTCTAAGAACTGGCATGCTTGCGTAAGGTTTGGGTGACCAGGTGGCGGGCCGGGGGTCAAGGTGGGCTCAAAACTGAATGCAAGGCCGGGTTGGGGAGAGAGAGGGTGGCCATGACGGGGGACAGCATTATACTTCCGAGAGGGGGAGCCAAGAAGGGGATCCGTCTAAACAGGTAGTGACCAGGAGGTACGGCTCCAAGATGGTTAAGGCCGGGGGGACCGAGCCCTGAGGATAAAGAGGTTCGGGATACCACTCGTAGGGGGAGGGCCGGGAGGAGGAGGTCCTACTGGGCGAGATGAATGGCTAGAGCGGGTTGCGAGGGCGGGGGGGAGGGTGCGACCAGCTCGAAAAGGGTGCCGGCGAGGGCAGCTTCCGAGACGATCGCATCATGCAAATACTTGGACAAGTCGACCGCAATGAGGGGGGGGGCGAGGAAAAGTACCAAGTGGTGGTGGAATCTTTATAAACCACGGGAGACACCGGTCAAGGAATCGACTATTTCGCTTGCTGCTGTATGAGATGGTCGTCTCGCGAGGAGGATTGAGACTATGCTCATGATACCAGCCGGTCAATGGTGACTATCTTCCCATTATGTGGAAGACATCTTGCGAAGACCGCGATGGGGATGTACAGACATGGCATAGGTGTAGCTTCGCCTAACAGAATGTCAGAAGTAGAGGGGCGTCAATGACTTCGACATCAACGCAAAATGCCTTACCGGCGAGGGTGATGGGACAGTTGACGAACAGCCAATAGGGTCGGAGGCATGACCATCCCACGCTCGAAGGGTGATCAGGGAAGGGGCCAACTGGACCCGAGTTGTCGCAAACCGAAGCGACATCACATGATGCCTCTCATCAATTATACACCGGATACAAAGGGCGTTCGGATTTTTTTGATCGATTTGGAAAGCAACGAAGGAGGAAGAGGAGGTGGTCCGATTGAGTGGCGTCGAAAACAATCATTTGGTCAATGCTGAGATCAGCCGCCCACGGCGTATAGTAGAGCCTTTCCGTTAGGAAGGGCACGACCGGAGGAGTTCCGCCAGGAATGGCAAATAGGATTGTGCCAAATCATCTACTACACCGTACGATTGGGCGGCCGACTCGGGCGCATTTCTACGTAATGGACCCTTGGAATTCCAGGACCCCACGAAGGTTGAGGGATGTGTAAGGGCCACCGGGTGTCGAAAGAGGCTCGTAGAACTCGAAGATGGCGGTCGGGAGCAAGACCGAGCAGGAGGCTTCGGGGTACTCGGCGAGACCGAGTTTGAAGGTGAAGGTCGGCTGTGGCGACTTAATCGAGCCATCATAAGGATCCTGTAGTCGAGGAACCAAATGGACGATGGTGTAGTCAGCATGGTCGTTCTAAATAAGTAGCCACTTAACTTCGTTGAGGAAAGGATCATCGAACACAAACAAGTGGTGGTGGCCGTTATCAGAGAGCGTGAGGGGAGACGTGTTGTCCGCGCAATGTGGCTGGAGAGACTCCCACATCTCGTTTGTCTGGGGTAAGAGAGGACAATCGTGAGGTAGTGACCGTAATCACCGCAACACGAACAAAAGGCTTGCTTCAGCGGCGGCTCCGTCCGGCCTCGGGGCGGGGATGTCCCCGAGGCTGGCTGCTAGTGTTAGGGTCCATACTGTGACCAACCGGCCACGGGGGCAGATGGGTTCTGCCACTTCTCCGCCTTCTTGAGAAGAAGGGGGAATAAACGCACCGCTCGTGCAAATACTTGCCCCGGAGGGGGGTTGGTGGCGACGTTATGGGTGGTGAGGAGGCAAGGGAGGCGAAGCACATATGCTGGAGGAGTTAAGACCAAAGTCGCGGATAAAAAAAAGTGCGGGTTGGGTTGGGCAAGATTGCAAAGGTGGAGGTTGGGCAAAAGGAGGAGGCATGCCATCTCGGATACATGTTGCCTAGAGGGGGCGCAGTGCCAGAGGTGCCGGCCCCTCCCCCGAGGGAGGCCATGGCTCATAGAGGGTGAGCAGAGGGTGGGAAAGAGATCCAACAATACCTGGCTTTACGAATGAGATGCCCCCGGGGCGCGAGCGCCAACGGCCCGGGGATGTCGGGGAGAACTAGACAAACACAACCGCATTGAGCGTAGATCGCTCATATTTTTGGGGCCATTTGGAGGGCGGCTTCTTCGTATCGGGAGAAAGTGAGAGTGGCGACATCTTTGCCGATGGGAGACAGAGGTGCCAAGGAACTACCCATGAAACCGATCTTCAAAGGAGGCTTTGTGATAAGCTCGTTCTCTCGTCGCCATTCCCGAACATGGGCGAAAAGGCGTGTGGAAGAGGATTGCTTAAATGAAGTCAAGAGCCCGCACGTTGTCGCATCGAGAGGGAGTCACACGACAAGAAGGCTTGGGCAAGAGTTCAACGTGGTATGGGAGTGGCGGCCCGTTCGACATACCATTTAGAAGTCACTTAGTGTGCGTTGAACAAACGAAGACTGTATGGAGTCATTTCCGTAATGGAGTTGGAGGAACACCACATGTGGGAAAGGACCGTGACGTGATCGGTTGGGCCTTGGCTAAGGCCCTCAAACTTAGGGATATCAAAGAGGGCAGTTTGGTGGGCATAATGTCAGTAGTATTATGGTGAATGGGGTCATTAATCAACTCGATGGAAATCTAGGAGGGCCGAGGCCTAGTCACCAAGAAAACATTGGGTACGGAGTAGTGGTTGTGGACGGTTCCGTCAGGAAGCAGGGCCGCATTGGGGGCCGGGGAGAACCGTCAGCATTGTGTCTCCGGGGTCCAGACATGGTGAAGGTGTAGGGGAGAACTGAAGGAGAAGGGGGACCCCGATGAATCAGAGAGTGAGTCGGAAAGCACCGAAGGTGGACCTGCTCGACGACGGCGGTGCGGAAAGCAGTCGATCAACCGGAAACCGAGGATGAAGGCCAAGAAGTCTCCGAAAGGCGCCTGGGCGCAATGATGACAGGAAGAAGGAAACCTATACAAGGGGTAGCGTACGTAACTGGCATACGATGCGTATAAGGTGTGGACAATTGATTTTAGAGTCTTTGCCGTGGAACGGTGCGTTTCTTCACTTAGGTCATGTGTGCGTTAATTTTAATTTTTAAACCCTTTCCGTTGTTGAGAGCAAAAAGTGTGCACCGAGGCCGAAAATAAACCCACAGAACGTAATAAAAAATGTCAAATAATGTTAAAAATAACAAATACATATGCATCTATCAAACCCAAGAAAGTGGGTCTTCAAAATGCCGAAAAGAAAGGGAAAATCATAGAAACACACACACAAAGGAAGCTCAATGGTATCTAGGTCACAGATGTAGATCTCGAGGATAAAGTCGCGTATATGTGCGTATCACAATCTGGTTATGGATGTAGGTACAGAGCGAAAGGGAAATCAGCAAAAAATCGGGGGGGGCAAGGCAAGAAATTTTAGAGGAGGTCCCGAACAAAACGACAAGAGGTGATTTGAAAGGAAAGAGGCCGATTTTGCGGATCCGGAAGTGAGGCTCGCATCCGAGAAAGGTCGAAGTTTCCGAACCGACTACCGAAACAATGAAATCCTTCACAAAAAGTGGAGGGTACTAAAGCCTAAGGGGCTGGTTCCCACTTAGATGAGCAAAACAAGACGTATCTTGGTCAAGGCGTCGAGATGAGATTGGAAAATCGCGAGGTCACAGCAGTAACCCGCAAAAATTACGTAAAACAAGCAAGCCGGGAAAGGTGTCGCAGTTCGACCCTATTTTTTGTTGAGGTCGAAAACATGTGTTGGGGGTGCGTCTGTGTTTGTGTGTTTTAATAAAAGGTGCGACCCCCCGTTCGGCCGAAGCTTTTGCCACAGATTAAAATCGTCGTCTCAAAGTAACAAAGTCGCTACTCGCGCAATAGGGCGAAACACACTAAGTTAGAAATTTTAGGTTTTTAGGGTTTTATGTGAGAAAAATGACATGAAAAGAGCAGAAAAACCACAGCCTAAAAAGAAGCCCTAGGGCCTCGAAGTAATGTGATACAGAATATGAAAACGGACAATGGCCGTACTTAAAACCTGTGAGTCGCCATTTGTTAGTATGAATTTTTTGTCGAAGCGTACGAAAAAGAACCACTTTAGCTACGCACAATTACCAGCCCTAACAATAATGGTCAGAAATGACCAGACCGCATTAGTAGTTAAAGTGCCGCAACAAACATCTATAAATGGAAAGATATTACAAAGTTGAAGTAAAGAGTTTGCTCCATGCATCCAATGTACAAGACAAGAACACGATTTTTGAATGAATTTTTATATTACAAAAAGTATTCCGGAGGAAATGTTATGTATCCAGATCTCCTCAATGGGAGCTGGCTCTTGTAGTCCCTCGCACTTCGCATCTAAGCTTCTCTCTCTTTGTAGATGTAGAAAACCAAATGTAGAAGGTAGAGCTCAATGGGAGCAACAATGACAAACTTAAAAAATGAGACCGAGTGTATAGATCCGTAGTGATCTAGTATGCCACAAAAGGTGAAGAATGAAGGAAACCTTCCCATTTATAACAAAATATTGGGTCATTCTAGATCTTGGTGCATGATTAAAATAATGTTAACCAAATCTAGATCCACCTCTATGGAATATTTTATTATTATTTGTTGAGGGAAAGGGTGTTTGACTTGGGTCAAATCCCTGATTAGTGAAAATAAATAAATAAATGATTTATTTATCTTTTAATAGTTGTTGGGATATAATCAAATAAATAATGATTTAGTTGATTAATGGTATTGATTTGGTCATAGATGCCTAACAAGGAATATTTAAATAATTATTCTAGAAAATAACAAGATAACTATGGGTTTATCTCATTAATTTCTTTGTTTTCGTTAAAACATGACTGGGAATAATAATTAAATTATGGTTTAATTAATTATTCCTTTTGGGGTTTCCAATTAACATAGGAAAGCAGCTTTTTACTTGGGGTAAAATCGGCCCTGTTATGTAGTACTTGGGTCCATCTAATGATGAAGAGTTAGATGACCAAAAAATGGTGTAACAATAAGTATACAGCCCTCGGAGTACCCTCCCTCACAGGTGAAGTACTTCATGATAACCAACATTAAGGAGGCATATATGTGCTTGAGGTGTGAGAATGGGAAAAAAATTTTGCTACCTCCTTTATATCTTGTTTTGATGAATGGCTCAAAGAAATCTTTGTCTAATTTTCCCTTCTTAAACCATTTCTCACCCACCTAAGCGTATAATCGTGCTTCAGAGATGGCACTTCACTACTTCAAAATTTATTCCTACAAAGTTTGAGTGCTTGTTTTGCAGGTTGAGAATGAGGAGCCTCAGAGCCTGGGGTAGCTCATCACCTATTCAAGCCTTCTCACAAAACTAAAAATCTTGTATTATGGAAGCATGATAGGATCTCGGAGAGGAGGTGATGGCTACAGTGATTTAAGGCTCCACCCTTATTATCTTTTTTCCTCCCTTATGTTTTGGCCTTAAAGTCTCTTGACCTCTCTATTACCATCACTATCGTTTCCATTACATTCAAATTAGCTCTAACCAATAGGAATATTAATTTTTCTCGTTTATTTTTGCATTTCATGACTGGAGAATAAATTGTAGTAAGAGAACATGTAAAACTCCTAAAAACTAAGAATAAATCAATGTTTCATGTGAAGTAGACATATCTGGGCTATGTAGATTACATCTTGGCAGTGTGAATGGGTTTAAATCACAAGAATGGGTCACCTTTGACCAAGTCATCAGCAACAAGATGTGCATTGAAACTCTCGAGGGATGTGACAGCTTCTTTAAGGGGAATTTAAATATAAAAGGGCTAAAACTAATCAAGTGGTTTAGGGTTTTTCCAAGACTCAATCTTATATAAGGAGGGAGTAGATCAACAAGAGGGGGTTGTTGAATATTATCATTTTCTCGAAGGTCACTGCTCTTACTTAAACATCCCTTGTTGGGACTTCATGTTCAGGAATCCCACCTCCTTCCTTGAGCAGCTCTTGGAGGAGACTTGTGCTATCCTTTCCACATCATGCTTTTAGGCCAAGCTCATCTTATGCCTACAACGCTACTCATGTTGAGAGTTGAGCTATCCTTGTGAGTTGCAGCAGTGGAAGAAACTAGATCATCTTAGATCTAGCCTATACTAGTGGCTCTTCTCAGTGAGTGTGTCTTTTAACCTCCTGGAAGAGTTCATTAGCTGATTGTACTTCAAATCTACATCTTGGAATCAAGCCAAATCATCTCGAGAAGATACAGCATTTTTTCTCCCCCTAAGACAATGGTATTTGCAGATCTATAATTGCAAGGTGTTTTGTCTGCAATTTGGAGGAGAGATCTCCGGTGTTGGGATTCTTCCTCTCACTGTGGTTATCCATGTGTTGGCCACCTATAAAATTTGTTCTATCAAAAGGTGGAAAAAAATTTGTGGGAGCCTTCAAGAAAATGCTTTTATGCACAAATTTTATCCCTTTGAAGCCTCTTGAAGACATCATCTCCTCTGTTTTGAATTTATTCATTAATGTTTACATTTTAGAGCCCAGAAAATACTGCTGATTTCAAAGAGAAAGACTGCTGCAAAAAATCCATTTTCCTTTTCCTTCCATCTCAAAGCTAACCTTCATTTTTCTTCCTCTTTTTGCATAAAATTCCTCATCTTTCCTTTGTTCCATTTCCTCCTTCATAAAAATCCACCTTGCATAGTTCAAAACCTCGTTGTAAACTATGTCAAAACTCTCAAAACCCTTGAAAAACATTGAAAACTTCATAAGAAAATACATATTTTGGTGTAGAGATTTAAACCCCCTTGGGCTAAGTCTTTAGTTGTTTTTTCTCCATATGCCTTGGTGCTAGAACCAAGCGCTAGCCTTCTAAGTGCTTATCGTGTTGTCCGATGGTGATCAGCCCCTCCTCTTTAACCCTCGCTCACATGACTCTCCATATAACCCAAGGCCCTGCATTCGAGCGCCAAGCCACGTTGTAAGTTAATATTTTGAACCTTCATCTATATAAATTTATCAGTTTTTATTTTATTATAAACTTTCCTCCGGTGCAATTTTTCATTCAATCTCCACCATCTATCTGATCCACAGATCTACGGCGCGCAATCCATCGTCCGGTGGTCCCCGCCATCCACTCAGCATCGCAAAACCATGCGGTATCCATCACACTGCTTTTGAGACCGGGGTGGTTTTTTTTCATTTTGCAGCGATTCCATACACCGGCTGACGCGTGGCCTCGCCACTATTCAAAAAACCACCGTTCATCGTGCATTAAAGTTTGGACGTGGAGTGGGCGCGATATTGATGTGTGCCGTTTGATTTGAGGCCGCTCATTGGATGGTGATCGCTCGCAAAAGAAGCTTGACAGTTGACCAGGATACAACACTGTCATTAAAGAATCTCCGCTATCGATCTGATCTGCATATTGACGGCCCACAATTCATCGCCCTGATTCCTTCCCTTTGACTTTCCGCCCTCGCTCCTGACCGTCGATCTTTGCGCGATCGACGGCTCAGATTTAAATTCTTCTTCCGCCTTCCCTTTGAATTCCTCTGATCAATCTCGACTGTTGGAAGATACCATCCAATTGCCATGCTCCCTCCACGTGCCTTCTAAAGTAGTAAACCTACACATGAAGGATTTTATAACATTTTTTTGTATTTTTACAGGATTTAATGGTTTTTCCACGATGCTGAAGAAAATTCACAGGCTGAGGGTGATGATCCTCCTGCCTTCGATTCACCAGAGAAATCATTCGCAGGGTTTAAAATTCATGTTTTATCAATGATTCACGAGGCATTGATGCCATTCGATCCCTGTACAACCCTGCGCACCAAAAAACACAGTTAATCAAGCGCCAGTCAGAGAGTATCAGTATCAAAGACAGAACGAACCAAAACAGGAGATTGAAGACCTAAAACATAGATCTTAAGTAAATTAAAGGTGTTTTAGGAGAAGACGAAGACATCTGTCGAGCCGAGAAAGCCTTCACCACCACAAGCAGAGGCCAATCGAACTCTCTCCAAATCCTATAGACACCTGTAGTTTCACAGGAATCAAAGAAGTTTTAATCACTACTAGAACAAGAGGTGTTGCCTAAAGACAGCTGAACAATTAATGCAAATCAAAGATCTTATCCCTAAATTATCGGCAAAACTATTTTTAAAGATTAAGAACAGCCCAGAAGCGGATCCTTTTCCATCATTAGGCCTCGAAAGGCAGAAACAGAGTTATGAAGGAGAATTAGAAATGATTACATTCCCGCATTATGCCTTTCCTGGTTCCCAAAGGCCAGGAATTGCACTGATTACATAATTAATGATACTTGACCCCTGGAAAATCCTCCCACCGCCTCATTCTTCTATAAATACTTCTGTAGAAGATGAGAAAATTTTGGTCTCTGGACATATGAATGCATGTAATTGTTTTTGAAGCTATTGATGCCCTGTGTGCAACTTGAAGATACATAAGCTGATATGAGAAGTTTGAAGTTGTAGAGACCCACCAGGCTTGCTGATTGTAACTGGTTTGAACATCAAATACAAGCTGTTGATTTATGGGATCCTGATTTATGTCAATGGTGATGTGTTCCTCACTGTCAATTGTTATTTTCTTTAATGTTTTCACTCTATCCACTTTCTCTGGTAAAGAGCAGCAAACATAGAACTAGGATTTACTCTCAACAGTACCCTACTCTTACTAAAAGCTTTATTTTCTATGTTTTCTTCATTCAAACATTCCCTTTGAAGAGTATATTAAAGCAGGTTGGTTTAAAAGCACTTGCCTGATCTAGATTTCTCTTCAAAATGAGTATTTTCTGTGTTTTCCTTTAGAGTATATTAAAGAAGGTTGGTTTAAAGGCACTTGCCTGATCTAGATTGCTCTTTTTGATTATCATATGTGTTTTCCTCTAGAATATGTTGAAAGCAGTATAGTTTAGAAGTGCTTACCTGATCTTAAGCTGTTCGAACTGTTTTTAAATGTTTTCTAACTGAAAGTAATTCAATGCAGGCTAGTTTAAAAGTACTTACCTGATCTTAGAATACTTTATTGTTTTTCCTTAAGCACATGCCGAAGCAAGATAGTTTGAAAATACTTGCTTGATATTAGGCTGTTCATTGTTCTTAATTTGTTTTTCTCTCTATTTCCTATCTGTTTCATTCCATAAAATCAACTTAAGAGACCCTTTGACATAAGTGACTTTCCCCATTGATCCTTCTTGAAACTTGTTGTTCAGTTAAAATCCTCCTATGACTCCATAGCCCAATGGGTTATAACTATCTTTTCCTTTTATGTCAGCCAAATCATTCCTTCACTTGCAGACATCTTCACCCTTTACTTTGAATTGCCCTTACCTTCATCATGTCTTTGTCCAACCAAAAACAAACAAACAAAACCCATGATCTTCATAACTAGCCTAAAATCACCTTTAAGGCTTTAAAGATCACATCTTTAAACTCATTCATAGAGAGATCCCTCTCCGGATTCAGGAGGGCTAGATCCTTGAATCCCAAAGTGGTTTGATGTTGTCTTATCTTTTGGTTTTTATCAATGGCCAAAACATAGGAACCCCAACACCATGGAATTGCCATCCAATCCATGTTAGTTTCATATCTGATCTATTGTACCATTGCATTATTCAGAAATTTTTGAATCATTCTGTAGATCTGCAAGCTTAGATCTGAGATCTACTTCCAGTGCTTCATGTTTTGAGCAAAACCCCAAGGGAATTGTATAGATCTGCATTTCTTGTACACAGATCTGTATCAGATATAAATTTTTATGTACAGATATGCTCTAGATCTGAATAATTAATAAACTACTACTTCAGCCCTAAAAATAAGGTTGTCATGGTTATGCAGTCTTTTCTCATGGTTGTAGCACTTCATTTACGAGGATTTTCTTTGTAATGTCTCATTATTTCTCTTTTACAATGTATGTGTTGCAATAACATCTGATTTGTTGTTATATATATGATTTTGAACCTTAACCATTGCATCTAATGTGTAGGTGGATCTACGTTATTTACGAAGCAATCCTTTGCATAGAGGCTGCAACCTCTCTCTTTGGGTGGTTTCGGCTAGACTAGTTTGTGGGAGATCTATTTAACCCACCTAGTATTATTTTTTATCTCCTTTTGGATTTAGATCTTAGATGAGATTATCTAAGGGATCCGGGAGCTATAAACTCATTTCTATGCAGCCGAGGCTTGGCCGAAATTTGTCTTGTCCCAGAATATAGTGGTATCAGAGCAAGATCTTTGGCTAAGCCTGTGGCTTCAAGCCAAAGTGTTGTACAACAAGGAGAAAGGTCAGAATGATGAATAACATGATTTTACTCTCATAAATTTTAAGATCTAAGAAGAACCTCTCCAAGGAGGTTGAACAAGAAGAAGAAAGAAGAAGCAGTGAAACTCCTAGAAAGTTTCAAGAGCAGAAAGATCTTCCGATCAGATCTACAAGATCTATACATTAGGAACATTCTGAATCCTCATCTCATGGATATGTGCACTCAGCCATATCACCAAAGCTTCAGCATTCTATCTATGATTTCTTCATGAAGAGGAAGAAAGAAGGTGTACCCGAGAAGGAGACTCTTAGAGAGTATTTGCAGGAGTATGAAGATCAATCCAAGGAGTTCAAAGAAAACTTGAACTTCCAAGGGTTTTGTAAGATCAAGGAGATTAAAGGCAAAAAGAAGGAGTAGCATGGTAAGGGTAGATTCTATCTATCTATATTTTATGGGTCACCTATGTGCCCGGTTAGGGTTTGGGTGGAGGAGCTAGACAACTTTGTGAAACAACATCAAGTTGCAGAGATTGAAGCCATCAAAGCAGCAGTGATGCATTTTGAAGGTAAAGCATATGCTTGGTGGTTGTTTGAGTCCTTTTCCTTGAAGAATGAAAATACACCTACTTATGAAAGGTTTATTTCAAGATTGATAGAAAGGTTTGATGAAGCTCCATGTGTAACATCTTCTGTTGACACTATCTAACCACATCAGACAAATCTTTTGCATGAGTTGGAAGGGTCTATGAATCCAACTCCATTTCTGAAAACCATGGAAGAAGGTGTGAGTTTGTTTGATGCATTTCCAAGGGAAATTTCTCCATTGAGTGAAGGGTCCTCTTCTCAAGAGGAAAGTATGAGGGTTTCTCCTTCAATAGATGACCAAGATCTAAGGTCTCTTATTGATGATGAGAAAATTTCAGTTATTGAAGAGGAGGAGAAGACAGAAGATGATAACGCAGTAAAAACAAAGGCACCTCAAGCATCTCATGGAGAGGAGGATGGAGCACTTGCTACAAGGGAAGAAACTCTTGCACTTTTTCAAGAAGTTCCACAAGGTCTCACACATAGAGCTCTTGGCATGACACATGAGCAGCATGTACCATCATTTTCAAATGATGAGATCTTGGAGATAGAAGAAGGAGAACAGGAGGAAGGGAATCACAAGGAGAAGAACAAGAACCCTTCTCTGCTTCAAAGCTAGGAAGCACAAAGAAGGCAAGAGAACTTATGCATTAAGGGTAGGGGCAAATCTGTCTACCTACATCCACATTATAATCTATGTCCTGACGCCTCTTTGCAAGGAGGTACTTTACTAGGAGCACCTCTTGATAGGAGGAAATCTAAAGTGTTCTCTCAACTATGGGTAGCATATGCATACTTGGCTAAGGAGGGAGCCTTGGGAGAAGCTAGCATAGTGCAGAGAATCTCTCATGAATTCAGAAGAGAGATGAGCAATTTCCTGAAAGGGGTATTGCTAACTCCCACTCAGATATTTGCACTGAGAGAGGAGAAATCAGAGATCTATGATGGCATGAGCATGAGGACACATGGAAACTCCATATCTTTGGGGCAGCCCATGATCTCTTCATTCACAAAGAATATTTCTAAAGATGGCAAGGAGATCCTAACCCTCTTGTATATATGGGCCAAAATGAGGAAGTTTTGGAAGACAAGGACTTTCTGAGGGGAAGTTGATTTCCATATGCTTCAATCTTGTGTTGAAAAATATCGGCTGCAAATGGTTCAGCAAAAGGAAGATTATGATGCTCCAACATGTGACCTTGATATCAAGGATGTCAAATAAGGGAGCCATGATATGACAGGGGCAGTATTTCAAACCTCTACAACGCTGTCATTCTTGGAGAGCTTGGATCCTTATTGGGATTCCCAACTCATGATGGAATACTCCAAGGACCTTTTCACATGGGGGGTTCTTGATGGGGAAGTAAAGGATGAAAGGTTCAAGGTGGTTAATGGAGTTATATATTTTTATAATCTTATTCTTTTGGTTAGTGACTCCAATCTCAAGGAGAGACTACTAGATGCCACCTATGATATCTTTCTTTCCAAACCCACTGGTTTCATTAGAGCATATCATACACTCTTGGGTGGATTCATATGGGAATGTTTCAAGGAAGAGGTGCACTCTCATATGAAGATGTGCATGGACTACTTGGTAAAGGAGAAGGAACATAGCTCTTGAGAAAGCCACCATACACACCTCCTTATTCATTGAGTATGAGATGGAACTCATCCATGAGTTACCCCAATGATGTAAAACAAGTATATAGAGAGACTTATCTTTCTGAGCATTATAATGTATCTCCTATATGCTTATATTTTTCTAATACTCATTTGCAGGACATTGTGCCAAGATGGGGCACTAAGCATGAGGGGTTTCATGGGCCACTCAAGGCCATGAACTATGTTGATGCAGGCCATTCCTTGAAGAATCTTGGAGAGCTATTATATTCTTCATGGTGTGATTCCTTTACACCAACTATGATGTACATTCTCCAAGAATTCCAAAGGCATGGGGAAACAAACAAGTGTTGGGGAAGGCACTTTTCATATTGTAGGTTTTAACCTTGAACAGAAATTATCTACACACGCATCTCATAACAAAAAATAAACAATGGCGAGAGCATAAAACATAAAACAGATAAAAACAAAGATTTTCCCCTGGATCTCAAATCAGGATGACCAGCTTGATTTTTCATTATTTCCTTTTAGTGTTACAACACATATATATACATGTCGAAGCATACATAAACCCCAATACATTAACCCTATATTAGAACATAACCGTAGTTCCCTTGACTGGATCTACAAAATACCAGGGGCCAAAAACCATCGTACCCCAAAACCATGTGAAAACTCATACACAAAACATGGGTGGGTCTCCCTATGAGTGGGTATGCACACCAAAAAGAATTTCGGCAGGGCGCTGCCCCGAACCCCAACAGTGGGGGTTGCTTCCCCCCTTGTGACCCCAAAGAGAACTTCTAAGTGCTCACGAGACTTCATCAATACATCTTGCAACATTCTTCAAAGTGTCCACCTTTACCAGCAACACCCTTTTAGCTTCAACCATATCTCTAACAAAGTGATATTGAACATCAATGTGCTTTGTCTTTGAATGGTAAGCAAGGTTCTTAGCCAAGAAAATTGCACTTTGGCTATCACAGTCTATCCTTATATCTTGTTGTACCAACCCCATACTTGAACACAATCTTTGCAACCAAGCTGCCTCCTTGCTTGCATGAGTGGCTGCTATGTATTCTGCCTCTTTAGTTGAAAGAGCCACTACAAACTGTCTTTTACTCATCCAAATGACTGCGCCTCCAAATAGGTTAAACACATACCCACTTGTAGATCTTCTTTGGTCTAGATCTCCAGCCCATTCTGCATCAACAAAACCATGAATGTCCAACATTCTTTCCAATCCTGGTCTTCCCTGGTAGCACAAGCCATAATCACTAGTGCCACTTAAATATCTAAAAACCCGCTTCACTGTTGTCCAATGCTCCTTCCCTGGGTTTGACATAAACCTGCTCAATACTCCCACTGAATGTGCAATGTAGTCTGTCTGAGACCATTGCATACATCGGACACACCCCTTGCACTTGCATATGGAACACGGGACATATACTCCTCTTCTTCTTGTGTCTTGGGACATTGTTCAACAAACAGCTTTACACCTACAGGAATAGGAACATTCACCGGTTTACTATCCTGCATATTGAACCTCTGCAATATAGTCTCGACATACTTCCTCTGGTTTAACCAGAGCTTCCTCTTTGCCCGATCTCTCTTAATTTCCATGGCCAAAATATAGTTTGCAGCACCAAGATCCTTCATGTCGAATTTGGAGAACAGTTGGGTCTTCAAATCTTGGATAATTTCTTTGTCATTTCCAATCAACAACATATCATCCACATATAAGACCAAATAAATAACACGGTCACCAATTAATTTAAAATAAACACAGTGATCCTCCTTGCTTCTAGTGAATCCAAGTCGCCGTATATAGGTATCAAATTTCTGATACCACATCCTTGGTGACTGTTTTAACCCATACAGAGACTTCTTCAACCTGCATACCAGTTCTTTCTTACCCTTCACCATAAATCCTTCAGGTTGCTTCATGTAGATCTCTTCTTCTAGATCCCCGTGAAGAAATGTTGTCTTCACATCCATATGTTCTATCTCAAAATCAAATGCAGCAGCAACAGATAAAAGTAATCTAATAGAAGTAACTTTGGCAACAGGAGAAAAAATATCACCAAAATCAATTCCTGGCACTTGGGAATAACCTTTTGCTACCAACCGAGCTTTGTATTTCTCCACCTTGCCTTCTACATTCATCTTCTTCTTAAACACCCATTTCCTCCCGATGGGCTTCCTTCCAGCCGGCAACTCCACCAGATCCCATGCCTCATTTTTGTGCAAGGATGCCATTTCATCAACCATGGCCTCCTTCCAGAGTTTTCCATCCTCTGAATCTACTGCCTCCCTGACAGTTCTGGGTTCATCATCAGTTATAGTTAAGGCAAAACATGAACAGAAAGCAGATGGACTATACCTTTCTGGTTGCCTTCTTTCCCGAACTGATCTTCTCAAAGCTGGAGTTTGTGGCTCTTCATCTTCTGAGTCTTCTTCTGTTGTAGAGTCTGATTCATCCTCCTTTAGCTCAAACTCTATCTTCTCATGTTCCTTTGGTATGATTTCATGTTTAACAACATCTTTCACCTCTCTAAACAACACATCTCGGCTGTACACAACCTTCCTTGTTTCTGGGTTCCAAAGCTTGTAACCCTTTAAACCATCCTTATACCCAATAAAGATGCACCTTTCAGATTTATTATCCAACTTGGTCCTTTTCTCCTTTGGAAAATGTACATATGCATCACATCCAAATACCCTTAGATGTGAAAGAGAGGGTTTCTTACCAGTTCATACCTCATGTGGAGTCTTATCCTCCAACCCTGATGAAGGTGATCTATTAACTAAGTAACATGCAGTCTCCACTACCTCTGCCCGGAATTCTTGTCCTAACCCGGTACCACTGAGCATGCTTCTTTCCTTTTCCATCAGCGTTCTGTTCATTCTTTTTGCAACTATGTTTTGCTATGTGTATGGAGTAGTCTTCTGCCGTGCTATACCACACTTCTTACAGAACTCTTAAAATTCCTTCTTGCGGAACTCCCCACCATTATCTATCCTCAGCACCTTTATCTTCTTCTCTGTCTGGTTTTCCACCAGAGCCTTAAATTCTTTAAATCTGTCAAAGACTTCAGATTTCTTCCTCAAGAAATATATCCATGTATTTCTTGAGAAGTCATCTATGAATGAAACATAGTACACAGATTTTCCCAGTGATGGAACTAACACAGGTCCAAACACATCATTGTGCACAAGTTCTAATATCTTGTTCGCCCTCTTAGCACCAGAAGGAAAACTCACCCGATTCTACTTCCCATATACACAATGTTCACAAAAATTGAAATCTAGAGAGCAATTAGACATACCTTCTACCATACCATTTATATGTAGTATCTGAAGGCCCTTCTCTCCAATATGTCCAAGCCTTTGAGGCCATAGCATGGTCTTTTCTCCAGAGACAGATAGGATTTCCGCTCCACTTTCAGGAACCACATAACTATTACACCCATCAATAACAGTGCTACCTTGTAGCTTGTACAGAGTTCCAGTCGGAACACCCCACATTAATACCAGTGCTCCTCGAACCATCTTGCAGGCATATTTCTCGAACACTGTTTTTACACCTGCATCATCCATCTTGCTTACAGAAATTAGATTTCTAGCCAATGCAGGAATATGCAGAACACTAGGAAGTGTTCTAATCCTTTCACCTTGCAGCTTCTGTTTGACCTTTCCACGTCTGATGATTTTGGACTTCCTATCATCCCCTAGGAAGACATCACCATCATATTTCTCATACTCGCAGAACCACTCCCTATGGGGAGTGAAGTGAAAGGATGCACCTGAGTCAATCAACCATGACTCATGATATAAATGTGTATGTGAAGAAGAAGCCAAATACACATCCCCACCTTCATCCGAGGTGGTTTTTGCCTCTACAGAAGGAGCATCATCAGATCCCTATCCTTTCTCAGGAGCTTTAGATCTGCACTCCTTTTTGTAGTGCCCTTCCTTTTCGCATTTCCAGCATACCTTTACAAACTTTCCAGGAGATTTAGATCTCCCTCTAGATTTGGATCTCCCACTCGAAACCTTATTCTTGTTTCTGTTTTGGGACCTTCCTCGTATAGATAAGGCATCTCCATTCTAGCCCTCCATATTTCTCCGTCTCATTTCCTCCGACAGCAAGGGTGAGACAATGTCATCAAAATTCAAGGTAGTTGTATTGCTACCTATTGCAATAACCAGATTGTCCCATGAGTCTGGTAGAGAACACAACAAACTGATGCACTTATCTTCATCTAATATTTTAATATCAACAGATGACAGCTGACTTACCACAGTATTGAAGGCGTTCAGATGCTCTGTCACCGAGTCTCCATCCTTCATCCTCAGTTTATAAAGCTTTTTTTGCAGAAACATCTTATTCACCAAAGACTTAGATTGGTACAAAGTCCCAATTTTTTCCCACAAATTCTTCGTCATAGCTTCCCCAAATACATTCAACAATACTGAATCTGAGACACACAACCGTATTGTGCTCTCAGCCTTCCGATCCAGTTTCTTGCAGTCTTCATCTGACATTTCCGTTGGTTTAGTACCTGGATCTACCACGATCCACTGATCTTTATCCACCAGCAGGTCCTCCATCTTGAGCTTCCACAACTCAAAACTCTGACCATTAAATTTCTCGATCTCTATCTTTCCGCTGCTCGCCATCTTCTTTCACTGCAAGAATCGATCCCGCAGATCTCCCACTGAACAGGGTCTACCTCAGGCCCAAGCGAAAAACCCTCAGCAGCAAAGGCGTCCCCTTGAAGCCGAAACAGCTCTGATACCAAATGTAGGTTTTAACCCTGAACGGAAATTATCTACACACGAATCTTATAACAGAAAATAAACAATAGTGAGAGCATAAAACATAAAATAGATAAACACAGAGATTTTCCCCTGGATCCCAAATCGGGATGACCAACTTGATTTTTCATTATATTCCTTTTAGTGTTACAACACATATATATACATGTTGAAGCATATATAAACCCCAATCCATTAACCCTGGATTAGAACATAATTGTAGTTCCCTTGACCGGATCTACAAAATACCAGGGGACGAAAACCATAGTACCCCAAAAAAATGTGCAAACTCATGCACAAAATATGGGTGGGTCCGCCTATGAGTGGTTCCTTGTGAGTTGCAACAGTGGAAGAAACTAGATCTTCTTAGATCTAGCCTATACTAGTGGCTCTTCTCAGTGAGTGTGTCTTTTAACCTCTTGGAAGAGTTCATTAGCTGATTTTACTTCAGATCTACATCTTGGAATCAGGCCAAATCATCCCCAAAAGCTACAGCGTTGTTTCTCTCCCTAAGACATCGTCATTTTCATATCTACAGGTGCAGGGTGTTTTGTCTGCAATTTGGAGGAGAGATCTCTGGTGTTATGATTCTTCCTCTCACTGTAGTGATCCATGGATTGGCCATCCAATCCATGTTAGTTTCAGATCTGATCTATTGTACCATTGCATTATTCAGAAACTTCTAAATCATTCTGAAGATCTGCAATCTTAGATCTCAGATCTACTTTCGGTGCTTCATGTTTTAAGCAAAACCCCAAGGGGATTGTATAGATCAGCATTTCTTGTACGCAGATCTGTATTAGATCTAAATTTTTATGTAAATATATGATCTATATCTGAAGAATTAATAAACTACTGCTTCAGCCCTAAACATAATGCTTTCATGGTTATGTAGTCTTTTCTCATGGTTGTAGCACTTCATTTATGAGGATTTTTATTGTAAAGTCTCATTCTTTCTCTTGTATAATGTATGGGATGTAAAGATCATTTGATTTTCTGTTATATATCTGATTTCTGAACCTTCATATCAGCCTCCTAATGTGCTTCAGTGGATCTGCGTTATTTCTAAAGAAATTCTTTGCATAGAGCTGCAGCCTCTCTCTTTGGGTGGTTTTCAGCTAGATTAGTTTGTGGGAGATCTGTTTAACCCACCTAGTCTTATTTGTTTTTTCTCTCCTTTTGGATTTATATCTTAGATGAGCTGATATAAGGGATACAGGAGCTACAAACTCATTTCTATGCACATAATTCTCAGAAGAGCATTATTTCAGCAGGCTTGCTGAGTTGTCCTAGATCTAGAATATTACATGTTCTAAGCTCCTGACATGATGATGGGAGACACTGGGTTGAAAATTGGGGCTTGATGAAACAAGGTGAAAATGATGATAGAGTCATCTATGGAGAATTATTGGTGTGGAGGCTAGGGTGCTTAGGTTTTAATTGCTTTGGAACTTAAGGAGGCATTCTCTCAAATCTGTTTGCAGACATTTAAACTCACTCGCCAACTCAGCATATCAGAATGGTCTCAAGGAGGCTTAAAAATATAGCTTCCTTTGTAGGCAGGACCTAGGGTTTACCCACCTAGGGTTTTAGCTTAAAAAGCCACTAAAGACCAAAATTTAACTTGGAAATTTGGTTAGGGACAAAGAAAAAGGTCCACTTACCAATTCTTTGCTCTTCCACAGACCCTAGAGGCAGCTCAAAAGATGAAAATTTGAGTTAGGGCAAGATCTTTTTGCCTTGGAAGGCTCTCTGTGTTTTCGCAGCGCCCTGCCCGAGCTGTCGGGTCAGGTTGTTTGCGCAGCACCGGCAAGGTCTACACGGCAGTTAGCGCAGCGCCCGGGTGTGCACCTTCTGCCAGTCTCTTGGCCGAGTTGGGTGAAATTCCAGGTTGGTGTATAGGTGTTGGGCAGCCAGTTTAGCGCAGCGCTCGAACAGTTATGCACTGTGTCAGGTGGTCGTGTCATTTATGTCGGTCCTCAGCGAGTCGGGCCTGCGTTTGCGCAGCACCCGGTGATATTTGCACAGCACATTGAAATTTTGAAGAGATTGGGGGCTCGTTAAAGCAGCATCGAACTGCGTTTGCGTAGCGCTGGTGATTTACGCAACGACCGAACACTTCACCCAGAAAAAAGCTCGAAAACACTATCTCTCTTCCTAAAGCTTTTTTTTCCTTTACAATCGCTAAATGAGTTTAAAATGAATTTTGAAATACATTTTGTACCCTTTGAGAGACATAAATTAAAGTTCCAAACCCACTTTTACTATGTTTTAATCCTTTTTGTCACTTGACTGATACTCTTTATGTCTTTTGCAGGAGTTTTGAAGGCCTTCTCAAGACAATTTGTCTTCTACTTTTGTGTTGATGGTTGGCTGATGCTGATGCCCTTTTTATCCCCTTTTCCTTTTGGAAGCTTGGGCACGGTTCAAGCTGTCTTTTTCATGCACTTTGGCAAACTGAAAACACTATCTTGGTCCCCTTTGGCCTTCTTGAGTGTAATGGACTTAAAACAGATGTTTCTCACCTTCTCTGATATTTTTGATAGTGATGTATCTTTGGTCAGAAAAGTTAGCAATTTAAACTATTTTATGTCCCCCCTTGGCCACTTTTTTTATTGTGTAGGTGTCTTCAAAATATTTTCCTTTGGTGTTCTTAGTCTCTTTTGGAGTTTCACATCTCATTCTTTCAACAATGAACCTGTGCTTGGCATTATTTCCTCCTTTTCATACTCAACCTCATGATTGCCTTTATCTTGACTATTTTGGAGGCCTTTGACAAACCCTAAGGGACACCTTGGAAAACTTTTGGATGCCATCTGCTATTATGAAGGAGGAATTATCATCTTTCTTGGACCTGTTCTTTCCATCTTTCCAAAATCTTAGGTTTTAGGGTTGTTAGAGAAAAGTAAACAGTGTTGTCTTCTATGTTATTTATTACCTTTCAAAACTCATTTATTATTTCTGAAAATTTTCAATGTGTACTTGGTGGTGTTCAGGTGACTTCTGCCCTTTGTGGTTCTTGTACTGGCTTCTTACTTTGGCAACATTGTTTTTCCAATTAGTCACAAAACCCTAATTCTTTTTAAACATAGGCCTGTTGCCTTTATCTTTGATGTGGATGTCTTTTATTGATGATTTCATCCCATTACCTTACCTCTTCTTATGCTGATGGAAACCTTGATCATTTTTGCAAAAATTTGAAAAAGGGCAGTTGTTCCTTGCAAAATTTGTACTTTGGCTAAGGAGGCCTTTCTTGAATCGCTTTTGATCAGTTTTGGACAAGTTACTTGACCTTCTTCTTCTTTGAATGCAGCCTGGAGGATGAATTTTAGCCTTGGGGAAAGTTATTTCCCTATTTTAGGAGCCTCTAAATTTGCGTAGCACCGAGTAGCCCTGCCCATGGATCAGCACAGCGCCAGGCAGTTCTGCCCGTGGATTAGTGCAGCGCCGGGCAGTCCTGCCCATGGATTAGCATAGCACCACTTATTTGCACAGCGCCAAAAAAGGTTCAACTTGTAGACAAGTTTTTAGGACCTTCTAGAAGTCATATTTGGGCCTGTGATAGCTCGTTAGAAATCTTAACCTGTCTACTTTCAAAATATACAATTTTTACCCTAATTGGAGTTGATTTTCCCTATAAAAGGTTGAGTTTTCCAAGACTGGTCAAAACATGTTGAGTGATGGTGCAGAAATTCAAAGTGTTGGTGCAGACAACCTTTGAAGGCCTTCCTTAACTCAAAATTGAGCTCATGATAGCTTATTGGAAATATCTTAAACTATACCTGTCTTTTGACCCATCAAAAAATTCATTTAGACACTCCAGCTATGAGAAAACCTGATTTTCCCAAGGTCACTCCAGTAGTGCAGAAATTCTCCCGTGACACCCGTATTTTTGATATTGCTCCTAAACCATGATACCTGTGTAAAAAATGAAGGAAATTTTCTTCTTGTCTCTATGATGTACAAAAACCTCTCTTACGTTTGCCAAATTCATCTATGTTTGGTCAGAAACATATTTTTATACAAAACTGGCCCTAGGTGTGGCAAATGACTTGGCCCTTGGAATGAATTCTTGGAAAAATATGGATGCATGATGTTTATGAGTTGGCATGGACTTATGCTTTCTGATATGATATATCAAATGGATCATTTTATCTTATGCCTCCTTTCCATAGAAAACCCTAGCTTAGTTGAAAGAGGAAAATAGGGTTTTGGTGTAGGGGATTTAGGACTGCCTTGTAGAGGGAGGGGAATGAAGGGGTTAAGGGTTTTATACATTATTGGGGAAATTTTGGGGGAGAGGGATAGATGTTAGACTGTAGGGGAAAGTGGAATTTCAAGAATTAAGTGAGGGGAAAGGATCCAAAAGGGCAAAACACAGGCCTAGTCTCGAAAAGTGTCAAATTGTAGCAATATGCTAGGTTTTGTAGAAAAATGATGAGTTTGGGGGATAGGAGTGATGGGAAGTGTTTATGAAGGTATATTAAGGATAGGAGGAGGTGTAAGAGCATCAGGATACAATCCTTGTTGATGTTTAACCATGAAGGTCATGAAACCAAGAAAAATGCCCTTAAAAACCCTAGATGGACAATGGAGGAGTTAAGCAAAACAAAATAGAGGGATGAGGCCAAAGGTGGAAAAACATAGTTATAATGAGTGGCATGAGCCCATGATGGGTCCTTTGGGAGTAGTGAGCTAATCTTGACATGATGGGATGATGAAATAGTGAAAATTTATCCTAAGGATAATGAAGGCAATGAGATTTCTAGAACTCACAATATTCATGAACTTTGTTTCTAGAAATCTAGGATAAGTATTTAGTCATCCATGAGAAGCAAAAATTACTGATGACTAACAATAAAAAAAAGGTGATACAATTAGCTCCTTCCTCCAAATCGCCAAAAATTTGGATCTCAATTGTTCGTAGATGGCCTTATCTTCTCCTATTATCAGGGATGTGATATTTTACATGTTTGTTTTGATAAATTTTGGATGATATGTTGAAATTATAGTGCAGAATTATTGGAGCATCTGAAGGATTAAGTCATCACACTCTAGATCTGGCATACATATACCAAATCTGAATTTCTCCATGCATTCAAAAATTTTGCACCTCTAAAAAAAATTAAGAAGGGTGGTGTTGTCCAGCCCTTGTAGTGCTTCTACCATTACCCAAAAAATATTCCTCACGATGTCATCATTGTAGGGAATTAGAATTCTTGTTAAGGCTATGATTTTACTGAGACAAGAGGCAATTGTGAGTGTAACCTTTTCACAAGAATGATCCAAGAACCTAGGTTGTATCAAAGAAATCATGGATGGATTCAAGGCACAACTTGGCCCTTTCCATTCTGATTGATCTATCAGGCTTAGAGCCATATATAATGTGTCCAAACATATGAGGAAATCTTCTAACTTTTTACCCTACAATTTGGATCCATGTTAAAAGAGACACTTGCTTTTTACATTTTCTTTCTGGATATATTTTAACTGTTGAAGGATAACATGAACCTTTTGAGAGAAGGGCCTATTTTTCTACGCTTTCTTTTGGTTTGTATGTTGTTTCCATTTGTGATTCAAAGAAGTATAGCAGCCAAGAGAATCAACTGATGTACCATTATGTTGATTCCTGTGGCATTTCCAAAAGTAAAATGATGACATTATGGTTTGGCATCAATGGATCTCAATACTTGCTCTTCTTATCTCCCTTAGGCTCTCTTCAATAAAGTCAATTTACACCCATTTTGATAAATATTAATGTTCCAAAATAGGAAAAATAATTATATGCTAGAAAAAAACAAATTTGCACCACAGAAATTTTTAAACAATCTAGTAAACACCCATAACAATCATAAATATGGAAGCATTTGATCCATTTTATTATAGAATGGAGAAATATTACAAATATATGGAAGAAATGCACCTAGGGTTTCCTTTTGGCAAGCAGAGAAAAACCCGGGTGAAACGATAATAACCCAGAAACTTCCCAACTGATGCTTTGCGTCATCCCAGTAGTTCTGCACTGGCTGCTGCAAATAAATGGTTGAAAACCCCACCACTAGTGCTCAGAAAATTCTACAAAATTACTCCTATGCTCCTCAAGCCAACCTGACCAAAACCAAAAAATGGCTTGGCCTAATCATGACCCTCCAAAATCGACCATCAAAGGCCCTACACTCTCCATTAACTATTGAAGCACACAATTTACCCAAACACAAGAAAAAATCCTCCACAACACTCCTAAAATGCAGCAATCAAATCCACCAATACTTCCCTTATTTCTCCCGCCAATAAATATCCCCAGTGGCTGGGACTCTATCTCCCACATGTGCCCAACTTCTCTCCTTTGTTTTGTCCCAACAGACTGCAAAATAAATCCTAAATATTTCTGCCACTCCAACCCCTCAAACTCACGCAATAGCTGAAAAATCTATTGAACCTTCCTCTCCAAAAATTCTCTCGACAATAGACCTTCAGAATGCATGCTATAATGGCCACACAATAACCACTACTGCATCCTCCAGAAGTATGCACTGTTGGGGCAAACTGAATGAAAATGATGGAAATCTCTCTATGAAATCCTTTGTATGAAAATGGATGAACCTCACTAGGGAGGCACTCTAAGTCCCCTGAAGAAAGGGTGATTTCTCTGCTTGGAAAACTCTAACTAAAAAAAAGTGACCCGACTAAACAACTAGAGCAACAAAGACAAAATAAATAAGCCAAGAATTCTAAATGAAGTGAGCTTCCTTCCCTTTATGACTTTCATGGAGCCTTTCTTCCTGTCTTTTCTTCCTTCATGGGTCCCTCACCAAGCCTATGCTTTCCCACTCAATAATTTCGAAATAGTGCCTTAGGGAGTTTGTATTTGATACAAAACAACATGAAATAAAATTAACTTGCTTCTAACTCCTAAGTCTTCTAATAAAAATCAAATGGGCCCTGACTACACCAAAATTGGCCCCCAAAATGTAGAAATAAATATTTTTATAAAATTACTTAGTAAGGTACATGACAGTTTTCCCCTCCCAAACATTTCTTGTCCCCAAAAAACTTTAGTGTTGGATGCTCAAGTATGTGTTCACCCTCCCAGGTCGCATCCTCATTCGGCAAGCTCTTCCAATGCACCAAGTATTCTATGATCGTTCTGCTCCCGAGCTTCCTCTCCCTAGTTTCCAAGATGGCCTCTGGTTCCAAAACCAGATGCCCCTCATCATCAAGCGGAGGCAACTCCACAGTTGTTGTAACCTGCTGCCCCAACACCCTCTTGAGGCATCAAACATGAAAAATATTGTGGATTTTTCTCCCTAGTGGTAGCTCTAACTCATAAGGTACCTCTCTGACGCTCTTGATCACCCTGTAAGGTCCATAAAATCATGGTTGTAGCTTCTCAAACCCCTTCTGTGTCAAAGTTAACTTTCGGTATGGATGCAATCATAGGAACACCAAATCCGCCTCCTTAAAATTCATCTCAACCTATTGCCTGTCAGCATATAAATTTTGTTTTTTTTGAGCTGTCAACTGTTATATCGATAAATCCCTCTTGCAGACAAGAATGATCTCCCCAGAATCCTAATGGAGAACTAAAGACAAACAGACACAATAATATATCTTTCCCTGAGCTAACTTCATTCAGATTATTAAACTAAAGGAAGAGGGTGATGCTCTAACCTATTTAAAAAAATGCCTAATTAAGATCCAACAATCTATCCTAATGTAGCTCCTCAATGCTTTAAAGAAACCTGCAAACACCAACATACAAAGGATCAAAGGCATATGCAGTATAATAATCTAAAACAGCTTAATCTAATGATCAAGAATATTATAAATTTAAATTATCTTAATGAATACATGAGCATAAACCATTCATAATTCCAATAAGACAATACAATGAGAAAAAGTATCCAAATGTATTATTCAGGAATAAAACAGAATCCTTACAACCAAGCCTTGATGTCAAGAAGGTTCCCCCCAAATGCCTCTAATCTTCCTCCTTGGATGATAAGCTTTCCAACCCAAAATTACCAGCATAAGACTATCATAAGTGAACTCCCCTAACCGTGAAGTCTCAACTCAATTTATAGGACCAATGGAGGAGGTTTCAGATTCACAAAAGATGGATGAGATCCATAAATAGTGGGATTAGGGTTCCATGATCCAAGGGAATTAGCTCCATGTTTAGAGGGGTTTAGCTCTAATAGATATGACTTGGAGCCTTTTAGTTGGGATATATGCGCCCAACTATGCTTCTAAAATTTTATTTTTATTTTTACTTTACTTTGAGTCAGTCGCACAGTTTTTAGTGGAAAATAAGCACAAAAATATGCAGGAATTTATGGCAGTAACAACGCATGTGCAAAAATTCAGTATGAAAAGTTTGCAAGTCATCTTTAAGAGGTCAAAGAGCCATTTTACCCAAAATTCAGCATTTGGTCAAGGAATATGAATGTTTGACTTGCAAAGGAGTGTACTGGAACATAAGTATGGATGGCGATAGATCCTATTTAACTTTCAAGTGTCATGGTCACAAAATGACATGTAACATATTTCCCCCTAAAGTGCGAAGTCTGAAAATTCATAAAAGATTGAAGCACTTTATCATACCAAATATTGGATCAAAGACACCAGTTGGAAATTTTCATCGAACATTCACGGATTACAATGAAAACAAAGCTAAAGAAGACCTAGAAGATGAAGAGAACAAAGAATACTTTGAAGAAGATCTTCTGAATAAACTTATGGCTTCCATGGAAGAGATTAACAGTTTGAAAAAGGAAAATGAGGAGGTTAAGAAGAAAGCACAAGCTGGTAACCAAGAAAATACAAGGAAGGAATTTGACTTTTTCAGGCTTCAACTCCAAGAGAGAGATGAGGATATCGCCAAACTTAAAGAGGAATTTCATCAAAACAAAAAAAAAAACATCATGAAGAAGTCATATCTATGGAAAATCAATTGGATAAGGCAAAGAAAAGGGAAGAAACTTTTTCAAGGCACCTTGAACAAATACTTAAGAGTTTGAACAATCTTGAAGAAGAGATTGGTCAATACAAGGAAGAAGTCTCCTCTCTTAAATCTCAAGTAGAAGAAAAGGATGAAGAAATCCTCAAACAAAAATGAGACATCAATCTTCTCAAGGCTAAAACATGTGAAGCTGCAAGAATAAAAGAATAAATGGAGAAGCAACTACTCATAAAAGATGAATGTTGTGAAAATTGAAAGGAGAAATTGTCTCTCCTAAAAAGGAAGTTCACTTGCTGAATAACAACTTAAAGATTTCTCAAACCCTATATGACATCCTAAGTCATGAAAGATCCACCCTTGATAAATCAGGTCTTGGCTATGCAGGTGAACCCTCAAGCAAGAATGATGGAGGGCTACCTCTTTCCACACAATCTTCCATCTCTATGCATATAAAAATAATGCACTTCAAGTTTTTGCCAATAATTTTAAATCTAGGCAATTTCACATCATTAATGCGGATGCACTTTTCTTCAATTACTGATTATAAAACCAAACAACCCATAAATTCAATTCTCTATGTAGAAGCTTATATATATGGCTTACATCATTATGAAAAAACCCCTCTTATGATATTCAAATTGGTATTCGAATATTTCAATTTAACCCAAAGTAATAACTTCGGTCTCACTCACAATAATATCTATGTGTCAATGGTTTATAAATCTACCATATTTCCACACCCTTTCAAGTATTTCAATTGATTAAGTCCCAACTTTGAGATAAAGGTCAAAGTAATACACACATTCATCCTACGTGGACATTTCATCGATTAATTTCAACTGTGTTAAACCAAAAACCTTCATACATTTATCCCATGTAAATACATCATTCCAAAGCTTGACTTTTGGGTTAAAATATAAAGCACCAGCATGTATTAAAACAAACTTTCGGGCCCACTGATTAATTTACCTCATTAAACCATACACCACTTGATGATGTGAGCGCCGTCAATCCTTTGATGGATATCATCGGACGCATATCGCATTTTTTTTAAGCCCAGAAATTTAACTCGTAAATATTTTGCAAAACTTGTGGTTTTTAAAAACCACTCCAAGCTACGTGTCACATGCCGAATACTATCGCATTTTTTTTTTCGGATTCCACTTACCATTTTTTAGGAGTGCAAGACTGTTGGTTTTGTTTTCAAACCCGCCTTTACTGTTTCCACAGTTCGGGTTCCATTTTCTTGACTCAACGTTCCGGTTCAAAATTGCGTTGTTAACCAACGCGTTTCCTTTGAAGGTACGCCTTCATCTTTCACTACGGCTTCATAATCCGCGCAGGGTCTAAACAAGACCATCTATTATTCATCTCTACATTTTATTGCATTCAACCACTTCGGAAAAAAGGAACCTCTGTTATAGTCTCAAGCTCGACTACAAATGTCTCTATCCAATCGATTTGGTCGCCCAAATCGACTCACAGTTCTTTTATGATCCTGCGCATTCAAAGAATTCTATCCATGGATTCTTGCATGAGCTTTGATTATCACAATTGCGGGGAATGGATTTTGTCCATTGGTACTTTTGCATAGAACCCTCAATACATTACTCCGAACATAGCAAGCTTCAACTCTCTGCGTATTCGCCAATACACAGCTCAATCACCATAACACCGAATGAGCGCTTGACCTTTACTCTATTACAGAGAAATTTCTCTTTCATTTCGAACTTAGAGGCTTTACAAAGGTTCCTTTATTTACATGATAGATTTATTCATCTACCACTAATACATACATAATTCGACTCTTTCAATTTCACACAAATTCATAACACAACAATCCCATGACCATATAGTTCACTAATAAAACATGAATTCAGGATAAATTCTCTGTATTAACACATACAGCAATTACATAGAACTTCTTCTTCCTCGACCTAATTTTCAAGCATTGGCCCTTTTACATCACTACTCTGCCCCTGAATAACTATCTCTCCTATCTGCCCGTAGGCTTACATTTATACAGTTTTAAAAGTGAATCGATTCAGTTCCCTTAACAGCTTGACAAACTCTTCAAATTCCCAAATTCCTAACTCTAGACTAAATCCCTAGATTTGTGGAAACTGATTCCAACTCATTCCTATTCTGCAGTCTTTTCGAATCTCTAATATCTTCATATTCCCAACTAATCATTCAAGAGAAATTACAATTCTCTCCACATTTAATTAGAAATAATTAAAATTCACTCAGTTCATTACATAAGTCTAACTCTCTTGAAAACTCAAAAACCCCTAAGTCTAATAAAAATATATGGAATTTGTTTTTGCCTAATGCCCCTGCATCAGAATCCCAAGGTTAAAATTAATCATGATCTCCTGATCATGTGCTCTTAAAACTTTGCCTCCTGGGTCCCATACTTTGCTTTGCTGCTGTCTATCAGCTGCATTATTCTTCAACTGCACACTTCCAGGTTTCCATACTTTGTTCTGCAACTTGCCTCCAGATATGCTTTCACATTTTGTTCTTGTTTTTCCTTTGCTAATATTTCTCTGCTTTCTTGTTATTGTCTACCACTTCTGAGACACCTTCATCATCAGTCTTCTGATGCTTTCAATCTCTATGTCCAGCTTATCTTCTATCTGGAAATTTCATTTCCCACTACTGCCTTCAAATTATGTTGCTGCCAATACTGTTGTTGTTACTGTCTTCAAAAAAATTTCTACTGCCCCGGTGGCTATTTCCTCAATTGTTGTTGTAAATGTTTCCCTCATGGGTGTTGCTGCCAACATTGTTGTCTTGAACATTGTTGTCAATGTTGTTATCCCAGTTGTTGCTAACATTGTTTTTACCCCATATGTTGCCTCAACTGCCACCATAGATGTTGTTGAAGCCAATGTTGCCTCTTTTGTCAGAAATGTTGCTGCCTCCCAAACTTCCTGGATATCTCTTAAGATATCTCCCTCTACAACATTCTTTTTCTCATCACCTGGACATTTACTTTTAAAAAGTAAATTATCTCTTAATTCTCTAACTGTAGTAACATAATCATTCATTTCTCCTTGTGTACTAGTAAGCATAATTAAATTCTGCAAACTAGTATCTGCTCCTACTTCTTTCACAATTTCAAGAAACTTCACTCTAGTGTCTACAATTTCATTCTCTTCTCTAAATGTTTTCAGCAAACAATTCAACCATCTATTCTCAAGCATTTCATCAATATGCTGCAAACTTTTTTCAGCATATTCTTCTTCTTCCTTGACAATCTTCAATAATAGTCCTTCACCCTCTTGATTGATTCTGGAAATCAATTCAAGTTCTTCAAGTACTGTGTCCTCATCTTCTATCAGAATAAAATTCTGATTATCCACCACTGTAGCAGTTCCAAAAGTCTGTCTTACAATATTCTCTTTGCCCATCAGGTAAATCAGCTCTCCTTTGTCATCAAAAATAATAACAGGTTCCTTCACATGAGACTTGACTAGCTCACCTTCCTTCTTCTGCAACAATTAACCTTCATCCAAGATAACTCCAAGAGATGGGTTGTCTTCTACAACACCTATCAACACAACCAACTTGTCAATTTTAAAATCACAAGACCCAATGCTCTCAATTGATTATTCAGTCACCAATTCTTCCTTCTGCAGTCCTAAGTCCTTTTCAAGACTCAAAAAATCTTCACTGTCTTCATTCCTTCACATCTTCACATTCTGCAATCCCCAATTTTGAAATTGAGGTTCTCCTTCCTGCATTGAATCCTGGTTGTTCAGCATAATCTCCAGCAATCCAATTTCTTCATTCCATGTATTAAAGTCTTCCACATAATTTTCCTCCTCTTTTATTTGACTATCTAATGGTGTCAATTTTTCTTCAGCATCAACAAAATCTGCATTCGTAAGGCAATTGTTAAACCAAAAATCATAATGCCTCAATGCCTTTCTTTCCTCTGCCAGCATTTTAGTATGTTTTCCTGAAACTCCTTCCTTCTCTATCAGCACATCAGTATGTTGATTCACTTTCCCCAAATAATTCTCTAAAGAATCCTCAAGACTGTCAACAAGTATTTCTCCTACATCAACTGCTCCCATGATGTTTTCTCGTTCACTGTAGTGAATTCTACCTTATGAAATATCTCTTTCAGACTCTGAGTTCTCCAACAAATATTCCAGCAAGGCAATTTCTTTGTGGCATTGTTGAAGTATTTCATCATCATTTACTATCCCTGTATTCATACACAAACTTTCAGCTTGTAGACCAGGAGCTTCAACAGCCTCAACTGGTGTTTCACATATAAGTTCTTCAAACTGATCCTCCCTTTCTTCATTCACAAGAATTTCTTCTTATGTTGCAACAGTTTCCATCATAAATGTATCACTACCTCCTTTAGTCAAGAGACATTCTCCAACATTGCATTCTTCTTCTGAGTATTCATCTTCTGAGAGATACTTCTTCATACTTATGACAGCTTCACAAGATTTCTCATCCTCCTTAGCGAAACCTGGAATCACCTCACAATTGTCAGTCACAAAAATACAAGGCTTCACATCTTCCAATAACTCAGGAAATCATCAATAATTTCCTCTTCAACAAGACAAACTTCTTGTTGTCTTAAACATCCACTATAGTTCATAAGATCTTTTGCAGATCTCCATTCTTCAACTATACTCTGTTCTACTTCACAAACAGAAAATTCTCTTCTCAACTCAGTTGCTCTAAGTTCTACACATTCCAATTGTACATCCATCCTATGTTCAATATTTCTCAACTTTTCTCCAAACTACAAAAATCATCAGATGTAAATTCATTTGACCCCTTGGTCTCACTTTAAGTTTCAGTCTTCAAGTCCTTCTCCAAATACTCAATCATCCTGAGTAATCTCTCTTTCTACAGAGCATGTATCATATGCTCTTTCTTCATCTATAGCCTATGCCACTTTACCTTCTTCTTCATGAGCCAACCAACTCTCTAGCTTTCCTCTATCATCATTTCCAGTTTATTAAACTATTCGCTGATCTCAGCTACATCTTTCCAATATTCTGCATCATTCAATTTCTTCCTCATGCCATTTTTCCTGGCATCTTCTTCCTCTTCTCTATTGTGGCCTCTCTCCAAACCTCTGCCATCTCTTTTATGACTATCAGTAGTCATCCTTTTCTCCATCATGAGTTCCCCTGGCCTCTCTCCGAACCTCTGTCATCTCTTTTATGACTATAAGTAGTCATCCTTTTCTCCATCATGAGTTCCCCACTCATCAGCTACACCAAGCCTCTGCAACAGCAATCTCTCCTGCTACCACTTACCTCACCAATCCTTTCCTCTGGATCTGGGATTTTTCCAAGTACTGGTCCCCTATCTACTGGAACCTTATGAGCACTCTCTTCTGCTCCCTCTAGGATTCACTCTGCAACTTTTAGAACTCATTCAACCTCTGTTGAATCCCCTCAAGGTTCTGCCACACTTTCCTTTTCACTTTAGAATCCTCTGCTGGACTCTTTCCTCACTGCTCTCAAAGCTGTGATCTACTTTTGCTGAGATTTCTTCAATTTCCTGCACTCTAAATTCTGCAAACAATTCTTCAAACCAAAGTTAGCCACTGCTCATCAACTCACCTTCTCTCGAGAACACTGCAATTTTTCTCCCTATCCAACCTTTATTTGAATATCAAGTTCACTGCCATCACCATCAAAAACTATGTCTTCACTTTTCTGCAACCATGATTCTGCACTCATAAATTTCAAATGAGATTTAAAATTATTTTACCTACAAGATCCTTGCATGATCTTGTTCTTCATTCATTCATTTCTGCAATCCTCTATTCACTGCAATTTTGTGTTCCTTTGCATATCAGATTTTGAAATCTGATCTACTTTCTTCTCTCATCACACACTCAGATTTAATTACAAAAAAAATCCTTTTCTTCAAATAGAGCCTTTCCTGCTCTGATACCACTTGATGACGGGCTACCTCTTTCCACACAATCTTTTATCTCTATGCATATAAAAATAACGCACTTCAAGTTTATGCCAATAATTTTAAATCTGGGCAATTTCACATCACTGATGTGGATGCACTTTTCTTCAATCACTGATTATAAAACCAAACAGCCCATAAATTCAATTCTCTATGCGGAAGCTTATATATCTAGCTTACATCCTTATGAAAAAACCCCTCTTATGATATTCAAATTGGTATTTGAATATTTCAATTTAACCCAAAGTAATAACTTCGATCTCACTCACAATAATATCTATGTGTCAATGGTTTATAAATCCACCATATGTCCACACCCTTTCAAGCATTTCAATTGATTAAGTCCCAAATTTGAGATAAAGGTCAAAGTCCTACACACATTCATCCTACGTGGACATTTCATTGATTAATTTCAACTGCGTTAAACAAAAAACCTTCATACATTTATCCCATGTAAATACATCATTCCAAAGCTTGAATTTTGGGTTAAAATATAAAGCACCAGCATGTATTAAAATGAACTTTCGGGCCCACTGATTAATTTACCTCATTAAACCATGCGCTGCTTGATGATGCGAGTGTCGTCGATCCTTTTATGGATATCATCGGACAGATATTGCATTTTTTTTAAGCCTAGAACTTTAACTCGAAAATATTTTGCGAAACTTGTGGTTTTTAAAAACCACTCCAGGCTACATGTCACATGTTGAATACTATCGCATTTTCTTTTTTGGATTCCGCTTACCATTTTTTAGGAGTGCAAGACTACTAGTTTTGTTTTCAAACCCGCCTTTACTATTTCCACAGTTCAGGTTCCATTTTCTTGATTCAACGTTCCAGTTCAAAACTGCGTTGTTAACCAATGTGTTTCCTTTGAAGGGCCGCCTTCATCTTTCATTATGGCTTCATAATCCGCGCAGGGTCTAAACAAGACCATCTATTATTCATCTCTTCATTTTATTGCATTCGACCACTTCGGCAAATAGGAACCTTTGTTATAGTCTCAAGCTCGATTACAAATTTCTCCGTCCAATCGATCTAGTCACCCAAATCAACTCATAGTTCTTTTATGATCCTGCGCATTCAAAGAATTCTATCCACGGATTCTTGCATGAGATTTGATTATCACAATTGCAGGGAATGGATTCCGTCCATTGGTTCTTTTGCGTAGAACCCTCAATACATTACTATGAACATACCAAGCTTCAACTCTTTGCGTATTCGCCAATACACAGCTCAATCACCATAACCCCAAATGAGCGCTCGACCTTTACTCTATTACAGAGAAATTTCTCTTTCATTTTGAACTTAGAGGCCTTACAAAGGTTCCTTTCTTTACATGATAGATTTATTCATCTACCACTAATACATACAGAATTCAACTCTTTCAATTGCACACAAATTCATAACACAACAATCCCATGACCATATAGTTCAGTAATAAACCATGAATTCAGGATAAATTCTTTGTATTAACACATACAGTAATTACATCAAACTTCTTCTTCCTCAGCCTGATTTTCAACCATTGGCCCTTTTACATCACTACTCTACCCCTGAACAACTATCTCTCCTATCTGCCTGTAGGCTTACATTTATACAGTTTTAAAATTGAATCGATTCAGTTCCCTTAACAGCTTGACAAGCTCTTCAAATTCCCAAATTCCTAACTCTAGACTAAATCCCTAGATTTTTGGAAATTGATTCCAACTCATTCCTATTCTACAGTCTTTTCGAATCTCTAATCTCTTCATATTCCCAACTAATCATTCGACAGAAGTTAAAATTATCTCCACATTTAATTAGAAATAATTAAAATTCACTCAGCTCATTACATAAGTCTAACTCTCTTGAAAACTCAAAAACCCCTAAGTTTAATAAAAATATATGGAATTTGTTTTTGCCTAATTCCCCTGCATCAAAGAATGATAATGCTTCAAATAAAAAGGATGTGAGGAAGCCAAGAAGAAATGTTACTCCTAGTTCCAGAAATTCAAGAGTCGAGATGAAATTAGAAGAAGCCCTACTCCAAGGATATTTACAGATGATGTCAAGAATACAAAAGGAAATGAATATCATCAAAGAATCCCAAGGAAAAAAAACTTCAGAAGTACATCAAGGTAATATTCATCTCCAAGGTGCCAAATTATATTTCTTGGTTATTTCTATTCTTGTAAAAACTTTGGGCACATGGAAAAATATTGTAGGGAATATCACAAAGACAAATATAATGGTCTCCGTCAATCTTCTAGAAGAAATTTTGTAAGAAGAATTCATGATTACTCATTCATGAACAAGATGGAGTGCTTCAATTTCCATAACATTTTACATATGGCACATGAGTGTAACTTGACTTGGCTCCCTAAAACCATGACAACCAAGCCAGAGAAGAAATTTACACAAGTATGGAGAAGGAAGAAAATTGGGTCTGAAAGTCTCTTGAACACTCCAGCCAACAACACAAGTATTTTACTTGATAAATTCATCCTTGATATTCCAAGTATTTGATGGTGAGACTCTGCCAAAAGGATACCATACAATTAGGGGGGATTTGTGACTCTTGAGCTTATGATTCTTAATAATTCTTGTAGAATTTATCCGTGAATTGGCCCTATGAAATCCTTTATGAGTCACACATGGATAATCATCCTTTGATAGATCATCTCTTGAGAGAAACTCTATTGAATAAATTTAGACACATCTATCACGGGCCACATTTCCAGAAGGAATAGCACCATGACAAGAGGATTAATATACCTATGAATAATTACTATTGATGAAGAAAATAAGCAGCTCGACATAGGGAGTACTTGAGCACCCTGTTTTCCATTGATGTCAAAGGGGGAGAGAATATTGGAAGGGAAATAATATTTCCATCAATGAGAAAGGAGTAGATTGTTAATCAAGGTTGTTATGGATGTCAATATGGCATTGGCCAAGATTTCAATATTCTTGAGATGCCTAGTTTCAAATGATGATTCCAGGACTCTTGGTTGAAACCATCAATGAAGATGTCAAATCATGAAGAATTCAAATCACTAATGAAAGAAGCCCTAAGAAGTCCTTGATCTAAATTTGCATGAACTTGATGATATAGAACTTAAACCTTGAAGTCATATGATGATTTCATACACTTTGATGATACCTGATGATAACATATGATGATGTCATACACTTGATGGTAACATGGTTGGAGATCATTTGAGGCTTGGAAGACTATTTTGGAGTTCTCCTAACTATGTTGCCTTATAACATATCACTGCACCATTATGTGATGACATGGATGATGCACTCATTGCTGGAAATTATCATGATGACCTGGATTTCCTACATGTTCTTATGATGATAAAGAAGCCAAATAATGGAGAAGAAAAACAATGGAGAAGCCAAACAAATAATCCATCTTGTCCTAATAATTTTTTACACTAATTAAATCAAGGGCAGTCATAAAGAAAGAAACAATTTCACCACATTAGAGGCAACCTTTCAACATGGGACCTAGATCATCTGAAAGAGGATTTTTTCCTCTTTCTAACTAGCCCTTACTTGCCCCGAATATCCAAATAGTTTGGGAGATATTGATTTTTTAAGTTAAGGAAATTAACTTTGACATTGAGCCGACCTATGCTCAGGACACAAGTCGGCCTCCAAATAGTGATGTGCCTTTTCGGTTTAGCTTGCAACGACCACTATATATACAAGATTTTAGACCTTCTTTTCTATCCATGTAATTCGGTAATCTACCACAGAGAGCGAGGTACATTTCAGAACTTGTGAACTTGAAGACACCATAAAAAAGGGAGCATAAAAATACAGAGAAAAAGAGGTTGAAGAGATAAACAAAATATCATAATGACAATGTTTGGGCAGTTATTTAAAGAAGGTCAAGGAAGGAAAAAATCAAAGATATACTTTTTTCTTTGGGAAACCTATGATAGGCTTGAAATTTTTTATTACAGGGTTGTACCTAGGCTCAAATACGTGGAGAAAAACTAGCACAGTACTCTCCAATAGAACTCAGACCTATAGCTATCTCAGACATTGGGCTCGGAGAACTTGGAATAGAACCAAACCACAAAATAGTTAAAAAGGATGCTCGAACCTACCTGTGATTGCAGACTCATGTAACAAGCAGTTTGGACCTGTGGTAGCTACAGGATTTTGGAATCTCTTTTCATAGTACAATCTTGGATCAAGAATAGTATTGCAGCCTCGAGACTTCACCCTATGCCTTGACCAGTGATAAAAGGTGTGGTTTGTGGAGGAATGAGATACATCAATTCAGACTAATCTAAAAATCCTAGGCAAGGGTACAGGAATTTATACTTTTATCCATTGCAGCTTTGACGTGTGGTATATTGCCTCATACTTTGTTGGGAAACTAGCTCCAAAAAGAGAAGAAAATAGATATAAACGCCTTAGAAATAAGCCACTTCAAGGGGGAAACCTCCAATGCATTACATGAATGAACAATTCTTGGATGATACAATTTACAAAACCTCCTTTCTATATATAGGAGTCCATGGGGCCATAATGTAATCCTAGTGGGCCACAATGTAATTCTAGCCGACCTAACAATAATAATTTAAGGGCACAATAATAACAAAATGGGGGTTACAAGGGTACAATAATAACAATAAAGGGGTTACACTAACAACAATAAGGTACTATACTAGTAATATAGGGACCTAACATGCCCCTCTCCTTCAAAAAAGTGTTGTCCTCAAGGCTTGAGTAGCTCTGGGTGCTTCTGTATAAAATTCTCATCCTCCCATGTAGAATCTTCGGTGGGTAAGTTCTTCCACTTGATGAGATACTCTGAAATTGATCGATTCCGTAGTTGTCGAGTTCTTTTTTCCATGACTGCTTCAGGTTCCAATATGATTTTCCCTTCCCCATCAAGTTCTGGCAATACTGTTTGAACTGGAATATTTTTACCTATAACCTTCTTTAAGCATGAAACATGGAAAACTGGATGTACTCGCGAAGAAGCAGGAAGCTCCAATTTGTATACCATAGTACCAATCTTTTGCAACACCTTGTAAGGACCATAGTACTTTGGCGATAATTTATTATCCTTCTTAGCTTGCTTGAGGGACATTTGTTTATATGGTTGTAGCCGTAAAAACACCCAATCTCCTACATCAAAACTTCTCTCGCTGCGATGTTGATCTGCCTGTTGTTTCATTCGATTTTGTGCCAAGTTCAGGTTATCCTTTAAGAGTTGGAGAACTTCTTCTTGATGCTCGATGTGATCTTCCACTGCTTGAACCTTCGAATTTTCTCTTAAAGATGATGTGATGGATGGTGGATGATATCCATAAAGTGCCATAAATGGGGTCATTTTCGCTGCAGTATGGAAGGAAGTGTTATACCACCATTCAGCAAGAGGTAACCACTTGACCCATTGTGTTTGTTTATCAGATACAAAACAACGAAGATATCCTTCCAAACATTTATTTACTATCTCAGTTTGACCATCAGATTGAGGATGATAAGATGAGCTATGAGCTAAGTGAGTACCCAAACAAGAAAATAACTCCGTCTAAAAATTTCCAGTAAAAATGGGATCTCTGTCGCTCACAAAAACCCTTGGGCTTCCATGTAGCTTTTGAATTCTGTCCATAAATGTAGTAGCAACTGTACTTGCTTTAAATGGATGAGATAATGCACAAAAGTGGGCATACTTGGTAATTCTATCAACTACCACCATGATGACATTCTTTCCTTCGGACTTAGGTAAACCTGTGATAAAATCCATTGAAATCTCCTCCCAACGTTGACTTGGAATGGATAAAGGTTGTAGAAGTCCCGGGGTCTTAATTGTCTCAACTTTATTCTACTGGCAAACCAAACATTCCGTCACAAAATTTTGAATATCATATTTAAGGCCATCCCAAAAAAAATCTTTCTTCACCCTGTGGTAAGCTTTTAAAAATCCTGAGTGTCCTCCTAAAGGAGAAGTGTGCAATTCCAGAAGAATCTTTTGTTTTAGTTGGGAATTCTTACAAAGATATAAGCGATCTTTGTACCATAAGGAATCATTTTTCCAACTAAGTGTATCAGATGTACTAGGATCTTGCTGCAACTTTTGAATGAGTGTCCATACATCTTTTTCCTTCTTCCATTCATCTCTTGCTTCAGTTATCCAATCTGGTTGGATAATAGAAATGGCACAAAGCAATGCTTCCACCTCTTCATTATTTCTTGAGAGTGCATCTGAAACCACATTAAGCTTTCCTTTTTTGTAGATTATTTCAAAGTCATAACCCAACATCTTTGTGACCCATTTTTACTGCTCTTCTGAATATAGTCTTTGCTCCAAAAATTGTTTAAGACTATCATGATCTTTTTTTACCTTGAAGTGTCTTCCCATTAGGTAAGTTCGCCATTTCTTTAGTGCATGCAGTATTGCTAACATTTCCTTCTCATAAATAGGTTTCTGTAAATACTTTCCTTTGATTGGACAACTTTCAAAAGAAATGGGTCTTCCTTCCTTCATTAAAACAGCACCAATTCCATTTCCTGAGGCATCACATTCCACAATAAAGGTTTTTGTGAAGTCTGGCGTAGCTAAGACAGCCACTAGGCACATTGCCTATTTAAGATGTTCAAAAGCCTTAGTTGCTTCAGGAGTCCATGAAAATGCATCTTTCTTCAATAATGTTGTTAGAGGTGCTGCTATTCTCCCATAATTCTTAACAAAATTGCGATAATACCCTGTTAACCTGAGAAATCCTCGCAACTTCTTTATGGTTGTGGGTACTTTCCATTCCTTAATGGCTTTAATTTTGTTAGGGTCTACTTTAACACCCTCGTGAGATACAATATGACCCAGATATTCCACCTCTTGTACTCCAAAGAAACATTTGGATGTTTTTGCATATAATTGTTTCTCCTGCAATAGTTTGAGCACCCTGTCAACATGTTCAACATGATCTTTCCAAGACCTGTTGTAGATTAGTATATCATCAAAAAATACTAGCACAAATTTTCTAAGGAAGGGTTTGAAAATGGAATTCATCAACTCTTGAAATGTAGAAGGTGCATTGGTAAGGCCAAAAGGCATGACCAAAAATTCATAATGACCCTCATGAGTTCGAAATGTTGTTTTTGGAATATCTTCAGTATTCATTCTAATTTGATGATATCTTGAACGAAGATCCAGCTTGGTAAAATAAATTGCTCCATGTAATTCATCCAATAGTTCATAAATCACATGAATGGGAAATTTATCTTTAATGGTGAGCTTATTGAGCTCCCTATAATCTAGACACATTCGCCATAATCCATCCTTCTTGTGTACCAATACTACAGGAGCAGAGAAAGAACTTTGACTAGGTTGAATTATACCCGCCTCTAACATTTCTGCAATCATACGTTCAATTTCGCTCTTTTAGATGTAAGGATATCTATAAGGCCTGATGTTTGGAGGAACACTTCCTAGAATCAAATGAATAGCATGATCATGATCACGAATAGGTGGGATTCCTTTGGGAGTTTCAAACACCTTGGAATGATTGTCCAAGACTTGTTGGAGATCTGCAGGAATAGATGATTTTGATGTTGGAACTTCTAGTGAGCATAATTTTGAAATTATGCCTCGTTGTTATTTCTTTAGAAGCTTTGTCATGACATTAGATATTATTGTCCTTCCTGGCTTCCCTGCAAGACATTTTAACTCAACTTCCTTTCCTTCTGAAAAAAATTTCAAGAAAAGTTCTTGAAAATTAACAGCTACCGTCCCCAAAGATTGTAACCATTGTACTCCTAGTACAACATCAGCACCTCCCATAGGAATGGAAAGCATTGGAATATTCAATACATATTCCCCCATGGTTAGCTTGATATTATGGCAATTCCCAGAGCAATTTATAGTTCCTCCATTTGCAACCATCACTTGAAATTCTGGTGCTGGGTATAGGAAACAATTTAATTCCTTGGCTAGCTTACAATGAATAAAATTATGGGTGCTACCTGAATCAATCAACACTATTACATTTTTCTTCTTGATCTGTCCTTCTATCTTGAGAGTTTTAGGAGTGGTAATTCCTGCCAGTGCATTACATGATATGGTCGGATTCATTTCTTCCTCTTCTAGGGCCGATTCTTGGTGTATATCCTCTTCTTGTTCATTTTCTTCTTCTTCTTCACAATCTATGTAAAATAATTTCTTTTCGGCATACTTATGACCTTTAGTGTATTTTCTATCACAACTGTAGCAAAGCCCTTTTGCTCTTTTTTCTTCCAATTTTTGTGGTATCAACCTTGTGGGTTGTGGAAATCTAGGCGTAGCAACACTTCCTTCTTTATAGAATTGAGTGGTAGGCTTCCTTGTCGCCATAATTTTACATTCAACTTTTCTTGCCAACCTGAATGCCTTCTCCAATGAATCAAGTTCCAAAACATGAACTTCATGTTGGATGTTATCCTTTAAAGTGCCTATGAAGAGATCAATCCTGTGTTCCTCTGGAATATCAGTTACCCTTATATTCAATTTTTGGAAGTCCTCAATGTGCTGCCCCACTAAACCCTTTTGTTTGAGATTTATCAATTGGCTAAAGAATGTGTTGCTCTTTGTATCCTCATAATGTGCTATCATTTCCTCCGTAAAAATTGACTAAGTGACAATTTTTTTACGGGAGCAAAGCCATCGATACCATACAAATGTATTTTTTTCTAAATGTAAAGTTGCAATTCGTACCTTTTGTGTGTTTTGCACGTTATGGAGATCAAAATATTGCTCCATCTATAGTATCCATGTTACAGGATCCTTTCCATCAAACTTCCTCATATCCATATTTGGAATATGGTGGTTCTTCCCGCCAACATTATAGTTTATGAAATCATGATTAACATTTATTTTGTTCTCATCATGAGGTTCTTCTACTATCGTTTCACCATTAGGAAACCTTTCTTGTATCAACTTTGTCAAACCTTCCATGTCTGCTTTTAGAACATTCTTCATGTTTTCTATTTTCTCATCGATCTTAGCTTCCATGCCAGCCTCCATGCCATCAATCTTAGATTCAATACCATCTATCTTAGATTCCATGCCCTTCTTCAAAACTTCCATGTCATTTTTTTTGCTCTTTGCGAGAGCGAAATTTGTTGCACTTGCTCTTGTAATTTTGATATGTCATGTTGCCATTCTTCATCTTCATGAGTCATAGTAGAGCTTTCCAAAGGCTTAATGGGTGTTGAATTATTTTTAGGGGCCATTTTATAATCCAATACTGATATCTATTCTACAATATGCCCTTGTAATCAATTCAACTTGATTCTTCAAACAAGACTTATGCAATTCAGAAAAAAAATACACACCTTTTACTTGTTTTTTAGGAGCTCGATATTGAAATTGTATTATCTATGTGATTGAAGCTCTTCAATATTTGAAATTCAGCACTGAAGTAGCCCTCTAAATTATCTTTTGAATGCCACAGGTATGACTTGATTTGGATTCTCCAAGACAAATTTATGTCCAATCTCCCACAATGACCTAATTATGGACTGGTTCAGTATAGCGAACTTGTACGACTTGCCACGTGTCATTGTTTCATCCTTCGCCTATGAAATTGATATCCAAGAAACCAAATTCCGTGTACTTGTGACCACTTTTTACGACACTCCAATCTGATGCTCAAAGAGATATTTATTGAAATTTTCCCACGATCACCTTTTTCAGATGAAATTCGGGAGCCTAAAAAATCACTACCTTCCACTGATCATATCTCCAACAATATTTCGAACCAAGATCTAAATTTTTTTAAAGAGTTTCCTTAGGATTTCAGCTTCGCACCATAAAAATTTAAGATTCTGAAACTCAGTAGAAAAAAAGTTATAGCGCAAATGCCACAATGACCTATTTAGGAGCCTGAAAAAAGACCTAACTTCCACAGATCATATCTCCGAAAATATTGCGAACCAAGCTCTGAAATTTTTAGAAAATATTCCTCAGGATTTCAACTTCGCACCCTAAAACTTTTAGCTTCTGAAACTTCGTAGAAAAAATGTTATAGAGAAAATTCCATGATGACCTGTTTGGAGCAGTGAAACCATAGAATCCAAAGCTCTGATACCAAATGTTGGGAAACCAGCTCCAAAAACAGAAGAAAAGAGATATAAACGCCTTAGAAATAAGCCACTTCGAGGGGGAAACCTCCAATACATTACATGAATGAAAATTTTTTGGATGATACAATTTACAAAACCTCCTTTCTATATATAGGAGTCCATGGGGCCATAATGTAATCCTAGTGGGCCACAATGTAATCCTAGCCGACCTAACAATAATAATTTAAGGGCACAATAAAAACAAAATGGGGGTTACAAGGGTACAATAATAACAATAATGGGTTTACACTAGTGATATAGGGACCTAACATACTTATGGAGGATTTGAGGGTTTACACTTTGGAGGTTCGGATCTAAGGTGGATATCATACTTGAACTTGTAACTTGTGCATTAAGCAACACCTTGGACTTGAGATCAAATTCGTAAGCATCTCTATGGAATATTCTTAACTTGTAGTTGAGGACATTATTAGAGACCCCTTTTAGCATTGTATGCCACAGTTTTGAGGAAAATTTTTGGAATAACATTCATAATCTTTGGAGTCGTCTTGAAAGATTAGAGGAGCATATTTGAATAAGGCTAGTAGCTGACTGGAGGACCTTATTGAAAATAGCTTGGTGACACACACTTGGACACCCTTTTAGTGGATCTAGTAGAAGCATTATTGTAGCTTGGAACATTGTTTTAGACAAGTGAAGATGTTGGATAGTGGTTTTGGCATCATATTTGGAACTGGGATTTTTTTAAGGCTTTTGGAGACAATCTTAAGAAACTAGCAGACTTGTTGCTATATAGAATTTGTGAAGACCTACTAGCTTGTGAAAAATTGTGAAGTCCTATTGACTTGTGAAGAGATAAGACTAGTAAAGTCTTGTTGACTTATGAAATGTTCTTGGAAAAGCCTTCATTGTCTTGAATACATTCTTGATACCTTGATTGAAGTCGTCATGGAGTCACCTTGAAGAAGGTTATGTGTGCAGATTGAAGACATCTTGTGGAGAAGCATATTGGAGACATCCTATTAAGAAGCCTTGTTGAATATCATGAGATTTATAGGGATCGTTAAAGAATAATTTGGGTGCCATGAAGAATAACCAAACACATTTTGACGAAGTGAAGGTTAGGGTTGGAGCCCAAGATGTTGGAGCATCATAGAGACAAGGTCGGTTCCTTGGAAGATAGGGTTGGAGCCCTACAGGATTGGAGTCCTCAAGAAACCAGGCTGGAGCCTGTACCAGAGATAGGGTTGGAGCCCTACAGGTTGGTGCCTCAAATTGACAAGGTTGGAGCCTTAGAAAGACCAAGTTGGTGCTTGGCACAATAGAGGTTGGAGCATGGAATATTGGAGTCTTCATCTAGGGTTGGAGCCCTATATCATTATTGTAATTTACTTATTGTAAAGAAGAAATTAATAAAAGTATATATTCCACCATTGTTCATTCTGTGTTCTAACTATAAGTGATCTAACTGATAAAAATAAAAATTGAAAAGAAATATTGGTTCACCCCCCTCTCAGTATTTCCAATAGGTACGAATGGATAGAGGGAGTGAAGTTTCATGGCTTCACAGAAGTAGATTTTGTGAGGAGTCCATCAAACCAAAAGTGTACTTCAGGTGGAATTTTCAATGTTGGGTCCGCAACAGTTTCTTGGTATAACATGAAGCAAAGATCTGTGGCACTCAGCTCGACAGAAGAAGAATACATGATTGACAGTCAAGCAACATGTGAGATGATCTGGATGAGAAAGATACTTATTGGATTGTTTGGTAAGATGATGGATCTAACTGTGATCTATTGTTATAATCATATTTTCATAAATCTCTCTAAGAATTTGTTTTTCACAATCGATCCAATCATATATATATTCAGTATCACCATTTATGAGACTGTGTACATAGGAGGATCATGTTGTTGTAGTACATTCCGACAGAGGAACAACATACTAATATTTTGACAAAGGCATTATCAAGAGGGAAGTTAGAGCTCCACATGTGTATATAGGGGTGGTTGATAATCCCTTTCTTGCTGAGAGGGAGTGTTGAAAAATGAAGTAGGAAATTCTCAATTTGATTTTACCTTGATTAAATAGAGAAATTTTGAATTTCCACATCAGCAGAAAACTTGGATGATTTTAACTTGTGTGACATGGCATGTGTCACCCATTTTACTAAATAAATTCAATTTGGAGGAGTTATATTTTAGTTAAGCATGTGTGATTGCTAATTTGTAGCAAGCAAGGTCAATTATCTAAGGTTGTTTTCAATTAAACTAGTTCCAATTGTTGGAAGAACTAGTGGAGGGTTAAGTTGTGAAGTGGGACTTCAGTCAAACTTAATGATCATCTAGTTAATTTATCAATGAACCCAAAATAGCTAGTGCATGCATAGAATTTGAGTTCACCAGGCTTGGTGGAGATTCCAATGCAGTGTAACATTAGTTGTAGACTAGTCTTGAGTGTACATGTGTTGCATGCATTTACATGATCAACCTAAGGAAGTGCGCAATTCAATTTGAGGAATTTCCTAAATAATAGGTGGTAATTTCTCAAGGAACAACGAAAAGAAATAATAGCTCAAGCCAAGGCATAAATTGACTAAGTATGGTCAGAGGCCTTCAGTGAGCAAAGAGATAGGTTGTGCACTTGCAGGGTGAGCTCAGTTGAGCAAAGAAATTTTAATACATCTCTATTCATTTGATTAATGCAAGAGGCATTGGGGTTTTTAGTAGATTTCTTTCCCCATATAAAAATACTTGTTTCATGTATATGATTTCTTATTGCATGTCTAAAATGTTTACTCTAAATTTTGAAATAATGCCCGTAGAGCAGTAGAGTAGGTTTGTGTCTTGTGATTTTGATTAAAACTTCATGAGCAGCTGCAAATCTACAACATCATTTCCACATACAATGATAAAAAAATCCATCGAAGTTGTTTCAACGTCATATTTCTTACAACCTGGAAGTGGCACAGTGGAGGTAGTGTTCCCTGTCAATTTTCATTTTTTATCCAACTTAGGTCTTGGGTTTGTGCTTCTCTGGTCTGGATTTTCTGGTTCATTTGGGAACTTAGTAAGTCACATTATTTTCAATGGTTTTTTCATAGCTCTGTTATGTTATATCGTGGTCTACTCAGTCTGTTGTCTAGTTGGCCTAACATTATCCTATTTAGTTAGTTTGGTATCTGCAGTGCAAGTTAACCGAGCTCATATCGGTTATTACTCCTCTAAGTCAGAAATAGTCTTGTAGTCAGCCAGATATATTTTTGTTGGGTCAATGTTTTTCATACTCTTTATTCAAAACTCTTAGTTTGGTCCCTCCTCAAAATTCGCAGTTCTCCCTTCAACGACTCCTAAGAATTTGCACCCAGTTGGGATTTCTTTCCACTATCCAGTCTTGGTTGGGGGGGTTTGGTACACAAGTAACTTTTAAATATGGTTTTAAATGTGTGTTTTATAGTCTTAAAACCACACTATGTCTATTCCAACTTAATATATCTTGTTATGCAAGTCGCCATTGTTTCCTATCACATTTATCACCTGTAAATACTCTATAGAAACACGTCTTGTCACAAGTAGTAGGGTTTTATACTGCGTGATTTGTATTTCAATGGCACTATGGTTACGTGCCTCAAGTCGTATGGGAGGCTCCTCAAGGCCCTCATCCTCGCATCACAAAATACTATTTGGATGGGAATCTATCGCTAAATTTTTTTATGCAGTGCCTTTGGAAGTTTAAAAATAAATTATTCAGTTAGAGGCAAAGGAATTTGGTGATTGAGCCTATTTTTTCCACATGGAAATTGGAAGAAGCAGTTGTAATATCCAAAAACTTTAAAATTCTGTCAGATCTAGCACATTTTAGTGTTCTCAATAAAAGTATTTCAACAAAAAAATAAACATAGACGATATCTAGAAATGCAGGCTTATTTATATTAATAATTGAAGGAAAATAGTACATGCCCATACAAAGTATCCCCTGCAATGGCATGCACGGATTCTCATCAAAAGATAAAATCAAGGTTTGAAGCACAATCATGGACCCTGGATGGATTCACCACACAAAAAAACACCCACGGGGTTTCCGTCCTTGGGATAAAACTAGAACTGGCCACGCCAAGTTCTCAAGAAAAAAACAATAAGATAGATAAACGCAAATGATCCCCAATACCTAGATTCTATCCCCTTTTATAGGCTTGATGGACTCTCTAGAGACCTTATTTTATTATTTTCCCTCGAAAACCAAAGGAAAATACCATAGTAAATACCATGGACAGATTTCGTCCATTTTGACCAGATCAAGAAATGCAATATTACAAATCCTCCCAACCAAAGATTGCTTGCCCTCAAGAAATTCATTGTTATGCACAGCAGGAGCATTGATACTAGGATCCCATAAAACCCAGTGTGTTATTCCATACCTCCATGCTAAAATATCGTGAATGGATCCTTCGATACCTAGATCCCAAACAATCCTCTGACTAATCCTTCCTTCGATAGATTCATCTAGATTCCAAACAATCCTCTAGCCAATCCTTGCCCCAATGGATTCTCCTAGATCCCAATGCCACCTAAGTACTGGGACCTGTGGGTTATGGTACCATCTCATCCATCCATCACTACATGTGCAAAAAGGCTCAAGCTACAATATGCCCTTGGATGTGAGTTTCCTCCTAGGAGCCAATCCATCAATAGAGTACCAACTCATAATCTCTCACCAATACAGGCCTTGAGAAGGATGAATATCTACAAATCTACTATGTTGATGCTACTCGATGCTCAATTCATGTAGCTCCACTCGATCACCCAACATGATGCATATTTAGGATTATAACCTGCTCTTCCCAATGTATAAAGGTGGGTTGGTAGTGTTTCAAGACTTATTTATGTAAAACTATAGAGGGTTTCTATCTAAATCCCAACTGTACTCCTCTTTCTGCCTCGTGAGGGACTTGAGTCATTCCTCAACACTAGACAACCTGGTAGTTGATTCGACACATACCCCTATGAGCTCCTCAATTTTTCTATTCTCCTGAAAGGCAGTGTCTCGGACTTTCCAAACTCTTTTCTTCAATATCATAAGATTTTTATTGAAATGCATTGTCTTTTCCCAAAATACCTCTTCTGTAAATTCTAGTACCCTGCTCAATGTCTTTGTATCTGTCTGCACCGAATGCCCCATGACCACAGCTTCAACATGAACCTTTGACTAAACATCCAAAAATGGCTCATCCTGCATACTATATTTTTCATGTTGCTCTTGTATAAATTTGATAGCTGATATGTTATACACCGAGATTCTCCTGATCACACACTATTTTAACTTCATGCACAATACAGAATCTCTTCTACCATTGATCATTAATTGTGGAAATAAAAACAATCGCATGCGCACATTAAAACCATAAACAATCACACATATGAACACAGTGTTTTATGGGAAAGCTTAAAGCTGAAAACCCCCAACTATCTGTATATTATATGTCATAGAGATCATGTAACAATCATTATACAAAGCTCCTCACAAGCTCTCAGTATAATCTCCAATTGCTACACACTAATCAAGCCCGATCTAGAAAATCACATGCTCCAATCTCTGCCACCTGATAGCCTGCCTCTACTGCACAATCACTGCTGAAGAATGGCTCTGAATGAACTCGAATTGGTCCAGGCTTGCTCACGCAATCCTCATTGGAATATCCAATCACTGGTTGTTTCAAATCATGCAACAGTATAGTCACAACTGATAGTCACACCGCTCTTTCACCTACCTCTTCACTGGTCTCCACTGAAACTGTCCATGCACTGTAGTTAACTGATGTATTCTTTAGTTGATTAATGAGTTAATAATTAGTGAATTAATTAATAATTAATTTACACCACTCTCACTAGTGTATCAATCAGTTAGACTAGATACAACTAGCTCAACTATGTTTAGATTAGTTAAACTGAACACAACTCCATTAACTTCCTCAATCAACTCCACCAAACTCTCTCACATGAGTTCTAACTGAAGTATCCATGCAATAGCTCCACTTAACCCTCAGAAATAGTGTAATTCCTTCTGTCAGCTCCTGTGCCACATCTGTGCACTTAACTGAAGTGCTCCAAGAGAATAAGATAATGTTTATAGTCCAAATATTATTAACAGCTAATAATATTCGACACATCTATTTTTAGACCGGCAATCTAAAAATAGATTCTACCCAATATGTCTAAAAATAGAAGTCCATCTATTTTTCCAACTTGACCAACCATCCACAAATAGCATCCTGCAACTCATAGAATATGATCGACATGTCTAAAAATAGACTTGCGCCAAAAATAGCCTGTGGGCCCACTTAGTGAAGGCGACTTCTTTCCACTAACCTCATCATCTTGTTTCAATATCAACACTCCCTCTCAAAAAGATAAGGATTATTTTCCACCCCTATCCTGCCCCTGTGGTATTCGAATTTGCTCCTGGTGAGCGCCTTCGTCAAGATATCAGCATCTCGATCCTCCGTGGGAATGTATAAAAGTAACATGATCTTCCGCTGCACACAATCTCTGATATGATGATACCAGATGTCAATGTGTTTAGATCTATCATGAAATACTGGATTAACCGAGAGTTTGATGCAACTCTGATTATCACAATATATCATAGTAGGATCTAAGTGTGAACCGAACAACCCGACCAGGATCTTCCTCATCCATATAGCCTCGCATGCAGCCAAACTCATTGCCATATACTCGGCCTCTGCTAAACTGAATGCCACGGATCTCTGCTTCTTGCTGTACCAAGAAACTGCTATCGACCCGATACTGAAAATCCCTCTAGATGTGCTCTTTCTGTCCATTGGTCTCCCTGCCCAATCTGCATCTATGAAGCCACGCAGCTTCACCTCATCCGACTGTTTGTACCATAATCCATATCCCGATGTGCCTCTCATATATCTCAATACATTCTTACCTAGCTTCCAAAAGAGCTTGGTAGGCTTAACCATAGCTTGTGAAAGCTGGTTAACAGCATAGCATATGTCAGGTCGTGTATTGACCAAATACATGAGAGACCCCACAAACTATCTATAAACACTGGCATCCACTTTCCTCCATCCACCAGAAAGAGGAGTGAAGCCAATATTTGGTCGTTGAACTTCTCCGCATCTCCTGCATACTTTCTCATCACCACAAACAATCCATCACTGTACTGCCAAATTTCCAATCCCAGGAAATAATGAAGGAGGCCCAAGTCCTTCATCTCAAACTCCTTTACAAGATCAGCCTTGCATGAGTGTATCAACAATTCATCACCCGTCAAAATAAAATCATCTACATAAAGTACAATGATCAGAAACTTACCCTCCACCACAATCTGGTATAGGTTCGGACCCGCCTCACTCTTGGAAAATCCAAGTCTGATGAAATAACTGTCCATCCATGTGTACCAAGCACGAGGTGCTTGTTTCAACCCATACAGTGCTCTTTTGAGCCTGCACACATGTAACTCGCTGCTCAAGATCTCGAAACCTTTGGGCTACTCTATGTACACCTCCTCCTCAACCACTCCGTTGTGGAACGTAGTCTTCACATCCATCTGATGAATGTGCCACCCCATCTACGCTGAGAGAGAAAGAATCATCTGTATGGAAGAATACCTTACGACAGGTGCAAAGGTTTCCTCATAATCGATCCCCTCAATTTGTGAGAAGCCTTGGGCAACAAATCTTGCCTTGTACTTCCCCACACTCCCATCAGTAGCTTGCTTCACTTTGTAGATCCATCTCGAACCTACCACTGATTTCCCTTCCGGCCTTGGGACAATCTCCCGTGCACTGTTTCTGACAATCGAATAATACTCGTCCACCATGGCATCTACCCATGCAGGATCCTCCACAGCCTCCGTACAAAGAGGATACTACACACACACTGTCATAAGAGCCATGTCCTCGTTGTACCGGTTAGGTGATCGGCTCTATCTCAGGCCGCATGTAGGGTACCTGCGGGTCCTCTCCCGCTTCCGAATTAGTCGCCGTCTTTTTATGCGCTTCCACCCTCCGATGGTTGGCACCGCATGAGTGGTCTCTTCCATGAACCTCCTCTTGTGGCTGATCCACATCCTGAGGCTCATCCTAGGAACTAATAGCTCACATTCCATAAGAGTGGCTCCCTCTTCAAGCAAACACTTCATGGCTTTCTCCTCATGAAATTTGATATCCCGCTTCACTATAAACACAACCGGTTCGCAGTACATATTAGATTGCTAAAGGAGCCGTTGTACCCCACAAATATCCCAACCTCTGCAGTCAGCTCCAGCTTCTTCCTGGCATCCTTTGTCACATGAATGTAAACAGGTGAACCAAAAATCCTCAAATGGGAAATATCAGGCTTCTTACCAGAAAATTCCTCCTCGAGTGTACTCATGCCAAGTATCCTATGAGGGCAATGGTTTTGCACATAAACCGAAGTATTGCATGCCTCAGCCCACAAGTGTATGGGAAGGCCCTGATCATGCAACATCACCCATGTAGCACCCACGATCATTCTATTCTTTCACTCAGCGATCCCATTCTGTTGTTGGTTATGAGGCTCTATGAGCTCTCTTCGAATTCCTTCTACACTGCAAAAGGCCTTGAATTCACCAGAGATGAATTCACCACCATTGTCGCTCCTAAGATCCTTCACCTGCTTCCCTGATTCTTTCTCAACCAGTGCCTTGAACTCACAGAACTTTGAGTATGTCTCGCTCTTCTTCTGCATGAAGAAGATCCAGCACTTCCGAGAAAAATCATCAACAAATATCACATAGTACATGTGCTTTGCTATCGAAGCTACTAAGAAAGGTCCACACACATCTGTGTGAATTTTCTCAAGGATCGTCGTGGTGCGACTATCCTTCTCATGAAAGGTGGCTTTCACAAATTTCCCAAAGTACATCCCCTGCACTGATCTGACTCATCTCAAACTCCTTTACAAGATCAGCCTTGCATGAGTGTATCAACAGTTCATCACCCGTCAAAATAAAATCATCTACATAAATTACAATGATCAAAAACTTACCCTCCACCACAATCTGGTATAGGTTTGGATCCGCCTCACTCTTGGAAAATCCAAGTCCGATGAAATAACTGTCTATCCGTGTGTACCAAGCACGAGGTGCTTGTTTCAACCCATACAGCGCTATTTTGAGCCTGCACACATGCGACTCGCTGCTCAAGATCTCAAAACCTTCGGGCTGCTCTATGTACACCACCTCCTCAATCACTCCATTGAGGAACATAGTCTTCACATCCATCTGATGAATGTGCCACCCCATCTGCGCTGAGAGAGAAAGAATCGTCCGTATGGAAGAATACCTTGCGACAGGTGAAAAATTTTCCTCATAGTCAATCCCCTCAATCTGTGAGAAGCCTCGGGCAAAAAATCTTGCCTTGTACTTCCCTACACTCCCGTTAGCTACTTACTTCACTTTGTATATCCATCTCAAACCTACCACGGATTTCCCTTCCGGCCTTGGAAAAATCTCCCATGCACTGTTTCTGACAATCGAATCAGACTCTTCCACCATGGAATCTACCCATGCGGGATCCTCCATAGCTTCCTAAAAAGAGGATGCCTCAGTCACGATACACTTGCTCATAAGAGCCATGTATCCATTGTACTGGTTAGGTGACTGTCTCTGTCTGCGCTATGATGTAGGTACTCCTACAACCTTCTCTACATCCTGAATTAGTCGCTCAGCTTTTGTAGTGCGCTTCCTCCCTCTGATGGTTGGCACTGCATGAGTGGTCTCTTCCACTCCATGAACCTCCTCTTGTGGCTGATCCACATCCTGAGGATCATCCTTAGGAACTAATAGCTCCTCTTTTGCATGCAAGTGTGGCTTCCTCTCAAGTGAACACTTCATGGTTTTCTCCTCATGAAATTTGATATCCCGTCGCACAACAGTCTTTCGACTGTCTGGAAAATACACACAATAGTTGTGGGGCGTATTTTTGTACCCCACAAATATCCTAACCTCTGCAGTCAGCTCCAGCTTCTTCCTGGCATCCTTCGTCACATGAATGTAAATAGGTGAACCAAAAATCCTCAAACGGGAAATATCGGGCTTCTTACCAGAAAATGCCTCCTCGGGTGTACTCATGCCAAGTATCCTGTGAGGACAATGGTTTCGCACATAAACCGAAGTATTGCATGCCTTAGCCCACAAGTGTATGGGAAGGCCCTAATCATGCAACATCGCCCATGTAGCACCCACGATCATTCTGTTCTTTCGCTCAACGACCCCATTCTAATATGGGTTATGAGGCTCTATGAGCTCTCTTCGAATTCCTTCTGTGCTGCAAAAGTCCTTGAATTCACGAGAGATGAATTCACCACCATTGTCTCTCCTAAGATCCTTCACCTGCGTCCCTAATTCTTTCTCAACCAGTGCCTTGAACTCATAGAAATTTGAGTATGTCTTGCTCTTCTTCTATCTGTATATTATATGTCGTAGAGATCATGTAGCAATCATTATACAAATCTCCTCACAAAGCTCTCAGTACAATCTCCAATTGCTACACACTAATCAGGTCCGATCTAGCAAAACACATGCTCCAATCTCTGATACCTTCTAGCCTACCTCTACTGTGCAATCACTGCTGAAGAATGGCTCTGAATCAACTCGAATTGGTCCAGCCTTTCTCACACAATCCTCATTGGCATATCCAACCATTGTGTGTTGCAAATCATGCAACACTATAGTCACACTGCTCTTTCACCTACCTCTTCACTGGTCTCCACTAAAACTGTCCATGCACTGTAGTTAACTGATGTTCTTTAGTTGATTAATGAGTTAATAATTAGTGAATTAATTAATAATTAATTCACACCACTCTCACTAGTGTACCAATCAATTAGACTAGATACAACTAGCTCAACTATGTTTAAATCAGTTAAACTGAACACAACTCCACCAACTACCTCAATAACTCCACCAAACTCTGTCACATGAGTTCTAATTGAGATCTCATACGTAGCTCCGCCAACCCACCGGGAATAGTGTAATTCATGCATCGGCTCTTTGTGCCACATCGTACCACTTAGCGAAGTGCTCAAGAGAATAAGTTAATGTTTATAGTCCAAATATTATTAAGAGCTAATAATATTTGACATATCTATTTTTAGACTGGCAATCTAAAAATAGATTCCGCCCAATATGTCTAAAAATAGAAGTCCATATATTTTTTCCGACTTCACCAACCATCCAAAAATAGCATCCTGCAACTCATAGAATATGATCGACATGTCTAAAAATAGACTTGCGCAAAAAATAGCCTGCGGGCCCACTTAGTGAAGGCGACTTCTTTCCACTAAGCTCATCATCTTGTTGCAATTTCAACATCTCTACATGATCATGCTCATCATATCAGTCTATTACTATTGGATCCTAAATTTATTCTCCTTGAGTGTCTTCTTCCCATCCTTCTCCACATGTGGGGATAAGTTTTCCACCCTCTCTGGTTGTCAAGCATGGATGTACTAGTGGGATGTTATCTACAACTGATTTCCATACTCTTTATGGATGTTCTTCAGGAAATATCCTTCCTGGACTCAAAGAGGTATCTCTCTATTAGATGCAAAGTATATGTTCTTTTTTTATTTATATGGTTGATTTTAGGCTAGTTGTTAAGTGTAGGGTTTGTTGATTGTTTTGGTTGGGTAAGATGGTCAAGTGGAATAGGTGGAGTGAGAGGTCTTGAAATCATTGGGCTATGGAGTCAATGAAATTCATGAGTGTCCCAATGATGAATCAGAGTGTGTTGCAGGGCCAATCTAGCAAGGTTAATGGATCCTTAAGGTAATGTGTGAGGTGGGGTGGACATCAAGTTTGGGAAAAAAAAGAGAGGGAGAAGGGCAGTGAAGTATCCTTTGTCATTTACCTATGAACAAGAAGGTCTTAAATATGATAAGCCAAAGGTACTAAGCATCAGATAGGGAAAACTATTTACTCAATGATAATACTTTAAATAATTAAATAACCAAGATAAACATTCCAGTGAAACATGGAAAACATAAGAGCTTCTAACTTTAGTAAATTCACCTTCAGAATTTGGGAAAACATATAAGATAGCACAATAAATTTAATCAAGCAAAGAGGGAACTCCTAAACATTTTTTATCAAGTTATAAAGAACTCTAAGGCAAGCTAATAGGTATGGACAAAGGGCAAGATCAGAACAAGACCTCTTTGACTTAATCTAACAAGAAATACTTCAAAGAAAGGTTCCAAGACAGAGTTTAGATAGTCTCAAATAAGCAGGGTTTGCCTTGAATCATATTTGTTAACCAGCATATTAATCCATAAATGAAAAAAACAAGCATAAATAGGCTTGAGGAGCAGTTAAGAATTCCTCAAACACACCCAGCAGAAAAAACATCATGGCCATAGAAAACAGGAGGACTAAGGTGCTTCAAAAAGCATTTCTCAACCTATACATTTTTTTTCTATAGCAGTTAAGAAGAGTGAAACATAATGATAACAAGAAAACATAAACAAATTAAGAAGACATCGCCAACCAAGCTTAGGAATCCTGCAAATAAGCTTATCCATCATCAATCCAAGCAAGCCATTCATCAACTTCACAAAACCAATTTCTTCTCCAAGCTCATAAAAACCATGTATTGCTCTCCAAGTTCATAAAATGCCAACCCTTACAATGAAGCCCTCATGCTCTATTTATCTTAGCAAGAGAGGGAAAAAACCCTAAATAAGGTAGGAAAATGTCAAATTCACCCATAAATGTCATTTATGGCCAAGAGATCATGCAAGGCCCAAGGCACATAATATCCTAAGAAATAAATTCCAAAATAAGTTCTTGCACCTAATTCTAGAGTGTTTTTCCTTAAAAAACTCAAAAATATCATTTTGCAATAAATGATTGTGTTTTGTTGACTTTTGGTCCAAAACACACTACACAGCCCATTTGCGCATCACCACTTTCAACAAAAAATAGGGTCTTTTGTCAGCAAGTTTTGGACCCCTTCCCGATGTTGTATTTGGCTCCATGATGACTCGTTGGAAAACCTGATGAGAATACTTTCCAAAAATTCTTGTAGTTTCTAGATCCAGCTCCTGTAGCCTAGTCAAAAAGTCAAAAATTCCTAGATTTTCATTTACGCAACACAAGGCCCAAAACAGTGGCAGAAAGGTGAAAAAAGTGAGGTTTTTTGAACTTTTGAGGGGTTAAAACTGCTCCAAATCATATGAAAATTTGTTAGCATGATATGTAGGTTGAGAGAAATCCAAAAATTTCAAGTTCTTCTCTTTTGGATGCTCCATGTTTTTGCATAGCACCAGTGGCGTTGTGCTAATGAGGCTCAAAAATCTCCTAAAACAAAATTTGCTCCAAATCCTCTCAAATTTGGTGGAGACCTTCCTTAAGGGGTCTTGGAAAACTACTGAGAAGCTTCAGCCAAAAATCCAAGTTTGTCATGCTCTTTTTCCTCCTTTAGGGTTTGGACTTCAAGTAGGGTTTCCTTCAGTTTGGCACAAACAAGCTTGTGCTTCTCGGCATAATAATTTGTCATCTTCTTCTGGAGGGCCAGACCCCTTTTAATCTTCTTGAACTATTTGTGCTCATTCTTATAATAATGAATGATGTATTGGGACATACCAAAATCCCTCTCCCATTCCTTGATTTGATCATCTTTGCTTTGGAGTAACAGTCTAGTGGCCATCTCCTTATCTTCATTGTCACTATCTAGGTCAATAAATTGAGGCTCTTGAGTAGTTTTCTTGCCTCTCTTACTTCTCCTAACTTTGTCCATATTTTCTTTGCCCTTGTAAAGCCTTGGATTTTATGCAAATGATAAGGTCCCTTGCCTTTTGGAGGCAAAAAACACTTGCCTTGGCCCTCTGTGGTATGTGCATGTGAGAGGTGTGATGGTGGTTTCGGAAATGTGAGAGGTCTGCATGGTGGTTATTGCAGTGCCCGGGTGTGCACCTTCCCTTGGTCTCCTAGGTAAGTCGGGTGAAATTTCGGGCCCGTGTAAAGGTGTCGGGCAACCAGTTTAGCGCAACGCCCGAACAGTTATGTAGTGTGTCGGGAGGTCGTGCCATTTCTGTCGACCCTGGGCGAGTCGGGCCTGCGTTTTCGCAGCGCCCGAGGTTTTCATAGTGCCCGGTGATATTTATGCAGCGCAGTGCGATGTTGAACGGGTGGGGGGCCTATTAGCGCAGCGCTGACCTGCGGTTGCATAGCGCTGGTGATTTGTGTAGTGCCCGAACACTTCGCCTAGAAAGAAGCCCGAAAACCCTGTCTCTCTTCCTGAAGTTTTTTTCTCATTTGCAATTTCTAAAAAAGTTTAAAATGAACTTTGAAATACCTTTTGTACCCTTTGCAATACATAAATTAAAGTTCCAAACCCAATTTTACTATGTTTTAATCCTTTTTGTCACTTGACTGATACTCTTTATGTCTTTTGCAGGGGTTTTGAAGGCCTTCTCAAGACAATTTGTCTTCTTCTTTTGTGTTGATGGTTGGCTGATGCTGATGCCCTTTTTATCCCTTTTGTTTTTTGGAAGCTTGGGCACTGTTCAAGCTGTCTTTGGCATGCACTTTGACAAACTGAAAACAATGTCTTGGTCCCCTTTGTCCTTCTTGAGTGTAATGGACTTAAAACAGATGTTTCTCACCTTCTCTGATATTTTTGATAGTAACGTATCTTTGGTGGGAAAAGTTAGTAATTTAAACCATTTTATGTCCCCCTTTGGCCACTTTTGTTGTTGTGCAGGTGTCTTCAAAATATTTTCCTTTGGTGTTCTTAGTCTCTTTTGGAGTTTGACATCTCATTCTTTCAACAGTGAACCTGTGCTTGGCATGATTTCCTCCTTTTGATACTCAACCTCATGCTTGCCTTTATCTTGACTATTTTGAAGGCCTTTGACAAACCCTAAGGGACACCTTGGATAACTTTTGGATGCCATCTACTGTTATGAAGGAAGACTTATCATCTTTCTTGGACTTGTTCTGTCCATCTTTCCAAAATCTTAGGTTTTAGGGCTGTTAAAGAAAAGTAAACAGTGTTGTCTTCTAAGTTATCTATAACCTTTCAAAACTCATTTATTATTTCTGAAAATCTTCAACGTGTACTTGGTGGTGTTGAGGTGACTTCTGCCCTTTTTGGTCCTTGTACTGGCTTCTTGCTTTGGCAACACTTTTTTTCCAATTAGTCACAAAACCCTAATTCTTTTTAAACATAGGCGTGTTGCCTTTCTCTTTGATGTGGATGTCTTCTAGTGATGATTTCATCCCATTACCTTACCTCTTCTTATGCTGATGGAAACCTTGATCATTTTTGCAGAAATGTGAACAAGGGCAGTTAGTCCTTGCATAATTTTTTCTTTGGCCAAGGAGGCCTTTCTTGAATGGCTTTTGATCAGTTTTGGACAAGTTACTTGACCCTCTTCTTCCTTGCATGCAGCCTGGAGGATGAATTTTAGCCTTGGGGAAAGTTATTTCCCTTTTTGAGGAGCCTTTTCATTTGCATAACACCAGGCTGTCCTACCCATGTATTAGCGCAGCGCCAGGCATTCCTGCCCATGGATTAGCGCAGCGCCAGGCAGTCCTACCCATGGATTAGCATAGCGCCACTTATTTGTGCAGCGCCAAAAAAGGGTCAAATCGCAGACAAATTTTGAGGACCTTCCTGAAGTCAGATTTGGGCCCGTGATAGCGCGTTGGAAATATTAACCTGTATAATTTTCAAATATACCATTTTTTCCCTGATTGGAGTTGATTTTCCCTGTCAAAAGTTGAGTTTCCCAAGACTAGTAAAAAAGTGTTGAGTGATGGTGCATAAATTCAGAGTGCTGGTGAAGCCAACTTTTGGAGGCCTTCCTTAACTCAAAATTGAGCTCATGATAGCTCATTGGAAATATATTCAAGTCTAGTTTTCTTTTGACCCATCAAGCAAGTAATTTGGACAATCTACCTATGAGAAAACCTGATTTTCCCAAGGTCACTCCAGTAGTGCAGAAATTCTCCCGTGACACCTATATTTTTCATATTTCTCCTAAACCATGATACCTGTGTAAAAACTGAAGGATTTTTTTCTTCTTAGCCCTAAGATGGACAAAAACCTCTCTTACCTTTTCCAAATCCATCTCTATTTGGTCAGAAACATATTTTTAAACAAAACTAGCCCTAGGTGTAGCAAATGACTTGGCCCTTGGAATGAATTCTTGGGAAAAGATGGACGCATGATTCTTATGAGTTGGCATGGACTTATGCTTGCTGATATGATCTTTAAAATGGATCCTTTTCTCTTATGCCTCCTTTCCACAGCAAACCCTAGCTTAGTTGGAAGAGGAAACTAGGGTTTGGTGTAGGGGATTTAGGACTTCCCTGTAGAGGTAAGGGAATGAAGGGGTTAAGGGTTGTCTAAATTCTTGGGGAAATTTTTTGGGATAGGGATAGATGTTAGAGAGTAGGAGAAAGTGGAATTTCAAGAATTGAGGGAGGGGAAAGTGTCCAAAAGGGAAAAACACAAGCCTTTTCCAAAAGGGCAAAGGGTCTCAAAAAGTGTCAAATTGTAGCAATAGGCTAGGTTTTGTAGAAAAATTATGAATTTGAGGGATACGAGTGATGGGAAGTGTTTATGAAGGTATATTAAGGATTGGAGGAGGTGTAAGAGGATCAGGATACAATCCTTGTTGATGTTTAACCATGGAGGTCATGAAACCACGAAAAATGCCCTTAAAACCCTAGATGGACAATGGAGGAGTTAGGCAAAACAAAATAGAGGGTTGAGGCCAAAGGTGGCAAAACATAGTGATAATTAGTGGCATGAGCCCATGATGGGTCCTTTGGGAGTAGTGAGCTGACCTTGACATGATGGGATGATGAAATAGTGAAAATTTATCCTAAGGATAATGAAGGTAGTGAGATTTCTAGAACTCACAATTTTCATGAACTTTGTTTCTAGAAATCTAGGATAAGTATTTAGTCATCCATGAGAAGCAAAAATTACTGATGACTAACAGTGGCTCCACTTGGGGAGGGTAGCTCCTTTTCAGGAGGTGTCCAGAACTTCATATCTCTTTGTTTTATGAAGACCAGTGCCTCATCTATTGGGAAATTTTTTACTTCTTTTTCATTTGCGGATGCTTCATTGACGTTGTGATCTCAATAATCTGAAAACATGGTTAGCTCAACTTCATCTCTACCTACCCAACCTACTTGCCTAACATTTTTTTTACTTGGGTGCACTTGGATTGGCAAAACCTTGACATCATTTTATTCTGAAAGCATAAAAGACTATCTATTTCTACCCTTATTACTTCCAAGAGTTCAAATTGGGATAATGAACTCTCTTATTCTCTACCTAGTCTAATCATTTGTCAAGATTAAGTTGTTTGACAAACTTTATTCTCTATTCTGATGACATGAAATTCAAAACATGATCAAACCAGGATTAGGCAATTTGATTTTCCATGGGCTGTGGCATTCGGACAAGCTACACACACACATTATTCTTTTATAATGAAAAACTATAAAACATGAGGGCTATGATTCAGAATTTCTTAGGCATCCCTATCTTTTCTCTTTGGTTTAGTTTTGAGCATATGGAACCAGTGTCTTTCATTCCTAATCTATCATGTTTGACAAGTCAAGTTTGAATGATTTGACAAGCTCTCTTTCACTAACTTATAGGTAGTAAATTGAAAACATGTTCAGGCATGATTAGGCTAGATGATTGAACAAGACTTTTTTGGAACAAGTAGTGGCATTTAGGCTTACAGACTTTCAGTAGTACTCTTTTTTGGGTATGGGGCTATACCTCTTTTCAAATTTTCCCTCTTTTTTCATCTTTTCTATATTTTTTTATTTTCAAAACAATCTATAACTAAAAGATGCTCAAAGGCTGAGGTAATTTGCATGCCTGTCTATCCTAATCTAATTTATACATGATATACACTTAGCTGGTGAACTTTCTTCTCCAATACAACCAATCATGCAGATGATTGCATGAGGGATCTTGGTTCAACTCTTTGAGGGTGCTGACAAAATTAAAATTCCACTCCCACCTTACTTTTGTTTGAACAGTAGTGCCTAAAATTTTTCTTACACTTTGCAACAAACTTCTCTTGACATGATTCACTCCCTCTTCAAATGCTTTTAACAAATTAGCAAAGGGATCTTGAAACAATACCTAAATGTGAAGATTTGGTAAATAAGCTTGATCCAGGACTACTTCTTCCTCCACTTGGTTGAGCTTGGGACTCCTTTGGGAAAGAAAATCTACCTCTTCCTCATGATCATCTGAACTGGTAGACTCATCATAGATTGCAATGTTATCCTTTAGCAAACCTGATGGGTTTTGATAGAGTGGGATGATTTCTATGTGAAAACCACCATGTTGATGAGAAGGAGCACTCCTTGGCAAAAAATATTCTTGAGAAAGAAGTGCAGCAACTTTCTTGTGATCATCAATTTTCAAGCCTTCATTTGCTTCCAAATTTTCTAAGCTTTCCTCATCACTATCATAGTTGTTATGCATTGGTTGGTTACCTTTCTCAAGTTGATGAAACTAAGATTCCTCCCAAAAACCAAGTGCTGAATGATCTACAAAGTTAGCTTCTTTTTGGAGAAAATAATCATTATCAACAAATTGATCAAACCTTGGAGAATCATCAATATCATTAATGTTACCAACCGCACATATTGGACTATCTGATTGTTTCTCTTTGAATTGATCTATAAATAAATTTTATGTTATGTGATAACTAGTATTAGGAGGAAAATAAATATAAAATTTATGTTCATATGAAATATTATAGGTTGACTACATGTTTATCAGCTTATCTATTTCCTCTTCTCATTTTTCCCTTTCTTTGAATATAACTACAGCAGTCCTCTTTCTGTTGTGGAGGCTGATTTTGAGGCTGAATGTCTTCTTGAGCCTCACCTAGAAGACATGATGAATCATCATTTGTGCCTTTAAAGAGGTCCTGTGGGTTCTCTTTCATTCCCTGATTGATTTCATCCTCAACCAACTCTTCTTGATTTTCATGATAGTTAACTTGGGCATGAAATTCAGGAATATCCTCTGATAGATCCTCAGGGTGCCAATTTCTTCTTATAATCTAAAATTAATCAAATCATAAAGGTAGAGACCTTAAAGGTTTTGACTCCTTCTCTATTTCATATTTTTTTATTTCATAATGGCTTAAGGGAAAGAACTCTGGATATGCAAAAGGGTTTGCATCATCTATCTTGTCCCTGATTGATTCTTTAGAGCATTCCACCTAGTTTCCATTTGCAATTTTCTTGTAATGCTCTCTTATTATTGAAGCACAAGATATAGGAAGGTATCTAGTACTTGACAACTTTCAGCATCTTCTTCTTTGTAATCTTGCTCAATATGCATATTTTGATTATTATTCTTGTCTTGTAATGACAGAGTTTTTTATTCCCAAGGAAAAGGTATAGGTTGTTTTTAATAAGCAGCACCAACCTCAACCTTGTACTCTTCCTCTTTCCTACCAAGTATATGCATCATTTTGTTGATTGTATCGGTCAACATCTCTAGCTTTACCTATGAAGATATTAGTTTCTCTTGAGCTACTTTGTCCCTCTTTATTGATTCTAACTTTGCCTCTATTTCTAGTATGTTGAATTCCACAGTAATTACCATATTCTGAATTTCTTCCAAGTTTGAAGGGTCTTTTTCTCTTATCTGGAAAGCCATCTCCGAGACAAAAGCATTTGGGTAGTGCAAGAGAGCCCACCCTAGGGGTGGCTTTATCTTAGCAGGTAATGCATGGTATACTTTATTGAACCTGGCTGAAAATTGTTGTATTGTCTCCTCTAGATGTCTCTTCAAATGGTTGTAGTCCTTTATGATGAGAAGAGAATTTCCCATGACTGCCCACCTATATAAGAAAACTTGAGTGAATTGATGAAAGTTTCTAATGCTTGCAGCTGGAAGTTCCTTAAACCAACTCTTAATTTTTCCTTGTAATGATAAGGAAAACATTCTAATATGCACATCATATTCTTCTATTTCAAATAGGTCAATTAACCCGTTAATATTTTGAGTGTGTTCTTCAGCGGTGACTTTTGATTTTTCTCCAGCAAATCTGGGTAGTTTATTTTCAAGATTTGCAGGGAGGGCATGGAGGATAAGAGGAAAAACTAGAGGCTTGTATCTTTCTGGGACCTTTGTGGATATAGTAGTGCAAAAAGATATTGATGACTGTTTGAGGTTTCAACAAGAGTAGGAAAAGTAGTATGAGGCTCATGTTTCACTATATCTTCCACAGGTGTATCTGGGGTAGGCACAGGTGTATAAGTTTGCTCAAGATCTGAAATTTGAGGTTCAAATTTTTGAGGCTTGAGATATTTCCAATGATCAGTGCAGATCTCATCAGTGTATCCTTGATCAGACCTAAAGTAGGATAGAACATGTTTATAGTTTAAAACATTAATTTTTTGAATCCAACCTAAGCCTGATTGCTTTTTCTTTCTAGGATGACTGGTCATGTTTTAGATTCTTCCTCTAGTGGAGTCTTCAGGTTTATTGAGAGTTTGTGGAGTCTCCAGGTGGATGATTTCAACTATTTTAAGACAGGTTGTTGTCCACCATCTGCAACTGAATACCAATATGAGGGTGTTTGTAGGTTTTCTGAGATCTAAGGAATACTTATTTTGTCACTAACTCAAAAGGTCCCACCGTGATCCCAAGAATTTTAGTGTGGCGATGAGGTGGTAGATAAACCACCAAATACTATCAGTCAAGGGTTTCTGAATATTTTAAGGAATATTTAAGCATGAACTTACTCAGAAGGTCCCACCATGATCGCCAGAATGTTAGGGTCCCGTGATTTGGCAGATTGGTATACCAAATGATAGGGTAACATGGAACCAGTATTTGGAGTCCTAGGACCTAGCCTTCCTAGACTCAGAGAGGGATCTCTCTATTAGATGCAAAGGATGTGTTCTTGTTTTCTTTAGATGGTTGATTTTAGGCTAGTTGTTAAGTGTAGGGTTTGTTGATTGTTTTGGTTGGGTAAGATGGTCAAGTGGAATAGGTGGAGTGAGAGGTCTTTAAATCATTGGGATATGGAGTCAATGAAAGTCATGAGTGTCTCAATTATGAATCAGAGTGTGTTGCAGGGCCAATCTAGCAAGTTTAATGGATCCTTAAGGTAATGTGTGAGGTGGGGTGGACATCAAGTTTGGGAAAAACAAGGTAGGGAAAAGGGTAGTGAAGTATCCTTTGTCATTTACCTATGAATAAGAAGGTCTTAAATATGATAAGCCAAATTTACTAAGCATCAAATAGGGTAAACCATTTACTCAATGATAATACTTTAAACAAATAAATATCCAAGATAAACATTCCAGTGAAACATAGAAAGCATAAGAGCTTCTAACTTTAGTAAATTCACCTTCAGAATTTTGGAAAATATATAAGATAGCACAATAACTTTAATCAAGCAAAGAGGGAACTCCTAAACATTTTTTATCAAGCTATAAAGAACTCTAAGGCAAGCTAATAGGTATGGATAAAGGGCAAGGTCAGAACAAGACCTCTTTGACTTAATCTAGCAGGAAATACTTCAAAGAAAGGTTCCAAGACAGAGTTTAGATAGTCTCAAATAAGCAAGGCTTGCCGTGAATCATATTTTTTAACCATCATATTAATCCATAAATGAAACAAACAAGCATAAAGAGCCTTGAGGAGCAGTTAATAATTCCTCATACACACCCAGCAGAGGAAAACATCAAGGCCATAGCAAATAGGAGGACAATGGTGCTTCAAAGAGAATTTCTCAACCTAAAATTTTTTGTTCTATAGCAGCTAAGAAGAGTGAAACATAATGATAACAAGAAAACATAAACAAATTAAGAAGACATCAAGGAATCCTACAAACAAGCTTCTCCATCACCAATCCAAGCAATCCATTCATCAACTTCACAAAACCAATTTCTTCTCCATGCTCATAAAAACCATGTATTTCTCTCCAAATTCTTCAAATGCCAACCTTTACAATGAAGCCCTCATGCTCTATTTATCTTAGCAAAAGAGGGGAAAAACCCTAAATAGGGTAGGAAAATGTCAAATTCACCCATAAATGTCATTTATGGCCAAGAGACCATGCAAGGCCCAAGGCACAGAATATCCTAAGAAATAAATTCCAAAATAACTTATTGCACCTAATTCGAGAGTGTTTTGCCTCAAAAAACTAAAAAATATAATTTTTCCATAAATGAGTGTGTTTTTTTTACTTTTGGTCCAAAAAAAACTACACAACCCATTTGCGCAGCACAACTTTCAGCAAAAAATAGGGTCTTTTGTGACCAAGTTTTGGACCCCTTCCCGATGTCGGATTTGGCTCCGTGATGGCTCGTTGGAAAGCTTGATGAGTCTAATTTCAAAAAATTCTTGTAGTTTCCACATACAGCTTTTAAATCCTAGTAAAAAATTCAAAAACACCCAGACTGTCATTTGCACAGTGTCGGGCCCAAAACAGTGGCAGAAAGGTGAAAAAAGTGAGGTTTTTTGACCTTTTGAGGGGTCAAACCTACTCCAAATAATCTGAAATTTTGTGAGAATGATGTTTAGGTTGAGAGTAATTCAAAAATATAAATTTCTTCTCTTTTTAATGCTCCATGTGTTTTCATAGTGCCAGTGGCGCTGCGTTAATGAGGCTCAAAAATCTTAGGAAACAAAATTTGCTCCAAATCCTCTCAAATTTGGTGGAGACCTTCCTTAAGGGGTCCTGGAAAACTACTGAGAAGCTTCAGTAAAAAATCCAAGGCTTTCATGCTCTTTTTCCTCCTTTAGGGTTTGGACTTCAAGTAGGGTTTCCTTCAGATTGGCACAAACAAGCTTATGCTTCTTGGCATAATACTTTGTCATATTCTTCTGGAGGGCCATACCCCTTTTTATCTTCTTGAAGTGTTTGTGCTCATTCTTATAATACTGAATGATGTATTGGGCCATACCAAAATCCCTCTCCCATTCCTTTATTTGAGCATCTTTTCTTTGGAGTAACAGTCTAATGGCCATCTCCTTATCTTCAGTGTCACTGTCTAGGTCAATAAATTGAGGCTCTTGAGTAGTTTTCTTGCCTTTCTTACTTCTCCTAACTTTTTCCATCTTTTATTTTCCCTTTTCAAGCCTTGGAGTTGATGCAAATGACAATGTCCCTTTCCTTTTGGAGGCAGCAAACACTTGCCTTGGCGCTTTGTGGTATGTGCATGTGAGAGGTGTGATGGTGGTTTTGGAAATGTTTTCATCATGGCTATGACCCTTGGTGTTGTCACTAGCTTCTTCACCTTCACTATGATTCCCATTAGTCATCTAATTTTCTATTTGATCACTGCCTTTTTTACCTTCAAAATCATCATCATCATTAACCTTCTTGCTGCCTTTTGTGTTGTAGCTTTGGTCTTCATTGGGATTATCAGCCTCTACACTTGCTTCATCTTGGCTTTGTTAATCACTAGGGTCCCTTTCTTCATCATCTCCTGCACTACTGTCATTATCATTGTCACTAAGAGGATAATTAGTGTCATGACTGTCATGGCTGTTGTCATGACAATCGTGATTGTCTTCTTGGTTGTCTTGTCTTTCACTTGCTGCACTATTAGAGTTACCTTTTCTGTCACTGTCTTCATCATGACTTTGTTCGTTGTTTTCACGCTCAAACACATTTTTCTCTTGACTGCCATGCTCACTGTCTTTTCCTTTACCATTACTCCCTTCTTGATTTTCCTCATCATTCTCTCTCTCTGCCTCACCAATTTCCTCTTCTTGACTGTCAGCATTCTATTCATCATGGCCATGCTCACTGCCTCGTTTTTCATGATTATTCCCTCCATCAGTTTCCATGTCCTCTACCTCTTGCTCACTAGCTACTGGCTCATCCTTATCTTCATCATTTTTGTCCATGGACTCTGTCCCACTAATTTCTTCATCTCCATTGTCATCCTCTTGTTCTTTATTTCCACTATCACCCTACTTTTCTTCTTCATTAATCTATGTTTCTTCCTTACTAATGTCATCACCTTCAACCTGATCTTCATGTGATTCTTCATTTCCACTTCCTGCTTCAACTGATGCACCAAGGGAAGGAGAGGAAGGGAGGTTTGACTATGGTGAGAGTACTATTGCAGATGAGGAAGGTAGATTTGGTTGATGAGGAGGCTGTGGGTTTGTAAAGGGTTCATGGTTTATGAAAACATCCCAAGGTATACTCTGATGCTCCAACTTATGTAAGACCACCATCTTAATCAGGGAATGGTGGAATAAGCTATGCATTTGTTGTGTGGGATTCCTCCTCCAAACAATAGTAGACATTTTCTCAATGCTCCTATGGAGATAGTAAGGTAAGTTTAGCACCTTAACCCCTGTGAAATGCATGAGGAGTCTGACATGATAAGTATAGAGCCTGGAGTACCTCCCCTCACAGGTGAAGTACTTCATAATAACCAACATTAAGGAGGCATATCTGTGCTTGAGGTGTGAGAATGGGAAAATTGTTTTGCTGCCTCCTCTATATCTTGTTTTGATGAATGGCTCAAAGAAATATTTTTCTAATTTTACCTTCTTAAACCATTTCTCACCCACTGAAGGGATACCTGTGGCTTCAAAGATGGCACCTACTGACATCTCAAAATTCATTCCTGCAAATTTTGAGTGCTTGTTTTGTAGGTTGAGAATGAGGAGCCTTGTGAGCTCAGGGTGGCTCATCACCTATTTGGCCTTCTCACAAAACTGAAAACATATTGTATTCTGGAAGCATGACAGGATCCTAGGAGAGGAGGTGATGGCTACAGTGCTTTGAGGCTCCAATCTATTGTCTTTTCCTCCCTTATGTTTTGGCCTCAAAGGCCTTTGACCTTCATTACCATCACTGTTGTTCCGTCATATATCTAAATTAGCTGTAGCTAATAGGAATATTAATTTTTCCTTGTTTATTTTTCCATTTCATGATTGATGAATAAATTGTAAAGGAGGACATGTAAAACTCCTAAAAATTAAGAATAAATCAATGCCTATGTGAAAAGAGACATATCTAGGCTATGTAAATTACATCTTGCAGGTGCG